>WAAF01014492.1:0-183122 GCA_013400475.1 Tricholaema leucomelas | reverse complement strand
TCCTGTGCTGCAGCTTATATCCATTCCTCCTTGTGCTGTTACAGGGAGCAAGTGAGAAGAGCCTGTTCCCTCCTTCCTGACACCCAGCCCTCAGATAATTATTAAAACCCCCCCTCCCAGGTCCCTCGGCCTCTCCTCATAAGGCATGCCTTCCAGTCTCCTAATCATCCTTGTAGCCCTCTGTCAGACTCAGGGAGATCCCTGTCCCTCTTCAACATTCAGTGAGACCTGGATAGCTGGGCAAAGACTAACCTAATGAAGTTCAAAAAGGATAAATGTAGAGTCCTGCTCCTGGGGAGGAATAACACCATGCACTGGTATAGGTTAGGGGTTGACTTGCTGGAGAGTAGTTCAACAGAGATGGACCTTGGAGTCCTGGTTGATACCAGTTATCCATGGGACAGCAGTGTGCCCCAGTACCAAGAAAGTCAATGATGTACTCGGGTGCATTAAGGAAAGTGTGGCCAGCAGGTCAAGGGAGGCTCTTCTCCCCTCTACTCAGCCCTAGTTAGACCATGTCCAAAATACTGTGTACAGTTCTGGACTCCCCAGACCAAGAGGGGCAGGGAAATTCTTAGGAGAGATCAGTGGAGGGCTACAAGGATGGCTAAGGTGAAGCATCTCTTACAAGGACAGACTGAGAGACCTGGGGCTTTTTATTCTGGAGAAGGCTGAGAGGGGACCTTATGAGTGTCTACAAATATCTGAAGGGTGGCTGTCAGGATGATGGGACCCATCTCTTGTCTCTTTTCAGTGATAGGATGAGGGGCAATAGATGTAAATTCAGTCACAGGATATTCCATCTCAACATGAGAAAAAGCTTCTTTACTGTGAGGGTTACAGAGCACTGGAACAGGCTGCCCAGAAAGGTTGTGGAATCTGCTTCTCTAGAGATCTCAAAAGCCACCTGGATGCATTCCTGTGTGACTTGCCATAAGTAGTCCTGCTTTGCAGGGAAGTTGGACTCGATCCATGGAAGTCCCTTCCAACTCCTAGCATTCTATGATTCTGTAGTTCATGTAATCTTAAGTCAGGTGGTCTTGTTCCCAGGCTGCTGTGTAAGCTGTATTGCATTTTAAATTCAAATGATGCAGTGGTAATGAGATAGAAGAATCTTCCTGCCTGAAGGCTGCAAGACAAAGTCTGTTGTGAAACCAGACATAGGGCTTTAGAAGCCTTACATTGGAGTGTTAAGCTTAAGTCTCAGTTGCAGCTGATTCTGTTTGCGAACAAAGGGTGTTACCACCCCTGACAGCATGAGCAATTTGAGATACCGGAATTGCAGCCTTCATTGAACCAAATGGTACCTCAGCTTTCTAACAGCAGAAAATACCCGTTGTATAGAGTCAGCTGAATTAGGAGACAATTACTTTATTTCGATGGGCTTTTTTTTAAGAAGCCACACATACATAGAATTATTGCACCCACTCGTGGAGGAGATCAAAACTACACAAGCTGAAATACGAGCCTTTCTTCTTCTATCTCTCCTTTTCACCTTAGATTTTAGTGATAAAGCAAATCACTGAAGCTGTATATATTTTTTAAAACAAATTTAAATTGCAAAGCACCCTTGAATCTGTCCACTGCAGAAGAGGGTGAGCCATGTTGAGAACAGGTTCTGCCATGAGATGAGGTTCTAATATGTGTTTGTAAGTGATACAGGTAAGTATTAATACTGTTGTACAAACATTACAATAGCAGCTGGTGGGATTTGGGGCACGATTGAGATAATCCATTGTTTGAGAAAGATGCCTGATACCTGCAAGCTTACACAGAAGGATTACTGTGATCAGTGGAATGGGATTTTCTGTGAGGGAACACTAAACAGACAGAAACTTAGCCTGGTCAAACAACAAAAAATATGGTTATGTTGACAGTCTAAAAGGCTATGATTCTTTTCAAATGTAGGAGGTGAGTTTGCTGTCAGTAGGCAGTGAGGGGTTTATATTTTTAAAGCTGTATACTTAGGGCACCACACAGATCCTTCTTTAACTCTTTCCTCTGGGAACTGCTTTGCTGGGCTGTGCTTCTTTTGCATTTGGTGGAAAGCATGATCTTGTATTTTAGAGCCACAGCAAGAACATGGCTGTTGTCCAGCTACAGCTCTTTAAATCGGAAGTGAAGAGAGTTTGAGCCGTTGCTGGCTTAAGAAGAAATGTGTAACAGCTGACTGAACCAACATGAGATAGTAGTCAGAAGATAAGCAAGTGAGGTTCTAGAACAGCTTTTCATACAAAATAGTAAGGCGTAGTTTCACTTAGGAATACTACTTAAGAGACAGTAAACTTACATAGTTTTAAGATGGAGCTTCATTGCTTGAAGAAAGGATTATGGAACATACTTTCAGAAGAACAGAATTAGGTTTCTTAGGTCAGTGATCCTTTCCAGGACTTGACATTACATAAAGATAATTTGAATGTTTGACCACTGTGACCTACTTCATCCGACATGACTCTCTTAAGACTTAACAAAGAGCTTCTCCTCTCTACCTGCCGAGGAAGTGGTAGTTTTAATCCCAATAAACAGAAATAAATGTACTACCTGTTCCTTTTAACCATTTTGTGGAATAAAATGCAAATTTAATATGCAAGAAAGCGGATTGTTCCTGCATGCTCCTAAACATTTCACAAATGCACAGCAGATGTTACCACAAAAGGGTAAAGATGAAGTGAAAAATCAAAGTGCTAAAATTGGGTATGACAGAGGAGGTGATGGCTCACTTCTGGTACTGTTGTTTGTTAGAGATCCCACAGAGCCTTATTAAACCCTAGCTGAAGTCAACAGAAAGACTCCTGTTGTCTACAACCAGCAGCACTGTGAATGATAGAGATCAATCAGATCATCTCATTTCTTGTGTTTAAACTCATTTGTTTCTTTCCACTGTCTTTTTTGCTTATGATTTGTGCTGCTTTTCAGGACTCTAGTGTTACAAATTGGTATCACAGAATTACTGAATCAAGTAGGGTTGGAAGGGACCACAAGGATCACCTAGTTCCAATCCCCCTGCCATGGGCAGGGACACCTCACACTAGATCAGGCTGTCTAGAGCCTCATCCAGCCTGGCCTTAAACACCTCCAGGGACAGGGCTTCAACCACTTCCCTGGGCAACCCATTCCAGGGTCTCACCTCTCTCATGGTGAAAAATTTCTTCCTAACATCCAGTCTGAATCCAACCATTTCTAGCTTTGTACCATTCCGCCTAGTCCTGTCACTACCTGGCATCCTAAAAAGTCCCTCCCCAGCTTTCTCATAGGCTCACGTAAGATACTGAAAGGCCACAATACAGTCACCTCAAAGCCGCCTTCTCTCCATACTGAACAGCCCCAACTCCCTCAGTCTGTCCTCACAGAAGGGGTGCTCCAGCCCTCTGATCACTCTCATGGCCCTTCTCTGTACACATTCCAGCACATCCATATCCCTCCTGTAATACAGGCTCCAGAACTGGACACAGTGCTCCAGGTGGGGTCTTACCAGTGTGGAGTAGAGGGGAAGGATCAGAGATGAGCTTTCTTGGAACGAGAGTGTCTGTGCTGAAAGTACCCCATAGCTCCACAGTGAGGCAGGGAATTAATGGTGACTGTAATGCACCATATTTTTCTGCCCCCTGGTGTGCCTGTCAGCTAGAATTGGATTGAGAGAGTGAATGGATAATCTCTTCCTAGGAAGCATTAGAATGCAGGCTGAGGCATTGAGCTGCAGATGCAGAGCCTTGCATTGGACGTATATTCAAATGCTCTTTGCACAGTGTTAGTCTTATCATTCCCAGTAGGACAATCTGCCATGCTTTAGTCACATTAACTCAATGTGCCACCTAGACTTGCCACACACAGGTGACTTTTTGACCTTATTTCAGGGAGAAGAATGGAGTCATTTACATGTTTATTTGCCATGTGTCTAACGTGGAGGTAGCTTCTAGTTCAAATTTTTTCTCAATAGGTGGCAACTCTTGCCCTGAAGCCCTCTTTGTATAAGATATTTTTCCAGTCTGACAGTGGAGCACATAGTTCTGCTGTGGTAATGCTGTGTAAGAGCGCACTTCATCCACATCAGAATGAAACAATTTGACCGAAACTGATCCATTTTGTCTCTGTGTTTGTCTGACCTTTGAATAGGTAAGGAGAATGTCTTCAGCCAGCATAGCTACTTGGCAGCTGGCAGGACTATTACAACACTAAGTCAGGGATTTGATCCAAACTTCCACTGCTCCTTTTACTTCTTTGACCCTGAAACTATCCATTGGAGCTGAAGGTGAATTGTGCTTGCCGTCACATGCCCCTAACTTTCTCCAGCAAGCTTTATCTGTTAATTCAGAATGCAGAAATGAACCTTTTAACTTTACTCTGAAAACAAATATTGACTTTGTTTCATAGTAATCTGGACTCTGCACAGGAGGAGAAAAGCCAGACTTTCCTGAAAATGGCAACTGAGGCATCCACAGAAGTTCCAAAACCTGCTAGACAGTCCGTGGTTAAACAAAAGGTACAACCTGCTGGGTTTGACACATTTTATTTTAACAATTATTTGAGAGCTATCAGAATGTTTTTGAGTGCAGAGTAGGAAATGCTGAGATGCCACATGTCTGTAAAAGCTTTTCAGCAGACAAAACACTTCTTTCTGATGGTCAAGCAGGTAAAGTTCTCTTTGCTGAAGTAATCGTACAAATTATCAGTGTTGGTAGAGAAATCTGCAGTATTGCATTATGTTAAGCTCTTTTTTCTTCCTTGGCAGTTGTTTTTTGTATGGTCACTTCAGGTTGTTTGCAAATAATGGTAGTGCCTCTCAGATCATGAAATTCAGCCTTGTTTTCTCTTCCTTTAAGGTGCTGAACCACTAAGAGCTGCCTTAGCATTTAGCACTGTGCCTTCTTTGGCACTTTCTGAAAGGGCTTGAATTTAGATAATTTAGATAACTTTTTATATGTCATCCTGACATCTTCATAGAAGCAAAAAATGTCAGGTCCTGAGGAAATAATGTGGAGGTATTTCTGGGGCTTACTAAGTTCACTTTCACCCTATTTTAAACTGTCTATATTGGTTTCTGTTCTCTTCTAAGTGTGTTCTTGAAAGTTGATCTCTGGTGTTAAAGGCAGGTTTGGTAAAAGTGTCATGTTATTGTTAAAACACAACTAGTTTCTTTTATCCAGCTTTCCTTCCTTGGAATGAACAAGCTTTTAATTTCTTCAGGTTTCAAGGTACAAAACTTCTCAAGAAAAAAGAGACTCACATTGTTAGGATAGCTTTATGGCTTTTCCCCTTGGGTGTTTCTTTTAATGCAAATACTTCTCAATTTTCTAAGCTTTTGAGGCTTTCTATTAGGACTTGTGGTTTTGCAGATTAATATTTTCCTTTTATCTTCCTTTGGAATGTTGTACTCTTTGGTGTAATTGGAAGTTTGTAATTAGGTATCTCTCTAGGCCCTCATGTTAAAAGAGGGTCTGTAACTGTTGATTAACTGTGAGGTCTGATGTTTGGATTATCTTTTTCCATGAATGTGGTGGCTGATCTTCCACCCCTGCCCACGGTGGGGAGGTTGGGGATGATCTCTAAGATCATATCCCACCTAAGCCATTCTATGATGATTCCACAATTTCCTTTGTTTCTGGGTGCCCATGGTCATGCTGCTGTAAGCAAAAGCAGATGTTATTCTCCTATTGAAGTAATAAACAATAAAAATAACCCATTTAATAAATGCCACACATCCTGCAAAGCATCCTTACACCCTTAACGGGGGATTTAGCAAAGCAGAAGTTGTGCTTCCTGGGGCAGCCTCCGCAGGTTTTAATTGTGCACCCAGTAAGGCAGATGACAACATTTTCTTTTTTGTTTCAGGAAGATCTGGCAACTTTGTTTTCTCACTCTGTTGGCTGTTAGCAGCAAGCATTTCACCAAACTTTTAGAGGATTGTTGAGCTGCTTCCATAGTAAATATTTATGCTGCTGTCCTATAGTACTTTTTAATTATTGCTCCATGACTATGGAGGTCAAAAGTTGTACTTAAGAATACCTGTTTAAAAAAAAAAACAACAAACCAAAACCAAACCAAAAAAACCACTTTGACCCTGTTTGCTTTGTAAATATAAAACTTTCCCCCCACCTTTTCTTTTGTTTCTTTGGAACTTGGATAGGTCACGATTTGCCCTCTGCTTCCAGCTGATGCTGTGCTATGCTTCTGTACTCTAGCTATAGCTGCACCATACACTACATTTCATTTCTCTAGGTCCTTTTTTTTCAGTTGGTGAATGTCTCACTTTTAAGTTTGAGACCTATATGGTCACACAGGCCCTATTTGCTCCTTGTCCTGCACTGGAGGGTTGCAGCATGCCAGCCAGGTGAAGGACCTTTTGGACTTCATCCTTTGCTATAATTTAACCCTCTGTTCTTTTTTCCCAGATCCTCTTTTCCCCACGTTGGTGCTTGTTCTATTGCTGTCAGCAGTATGCCTGATTAGACAACAGGAAGTAATTTTGTTCCTCTTACTGTTTACTTTTGATTTCTGTGGACAGACCTATGGCCAACTTGATGCAAAATTGTGGAGACAAGCTTCTTGTCTGCCTGTGCCTTTAGCAAAGCTCAACATACAAGTTACATTAAGAGAAATAAAGGGCTGAGTGAATACCTGGGATTTTTTCTCTTTAAAAGAGATTACATAAAAGGTAAGGAAACATCACAGGGCAGATAAGCTTGTTTAGCTCAGGGTGTAGTAATGCTAATGCCAAACACTAAATCAGCAGCTCTCAGAAATGCTAAAAGGGCAGGTGTGTACCACTGCTAGCAGTTACAGAAAACCACAGCTACACAAGGCCATAGTCTGAGATCCTATCAGGCAGGAGGAGTTTCAAAATTGTTTGGCTTTCAGTTTCTCATGCCACAATCTGATAAGTGGGCACTTACGATCACCAATGTGGCTAAAGTCTGTGCAGATCAGTTTTATTTCAGCTGAAAACATGACCTTTTCAAAGTCCTTTTAAAAAAGATGAGAATGTTCCAGTTCATGAATTCATGAATCAATGAATTCATTGAAACTTGGTTATAAAATTCATGTTAAGAAAACATATTTGAGCTTAATTTCTTTTCAAATTCAAGAACTTCAAGTAGATTTTTTTACACATTAGTTACAGGAGTATTGCTACATGTTCCTGCATGTGTTCTGATGCTGGGATTCTGTCTCCAAAAGAATTTGAAAATAGTTGTGTTCTCTCTCCTCTTAGCCCTCAAATATCTTTGGAATTATTCTTGAAAGATATTTAACAAAAAAAAATCTTTATTTTAGTTAATTGTAGAAAGAAAATGGTTGAAGCTTGAAGAAACAACATACACTGATCCCTTTGGTAAAACCAGGTAATTGCTTCTCTGGCATTTCAGATTCCTTTCGTGTTCCCACTTGAACAAACCAGCCCTAGGTTAGCTGTCAGGACAAGGTGAGATTTGTTCATTGTGCAATTCCTTTGTAATTCATACTGGTCAGAGAAAAAAAATCTTGTTCTATCAGAGTTGATAGCATGTAGTATTGAATTTAACTCCTAAATCCTTTTGAGCACACTTGTGCTTCCAGTCCTTTATAAAGACACAAGTTGCAGCTCTGGAACTAGACTGTGGTGATCAAAGAGTCCATCCTGTGGCTTTTCTAATGCTTCACTAAGAGCTCCTTTTTCCCTGCTGATGTGCTGGAATTTACATACTGTTGACAGTATATTATCACACCTGTCCAATTTGTTTGGATGCTTTACTGTGTTTAGATGTGACAACAGGGCTTCACTCCTCTTCACGTGTTTGATTCAGTACTGATTGTTTTATCTAGTGCTTTCCAATTCATCAGCAAAATATCCTTCTAAAGATCAGTGAAGATTGGATTTTTAATGCTGGTGGATTTTTGGGGCTGATTCAGCCCGTTGCTTATTTTGGGAGAGTTGCTCTGGTCTTCCTTGCCTCTGATCTCCTTGTGTGCTCAAGTAACTGAGCTGTGAATTCACAATAAGTTACACCAGCTGCAAAAGCTAGATCAAAGGTAGAGCACGCATGGTCTTGTTACAAAACTGTCCTTCAAAATCTGGCATGTTTTGTATAAACAGCTTTATTTTGCACTTTTCCAGACCAGTTTTGTAAGACTTGCCTGTTCTGTGACAACCATTTACATATTTCCCATATTTTTAGTGATCTTAAATAATCATTATTTTCTGTCCTTTAAGGAGGAAAAACAAACCCATACTTTTTACAGTATCAGTAATGACTGGGCCTGCCTAAGTCATGAGGCCAGCTGCTTTCTTAGGGGGCCTCACTCTGTGATGGCATATTTTGATTTTGGATTCTAGCAAGGGTAGAAGACAACTTGCATACCCATTTGTTCTTTTCTCTGTGTTAAACAGGACTTGGGAGACTGTAAAGCGTACTGGCAACAAAAAGGGTGTTTCAGCTGATGGTAAGACAGTGGTTACTTCATTTGCTTTCTTCTGATAAACTCACAGTGCAGACTTGAAAATGATGTGTTTCTGAGCAAACGAGGATGTGGAACAAGTAGATCAGCAGAGCTTGCTATACTCCTGAGCTAATGAAATGCTAACTTCAGTGCTGAAGAATTTGAACCTTAGTGGTAAGAGTATTTTCCCAAGGTCATTGTATTCACTTCAGAATAGTGGTTCAATTTCAGAGGCATGATGAGTGCCCTGACATAGAGTAGCTCACAGACTGCTGTATTGGACCTGCTTTCATTTAGCCATGAAAGAAGTGTAGGAGGGGGCTGGAGGGGCTTCCAAACAGCCTCTGCTTGCAGGAGAGCCCTTCCCTAGATACTGATGTGCTGAGGCTTGCTCTTGCTTGGTATGTGAGCCTCTTGTTTGCTGGGGTACTTCAAATATGCCATTTGGGGCTTTTATCTCTCACCACGTATGATATAAGAAGCTTAAATTAATCACTCAGGATTCTGGAGTAGATATCTAAGGATTTCATGTTCAGAGTGACAGTGCTTGAGTTCCTTTCCAGAGCTAGCACTAAATACTCATTTCTGTTACACTCAAATTCTGTGTAATTGTATCTTCTGTCGCTGCTTGTAGGTGTGGCTGTGATCGCAGTGCTGCAGAGAACTCTCCACTACGACTGCATTGTCCTAGTGAAACAGTTCAGGCCCCCAATTAATGGCTATTGCTTGGAATTTCCTGCAGGTAAGTGACTGAAGCATTAAAAATAGTCACAAAGCTGACACTTAGATAAGCTTGGAGTGCCAATCTTAATGAAGTAGCTCAAACCAGAAAATCAGGGTGAGCTCTCTAGCTCAGAGTGCTGTTTAGAAATAGCAGTGTTTGATATTGAAGAACATAAAATTAGTTCATTTTACTGTATTGATGACATTTTGCACAGTAGTCTGGTGCTAGAAGATTGCACTTCCCTCCACTCCTCCTTTCCCTGAGAGTTAAAGCAATTGGCTTCTTTCCTTCATGAGAACATTAATGCCATGTCCTGGGAAGCTTGCACGCTTCAGTAATCATATGAATATGTGGACAGCAATCCAGGAGCTTCAGTTCCTCCTAATGCTTTAGTTTATCCCTCCATGAAATAGGCTTTCACCTCTTCTATAAACCTGGATTAGGTCTCAGGATGGGTACTGCAGGTAAATGGTCGTTAATTGGTTTTGGGCTCCCTTTGCCCCACAGGCCTCATTGAGGAAAATGAGACTGCAGAAAGTGCCGCGTTGCGAGAGCTGGAGGAAGAAACCGGCTACAAGGGAGAAGTTATCGAATGTACTCCAGGTCTTTGCTTTTTCTTATTTTCCTACCCAAAGCTACGTCTGTCTTTGATGGGTATTCTAAATGTTGGAAATGTGCTAAACCAAAGGAAAAATTACACAGAAAAGTCTGTGCAGAATAGCACAGAGCAGTATCCAGTGAGTCCTTGATGAGGCAGTTGTTGACCTTTTGTTAAACGTGCAGAGCATAAGTAAAAGTTTGATGCATACTCAGGAGAACTTGGCTATTAATTAAAATCCTTTACCCAAACCCCAATTATTCAAGCTGTGATTTGGCATTTTAGTATAAAGGCCTGTGTTGCTGGACTTAATATGAACAGCATCTGTGAATTTAAGGAGAAAGCAATAGCTGCGTGATGCAGACTGAGTGGAGGTCACCTCGCGTCAGCTCTGGGGAGGTGGCACCACTCAGGTTCTCAAACTGGAAAGAAGAAAAGATACAATACCTGCAGTAAATCCAGAGAGCCTTTGGAGCATGATTGGTGCCAGATCAATACCTCCTACATAAAACAAGGTAAAACCTGAGAAAGTAGAAAAGGAAGGCCACTTACCTGTGATTGCATTACAGCTGAGGCTTGGCTCATGATTATTGGGTCCAACTCCCTATGCTGAGCACTGAGAGATGGAGGAGATGGGTGATGGCAAAATCAAACTCTAGTAGGCTGAGGGTGTTTATAAGGGAATGAAGAGTTAGTTTTAATCTTCAGTCTATGGAACATAAATGAAACCTCACTACTGAAAACAAGTCCTATAGAGAATTTGTAGAAGAGCTGAGAATTACAGGAACATTACTGCTAAGAACATGTGAAAACAAACCTTTCACAACTCTCCCAGCATGAATATATGCCAAATACATCTTCCTTGTGTACCAGATACATTTCTGTGAAGGCTCTTGTTAAAGTGTCAAGGTGCCTGACTTAAGTGTTTGAAAAATGAACCTCTTCATGTGCTTGTTGGCAGCTCTCTGCTTGGACCCAGGGATGTCAAACAGCACAACACACATTGTGAGCGTCATCATTAACGGGGATGAGGCTGAGAACACAAGACCTAAGCAAAAACTTGGTGAGTTTTGTACCATTTATTTGCAAATCCTGAGAACCCAACAAAAGAATGGGTTTACAGGAACTATGCATACGATAGCATCTCTTCTGCCCTGACTGAGGCACCCTTCAAATGATATCCTGCAGTCTAGATAAGCAGAGATACGTTTCTTTACTAAATTCACTGGGGAGGTCTGGATGTTGTGTCAGGTGTTGGTGCACCCTGCATGAGTTTTAGTACTAAGCTTCATCAAGAACCTCAAGGACTTATGAGTGATGTTCCTCTTAGTTGAGGCTTGACCCTGCAGGTACTAAGCATGCCACTTACAGTCAATCTGTTATAATTTTTTTTGATGTACAGTCTAGCATATTTCAAAGGCCTTCACTTACTACATTTTTGGACTTTTTTACTTGCAGATGATGGAGGTACGTTACATGGCTGTGCTCACAGTGACAGTAAGGTCAAGCGTGGTCTTCATATGGGAAGTTTTACCTAGAGGATGTCAGTTAAAACCTTTTTATCTGGACTTGGTTAATCTGCTGACTCTAGTCAAACATGCATGAGACTGACTTTGGCCTAGACATAAAAATTACTGTGAGGTATTGTCATATCAGTTACCTTCAAGTATTGCACCTCTAGCACCAGTATCTCAGGAAATAAGAATTACTGAATCCACAGCAGCTGAAGATAAAGCCACAAAGACAATTAATTCACATAGGGCAGGTGTAAGCAAAAAAGCCCATCTAGAACAAACCCCTTGTTATTGTGTTATTTTGGTCTTAAACACATTTACAATCCATTACTGTACAGGCATAAGCCCAACAGAAGTCTACTTCAGCAGTGTATTTTCCATTCTCAGAAGGGAGAAGATCTGCATTTAGGATTCTTACCCTCCACAGCTGTCAGCTGCCGCTTTCCTAGCTATTCCCCAGTCTCTTTCTGCCAAACCTGCTTCTAAATGAGCCCAGTCACTGCCTTCCACCATTTAATCAGCCTTTTTGTGATCTCTGAAGAGTCACAGCTTTTAGATGGTATGGTGAACATTGTCTGTTCACTTCTCCTTCTAAATTGTAAGCAACAGATACTGAAGTAACTTCCTCTACTGTTTACTAAAGGTGCTTAAATTTCTTTTTCTTTTCCCTTAGAATTTGTGGAAGTTATTTCACTTCCAAAGAATGACCTGCTACAAAGAATTGACGGTAAGAGCTTTCTGACACATGAAATGCTCTAGTGTGAGACTCAGGAAACCCTTAGCTTCTCTTCCCATAGCTCCTCCAGGCCTTCCTCATCCTAGAATAATCTTATCTTAAACAAAAAGCTGAGACTTGGTCAGGTAACAGAGTTAGGGACAGTGTGGCATGTTAGCATTAAGCATTCATGTCTGGAATGCTACACAGCTTCATATTAGTCAAGGACTCAAATTTTTGTGGAGAAGTGTTACCAGCATTTCATAAAGTATTATTTTTTATTTTCCAGAACTCATAGCAGAGGAACATCTTGCAGTGGATGCCAGGGTTTATACTTACGCATTGGCCTTGAAGCGTGCAGCAGAAAAACCGCTCCAAGTTCCTTTTATGAAGTTCTGAAACAGGATGATGAGAAATTTGGATGAAAACTGTCCAGTTCAGACGACTAAAAAGTCTAACTCTCCTTGTTCTAAGGGTCTTTTTCTTTACTTCTATAAGCAAACAGAAGTAGGTGCAGAAGAGTCTGATATTTTCATCTGAAATGATCTGACAAAAATCATTCCAACTGCTCAGTCAGTTATGCCTTGACACAATAATCCTAATAAAGGTGTGAATTTTCAGAATTCTCACTGTATTCATCATTCCCTTCATGTTTAAGGAAGACACTTAAGTAAATGGAGTGGGTGTGGGAATAGCACTTTTTCAAAAGAGCAAGAGGAGGGCGGGGAGTGTGCTCCTCTTGTCCACAGTCACGAGCAGCAGCCTTTCAACAGCTACTGGTGATCCTCTACAACAGCAACAGGGGCACGGTGTGTCTACTCTGGTTGCAGTGTTTGAAACTGCAGTGCCAGGAACTTTCTTCTATCATCGAATGCTGTAGTTTAGAAGGGGCCGTTAAATGTCATCTAGTCCAATATCCCTGCAGTGAGCAGGGATATTGTCAGCTAGCTCCAATTGCTCAGAGTCCTGTCTAATCTGACTAGAAGTGTTTCCAGGGATGGGGCATCTACCACTTCTCTGGGCAACCTGCGCTGGTGTCTCACTACCCTCAGTGCAAAAAAAAACAACACCCAAACAAAATTTCCCTTGTATCTAGGCTAAATCTCTCCTCCCATCACTCCTTGTCCTGTGCACCAGGCCTTGTGATGTTACTTCCTTCTTCCAGTCCTACCTTGACTATCCAGAAAGAGAAAACACATTTGTTTGATCTAAGAAAGTAGACTGGCAACAATGCTGACTATAGCAAAACAGCCATGAACGGTGTAGGACCAAGCCAGGAGACTGTGCTTAAGGTGCGAGCTTGCTTACATGCCCCGAGATAGCACAGCCTTGCAATTCTCCCTCTCCCCAGGATGCATCCATCCATACCGAGGCTGCAGCTTCAGTCTCATCACCTCTCCATAAATCTTTTGCCAAACAAATCTTCAGTGAAGGTGCAGTCATCTGCTTCTAATTATGTAAATAACCACCTCTGCTTAGAGGTTAGGATCTAAGAGTTGTAATAAATGTATGCAAACATCAAAGTCTTGCCTCTGAAGTAAATTTGGATGAGCATGCATAATTAGGGAGACTGAAGCAGAAAACTTCCTTAAGATTTTCTTACCTTCACAAACAACAAAGTTACTTTCAAGTTGAGTATGAGAGATCAAAATGTGAAATCAAAGGGAAAAAAGTCATTGATTACAACCAAGCAGGATAACTCAATAGTTTTAAGGGGAAGAATCTTGTGATTTGTTTTTTAATTAAGGCTGCTAAAATCTGATCAGAATTATATTCTAGCAACAGAAAGGACAAAGAGAGAAAAAATGGAGCCTTCCAAACCTACCTCACTAACAAAGCATGCTAGCAATGATCAAAGAACACACATGAATTCCATCTGGGGCAGGTAAGAGACAGGAAAGAGCTTAATTAAATAAGTTTATTGTCTAACGTTACAGTTGTTACGTTGCCGCTGTAAAGTGCGACAGCATAAATAAATTTCCATCAGGAACTCCTCGTGCCTCCCTTTCCCCTCTAAGAACACTGCTTCAGAAACCAGGCCTTGTTCTTTAGACTCACAAAAGCAAAGTGGACATGAAGTTTCAGTGGCACAGTTTTCACAAGCACATGTTTAAATAAAACTACTGGGCTGACTTCCTAGCATGACAGCAACTCCCAGTGCTGTCCCACAAGAGGCCCAGGGCCCTGTGATGCAGTAAACCCACCAAAAACATCAGCTGACAGGTGAGATGGGTATCAGTCTCTGGTATAGTATTTGCTTGTCCACCCTCAGAGCAAAGAGAAAGGTGCCTGGGTGGAGACACCACAAAGGAATAAGGAGTGCTGAGTTCAATGGTGAGGAAATACAAGTTAAAAAGTATAAAAACTTAATGTAAAATACAGGCTACAAATGAATTTTGTCAGGAATACTGGCATGTGGCAAATCTGAACTCAGATTTTCATTTTTTTTTCCCTCCCATTAAGGACAGGGAACTAAATTTGATATTTTAATGCTGTGTGCAAAAACATTTACTGTTACCCAACTGATACATTTTGCCATCTCACTGTAGTGTTTGAACAGCAAGGTAGATGAATTGGTTTCCAGCATTACAGGCAACACTAGATAATACTTAAACAAGATAATGTAAACTTGATTCTTAAGGCAGCTGGTACTAACGCTGCACACAGGCATTGCTCAATGCCCATTACAGTAATGGGACACATAGCACTTAAAAACAAGTAAAAAGAAAAGAGCAGTATTTGACTAAATGATGCATATTGTCAAAATATCTTCCCTTTGACATAAACCATGAAATATTTGGACATCTAGAAAAATAATGCACCTACTCCTCCGACTTCAGCCTGTTCTTTTACAAAGATTTCAAAATACTGATAAATAATAGTGACCGCCAGCAGAATGCCAGTGCCTGACCCAATAGCTCCTAGAAAGTCAGCCAGCACTGAAAGGGCACCGATGCACAGACCACCAAATGCAGCTGCTGTAGGGATGTACCTGTACCAAAGACAAAAAAAAAATCATAAGCATTAATTTTCATCCAAGTGTTCTAACTACACTTCTACTCCTAAAGCAGCTAGAATATAGAGCAACAGATTCAGTGCTGCACACACAACTCCACCTTTCGCTCTCATTATCTTCTGTATTGTGCTGGTTTGAGGCCAACTGGACTATTTTACTGAGAGAAATTAAATCTTTAGCTGTGAGAAGAAAGAAAAATAACAGTGATGTATAATCACTCATTCTTCTGCCGAGAGAAGCAAGAAGTCGAAAGATAAGATAAGACACTTCTCACACACCTCTCCATTCTCAATTGTTCTCCTCTCTGGCAGTCTGTATGGTTGCATCTGCCTTAACTCTTTAACCCAATCTAACCTTTTTCCTCAACCTCCTTGTTGTCTTTTTGACATCTCAGATCTCTACAGATTTATCATGTGAGATATATGGGGATTGATCTGGTTATTTCTGAGGGGAGGGAAAGAGGGGAAGCGGGCAGGAGATTTGGGTCAGGAGCCTCCTGGCAGTCTGACTGTTTCAGGAGGGATTTTGTGTTTCTGTATTACCTTTAACTTGTATATAACTGTAAATATCTGTATATTGTATATATATGCTTGTAAATTGTGCTAAGCTGTAAATACAACTTCCTTAACTTCCAGCCGACGGAGTCTAGTCTGGTGAATTCGTGGGGCGGGCGAGTAACTCCCAAACCATCACATGTATTTACAGAATCACAGAATTACTGTGGTTGGAAAACACCTTTAAGATCGAGTCCAGTCATTATTGAACTTGACCCAGGCTGGTGCTAAATCATGTCCCTTAACACCACAACTCTGCATCTTTTAAGTACATCCAGAGATGGGGATTGAACAGCCTCCCTGGGGAAGCTATGCCAGCATTTAATAAGCCTTTTAGTGAAGAAGTTTCTTCTAATGTCCAACCTAAACCTCCCCTGATGCAACATAGCTATTTCCCCTCAATTATCACTTGTTAGTAGGTAGAAGAGACCAACACCAACCTTGCTACAGTCTCCTTTCAGGTAGTTGTAGAGAACAATGAAGTCTACCCTCAGCCTCCTTTTCTCCAGACTAAACCCCAGTTCCCTCAGCTGCTCTTCAGAAGACCTGTTCCCCAGATCCTTTCACCAGCATCATGGTCCTCCTCTGGATCAGTTCCAGAATCAAAATGTCCTTCTTGTAGTGAAGACCTCAAAAACATGGTACTGAAGGTATGGCCTGAAGCTGGTATTAGCCAGAAGCTAAAATAAATACTCTCCAAAAGGCAAGCTGTGAGACTATTTGCAGACTGGCAAAGCTTTTCCATTCACGGTGTAACAGTTTCACATATACATGTGCTATGGAACCTCCACAGGACCAAGAGTAACTGCTTTGACTCAAACGCATAGGTATAAAACTGTCTGTCTACATAGCTCTGCAGGCTTTGCACACTGCATAAAATCCTGCTTTCACATGTCATCTTAGCTCAGTAATGGTAAACTGAACACACATAAAAATCAAGGTTATCTTCCTTCTACAAACATGGAGGAGATTCACCCCAAATTCCTTCATTATGCCACTCAAACAACAGACATTACAGGTTAATCTCTTGCCTACTGCTATAAACCCCTGCATTGCTAGGAAAGGCTAGCTGAATGGGAAGAATCTTGACATTTGCAGCAAATAAAAGTCTTAGATTTGTCCAAAACCACCTGCTCCACCTGACACTTCCCCAGCAGCTCCTTACCTGTTAAGCTCATGAACCATTGAAGTATCCCTGTGGCCTCTCATCACCATTTGCTGTTCTTTGAGTTGCTTGGCAACCTGCAAAAAATCCATGATTTTATGTAACTGCTGTGGTGTTTCACAGTCACCTGATGCTTAGCCAGTGTAGTCACTGGTCAGTTAGCAGCTAGTCAGTGCTGAATTAGTGGCAGATTGAAAACATTTAGGCACGTTTATCAGAACACCTACATCCTTTGCTGATGAGCCAGACACTTCAATCCAAGTCTTCGAGAAGAATGCACAAGATCCCAACATAAATATTATATAAACTATTACATGGACAGGGTCCTCAAATATTGCACCCATGGATTCTGGTGGGGACAAGTAGTAGCACAGACCACCAACAGGGTAAGAGCGAGCAGGACCACCACCACTGACATCCTATGAGAGAGGAAGAGAAAGGCAAATTACTTATTTCTCACAGATCCCTCACAAGCCTGTCCTGTATTTACAGAGGAATTCCTCTTCAGTGTTTGAAACAGCTTCTACACACAAACGTTATGAAGTAAAGCATTCCAGTTTCCTGCTGGCAAAGTATCAAAGGCCAATAGCATCCTGGCTTGTATCAGAAACACTGTGGCCAGCAGGGACAGGGAGGTGATGATCCCCCTGTACTCAGCACTGGTGAGGCCAAACCTCGAGTATTACCTTCAAATCTGGGCCACTCACTATAGGAAGGATATTGGGGTCACTATAGGAAGGATATTGGGGTGCTGGAGCATGTCCAGAGAAGGGCAAAGAGGCTGATGAAGAGCCTGGAACACACAGCCTACAAGGAGCATCTGAAGGAGCCGAGGTTGTTCAATCTGGAGAAGAGAAGGCTGAGGGGAAACCTCACTGCTCTTTACAACTACCTGAAAGGAGGGGGCCAACCTCTTCTCCTTGATGAAAAGTGATGGAAATAGAGGAAATGGTTAAAAGCTGCACCAGGGAAGGTCCAGGTTGGATTTTAGGAAATACTTCTTCACTGAAAGGGTTCTCAAACATTGGAATGGTCTGCCCAGGGCAGTGGTGGAGTCACCATCCCAGGGAGCACTCAAGCAGCACGTGCACCTGGCACTTAGGGGCATGGTTTAGTGTTGACCCTTCAGTGCTGGGTTGGAGGCTGGACTGAATGATCTTTAAGGTCTCTTCCAACCTGATACATTCTGTGATTCACCACAAAGCAACAGACACAAATAATTCTGTGATGTTAGAAAAGCAGTGAAATACTTACTGCCCACTGTCCTAGTAAGTTCACCAAGAAGTTGCCACTAAAGCGAACAGACAACATCTGGGAAATGACATAGAGGTTTGAAACTAAGGCAGACTGCAGAATGATCGGAATGTTGGAGGTATAGAAGAGCTTGATAGGATAGCTGCTGTACTGCCCACGGTATCGTGCAGACTTGATGGGTAAATCTACACGAAATCCCTACAGGAAAGAACACAAACACACCAAGTTTGTTTCCAGGACAGAAGGTATTCCTGCTGCAGCTAAAAGCTATTCCTGAGCATAAAGTTCTTGCTAAGTAAAGCAAGGAATAAAAGGTTGGAGACAGTGAAACCCAAAAGCTTTTGCTGCAGTCTGGATTACAGATTTTAAGGGTTTATTAGTGTTACTGGTGGTTCTGTTACGTTCTTTTTACATAAATGTTAAGTTTTCATCTGTGAAATTATATTCCTCTAAAATACACTTTATAGAATAGGGTTTGAGAAAAGCCTTTCATGTCTTTCAACATAACTAGCCAGTTAACAGCAGGCTGTTGTGTAGCAGACCCTGACTTCTGTTTTCTAAAGCAGGCTCTTATTTGAATAGAGCCAAGAAAAGCCACGTGGGTTTGAAAACCAGAAAATTCAGGTTTTTTTGCTAGCACTCCGAATACTCAACAGCTTTAAACAAAACAAAACACCACTACCCCCCCACACACACATTTTAGCCACAAAAAAAACCCAAAACAAAACAACCACCACACATGGATCTCTTTTAGTGTCCATTTCAGCAAATGACCAAATTTAAAAAGAAGTATCAGCTAAGTATGTCTAGAAAATCAGGGGAAAACCAGGAAGTTCTTTTCTAGAACAAATCTGTATCATGCGCACCTCAAAGAAGCAAGGTTCTTTAGCTCTGTCCTACGGTGTTCTGTTAAGTTAGCTATGAATATCAAGTATATTTGGGTGATACAGCCACTGGAGATCTAGAATCCATTTTTAGTAAAGGTACTCGCCTGATGTGTATGGCATGTAATGGAATGTGAGACTACATCACTGCCTGAGGGGCTGTCTGCAAAATGTAACAGCTGTACTGTCACAGAGGTATGTTACTGAAATAATAGCGTGGAAACAAAAAGGGTTTCTTACTCAAAGCTAATATACTTTGGTTACTCTAATTTAACTTCTGTATTTTTTTCCCAGGGACTGCAGCATCCAAGGTCCACACACTCCTATCTACACAGCTGCAGAGCCTCTATGAGGAATTTCACATTTTACCTGGAAATAAATGACTACAGCAAACACAAACACTGTAGCAATCAGATTCATGAGATTGGGCAAATTCTGCCGGTAAAATGCTTCCCGCAGAGCCCGGACTTTGTCAGTTCGTGTAGCCAGAAGATGAAATAATGCAATGACAGCGCCCTCAAACTCTGTTCCTGCATGGGGGGAAAAAAAGGAAAATAAATTTTAATCTGCAAACTTAAAACATCTGAAGAATAGCACCTTTCTTTTGGAAAGACAAGACACATATAAAACCAGGTAAACAGAGACATAAATCCTATTACAACTATATCACAGTGCAAGAGGCTGTTTTATCTTACAGAATGTAGAATAAGCTACCAAACCATCATCTCTGGTTAAAGAATAAACAACAACAGAACAACCTGCTGTTGTGCTAGGCCTAAATAGGCTTATACATGTTCTGGCTTGCCCAGACCTGTTTTTCTGCTCTCCCTCCCTTCTGCTCTGGGGAGAAGCAATCGCAGGAAAGAGGACAAAGAATCTGGAGCCACTGAGCCTAAGGACCCTGGCTTGTCCAGACATGTTCCCCTGCTTCCCCTCCTTCTCTGCTGGGGGTAGCAACTGCAGGAAAGGAAAATGAAAGCCCTGGCCTCACCTAATATGGTCAAGCTTGACAAAGTGCCATTCTGATTGGCTAATTTATGTCCAAAGCCCCATCTTGGGCTGTACTGATAAAAAGGGATAGCAGGTAGCACAGGTGTGCTCTGCTGCCTCATTGCATCATGAACAGCCTGAAAACTCCACTGCCTCGAGTTTACCAGGAACAGGCTCTAAATGCCTGCATGCAATTGGCCTGCATAGCCAGCATGACATTGTGCCAACACTGCACATCACATTGCATCCTGCCTGCCCGCCCCTCTGCAAGGCTTCTGCTGAATCAGAAATCAAGAGGAACCAGGTCAGAGACTATGCTATAGACTCCCAGCTTCCTGAGAAAGGAACCTGGGAAAACTTCAAAGCCTCTAACGGCTTTGAGACCACCAACAGCAACCCCTCCACAAGTTTTGAGCACTGTCTGATACTATTTTGTGAGTAAACACTTAAAGCCTCTTGTAATTCACTAATTGCCTACTGCCATAAGCAGAAAGCAGCTTCCTGCATCCATCTAGTGGATAAGTGGTATAATTAACTCCAAGAACCTTCTTTGCCAGTATAATGTTTGTGTTTGCTAGTTACTGCTTAAAATGTTCTAGTTTTGCCTGTCCCCTGTGTGTGTCAGTATCCAAATTGTGCATTTCAAACCTTGTAAATAAGTTCTCTGGCAAGATTTAATGGTAGTAAAGAGTTTTTCATAGTTATTAACAACCTTTGCCTGGATATCAAAATTAATATCAATTCTTAATTTTGCATAATTCATAACACCTCCAAGCACATACACAAAGAAATATTATTTTTCTTTCTTTTCTGGGGGCAGGAAGGTGATTGGAAGGAAGAAAAAGTAAACAAGTTAAAAATAGCTTTAGAAAAAGCAGTAATAAAATCCAAATAGCAAGAACTGGTGAACACCAGGTGAAAAGGAAAACAAACTGAAACCATACCTCAGGATTTTGAATGTATGCATTAAACTAGTTAACTTTTTGATGCCAACAGACTGCATCTTACTTGGTAATTCTAGGGTGTCTGGACAAACAGATGTTGTCAAAGACTCACTAAGGAATGAAGAGATGGAAATTTCTGAAGAATCAAACTAACTTAAAATCATCTGGAGGCACCAGCTACAGCCATCGACAACAGCTGGATCACAAACAGCTCCTCTGGACACAGAATTTCTTACCTTCTCTACTTCTATAGCCTAAATGATGCTAAACCAAAACTATTTTAGTTTGGAAATCCAAAAATCTTCAGTCAATGGGCTTCGAGTCCCATTTTAACTACTACAATTCAAATCAATAACAGCAAAATTGTAGATTATTAACCTTCACGTCAGACAACATCTTTGTTTCACTTGTAGACAACTGACTTAATGAGTTAATCATGACATACTAAAACCTTCTTTTTTTCATTTGATAAACATCTAATAGTACACATCCACTGAACATGATATAGATAACAGCAATCACACACGTACCTCTGCCAGTGTTGATGGTGGTGGGACTGAAAGCCTTCCAGACAATGGTTTCACAGATATTGGTAGCAATGAACAGAGAAATCCCAGACCCCAAGCCATAGCCTTTCTGTAGCAACTCATCTAACAGCAACACAATCAAACCAGCAACAAAGAGCTGTGGGGAAAGCAACAAAACTGAGCAGAAACAAAAAAATGAATCAAGAATTATGTATTCATTCCCAGTTTCAGTATTTTTATTATGATGGTGAGTGATCATTATGCTTTTCATCTAAACATCACTCATGCAGTACTCTTGCCCTTTCATGTACAAATGCCTGTGCTTCCCACCTGGCAATGATCTCTGTGACTTGTCAGCACTGATGAAAGCAAGCATTATTCAGGAAGCACTTTTTTCAAGTGCTTTTGTTTGTGTATTTACTGCTCTGCTCTACAGGATGATGTCTCAAAGCTTTAGTAAGAAGTCCTCTACAGTACTGCACGGCAACTACTGCTTTCAAAGTCCATTGATTCCTGTGTTTCGAACCAAAGAGCCACTCCCATCTTAAACATTTCTGCTATTAACTAGGCCAACTTCCTTCTCCTTTATGGACTACTTAGAATTTCTCATATAGACACAGACAAAGGATGGTGCTTTTACAGCATCAAAAATAAATAAAAGGCAATCAGACATAGGAAGATTTTTCCTTCTAGCTACACTGTATCTAACCAGCCTCAGTTACACACAAAATAGCTCATTACAAACCTGAATTATAATAAGAAGGCAAATTCCAGCACCCATTTCAGCAGGATCTCCATACATTCCAGTCATAACATATACAATGGCTTGCCCAATGGTAATAATCATCCCAAATACTGAAACAAAGAGAGAAAGCAAATTCCTTTAAAAATTCTGCTGAAATCACATACCAAAAAGATGTCACATTTAGTATCATTTAGGCACGCTGCTTTCTCCAAAATGAAATTATGCTCATTAATTTTAATTGGAACAGTGCTTACATTTCTGAGCTCCATTGAACAAGGCTCTGTCTTTTGGAGTATCTCCAACTTCAATGATCTTCGCTCCAGCTAGCAGCTGCATGATCAAACCAGACGTCACAATGGGTGAGATACCTAATTCCATCAAAGTACCTAAACAGGAAGAAAAACCAGCACAATTGCCATTCAAGCATCTCTCCTAAAGAATTCTAGTCTGAGGATATTGGGTCTGTGTTTTGCTTTTGCTAGGTTAGAATCAATTTCCTATTTGGGAAAGCTGCATTTTTTAGAGACTGCAGCACCCAGCTGGGTGAGAACAAACTTGGTAAGACATTTTCGCTTTTTTCTGTGGCCAGCCATGGTATGTGAGTGTCTACAATGATTAAGGTCTTTAACAGTTCTAGAGTTAGCTAAATGCAAAAGCCAGGAGAAAAAGCCAGAGCAGCTGACCCAAGTTGGCCAACAGAAGTATTCCATACCACAAATGTCACACACTATAAATCAGAAAGTTTACTCAGGGTGGTCTCTACACTTGATGACCGCTATCCCTGGGGAGTCTCACCCATCTATCTGCTCCTGAGGCCAACTCTCCCATTCACTGTGACAGTGACACTTTCTGTGAGGCTGTGATGCTCACAGTATTTGGCATCCAGCAATCAGTGCTGGCATGGTGCAGCTCACAACTGCTGAGTCTGTCTTTTGTGTACTTTCTATTAGTATCAATACTAGGGGGCTATCATTATTTTATGTTACTGCATCTGTTTCCAATGTGTTGAAAGGTTTGTGACCTTAAATGTTTTTCATAATGCTTCAAATGTATTCCAGCACAGACATGATCAAAACAAAGCTAGCTTGTTTACCTTAATTTATTATCTTTGTGGGTGTAACAAAATTTGCCATTCCTAAATAATTCATACCTTCACATTAGAGGGTTCCACTGATTCTTTCACTTCCAGCCAATTTTCCAAGACACTGATGAGGTCAGTGTCCTCATTTAGTGTCATGCATGCCAGGTCACTCATCTTAAGTTTCAGCCTTCTAGCATTAGTTTAAGTCTTCTTGCACATTTGGTTGGGATTCACATGTCTATTCTAAAATAAGTTAGCCTGGCTTTGCTAAAATGTAAGCTTAATCATCTCCAACCTATAAATCATCTCCAACCTATAATGTTTCCAAAATGTTATGAGGCATTAAATACCTTGAATACATAAGGGGTTTTCTAGTCAATGTTCTTATACTGCAAATACTGCTGTTTGTATGAGATGGGGCAGAAGATCCTCTGTCCCATATATTAATCAGAAAGAGACTGATCTACAGTTTGAAACACAATCACCTCAAAAGATTAATCTCATCTCCATGTCAAAGAAAACCCCACTCCTAGGATGAAGTACTCACTGAATGGCTCAGGTTGGAACTACTCCACCGTCTACTCCAACCTCCTTGCCATGGGCAGGGACATCTCATAACTAGACTCAGCTGCCTAAGGCCTCATCCAACCTGGCCTTAAACACTCCGAGGGAGAAGTCATCCACAACCATCCAGGGTAGCCTATTCCAGAGTCCCACCACTCTTGCACTGAAAAACTTCTTCCTAACATCTAGTTTAAACCTACTCTCCTTCAGCTTCAAACCATTCCCCCTCATCCTATTGCTTGACATCCTTATGAGAAGTCTCTCCCCAGCCTTCCCATAGGATCCCTTCAGGTATTGGAAGGCAGCTATAAGGTCCCCTTGCAGTCTTCTCTGCTCCAGGCTCGACAACCCCAGCTCCCTCAGCCTGTCCCCACAGCAAAGGTGTTCCAGCCTTTGGATCAACTTTGTGGCCCTCCTCTGGACTCCCTCCAACAGTTCCATGTCCTTCTTATGATGGGGACACCAGAACTGGGCACAGTATTCAAGGTGGGGTCTCAGAAGAGCAGTGTAAAGAGAAACCCCAGGGAGGTGGTGGAATCACCGTCCCTGGAGGTGTTCAAGAAACGACTGGATGAGGCACTTCGTGCCATGGTCTAAATGACTGGATAGGGCTGGGTGCTAGGTTGGACTGGATGATCTTGGAGGTCTCTTCCAACCTGGTTGATTCTATGATTCTCTCTACTGCCCAAGTCTCAGTCAATTCAATGACATGTGTTAAGAACTTCAGAAATTGTTTCAACACCACATCTGGGTTTCACAAAACTTAGCAGCTGAGCATTTTTCGCCTGGTCTGTTCACACCACCACAAAGCAGGGAGAAAGGAAATAATCTACCAACCTCTGTTTGACGCGAGAATGACTCGCATCCAATAGAACGGATCTGCGGAATCCGAGGACATGATTCCAAACAAAGGTATCTGTCACCACACACAGCCAAGACACAAAGAAAGCTTGCATTAATCCAAACAGCTTAACATGCAATGAGTCAACTGTTTAATATAATTTATTCCAACTTTTTATTAAATTATAGCAGAGCATAACAATAACAGAGATAATGGCACCGCTTATTTCAACTCTCCAACTGGGATATGACTCAGAGGACTGAACTGTGTAAACTAAGACCCTTCTTTGGCAAAAAGCAGAAAGCCCTAGAAAGAAGAGTCAGTGCACATAAACCAGACTGCTGAAGATGTAAATGCCCAAAAGACGCAGTTCTGAAGTACTACAACCCCCAAAAAGAACAGAAAAGCCATAAAATAAATAGCTCAGCCATTTGGAATCGTTAACAGAACTGAGAAAATATTAGATGATAATCTAATTATTTCACCTAAATTATCTCAGCAGGGTTTTTTTTTTGTTTGTTTTAATAAAAACCTGTAGCAAGACATCTTTGAGAAAACAGAAGAAAGTGGGGGTTATGTTTTTTAACTAGTCCTAAACAGAGTTTCTTTCCAGTGCAAACTAAAGATACAGCAAGAATTACAATGTAAGTGTCTTCCTCCAGCAAGTTTAAATATTCAAATTCTACAGCTGGGAATATGTTTTAAAATATCTCATATGGAACGATCAAAGTTAGCCAAGTTTATACAAATTCTCCAATATTCTATGTGCCATACTGAGGGATTTTGAGCTCTTTGAAACTCTTTTTAATCACAAAAACAGTAAACATGGAATCCAGGCAATTTTACATACTTCTCCCTGAAAACTTGAGTCTGAACCCATAGATTTCCTACTCCACTGCTACAGTCTTATATATAGATTTAAAACCTTAATGATGTATATATCCAGCACCTACAAAACACAAATGTTCTTCTAGCTCTGACATCATTTCTGCCTCCTTCTCCCAAAAAAACACAGGTAAATACAAGTGCTAGGTTTTACCTTTTCAACAGTCTCTCAGAGTTTTAAAGGAAGATTATTAAATAACTGCTCCAGAGCCTGGAATGGGCAAGTTAATAAATACAACATAAAAAGCTTACTTCTGAAGCTGTAGGGTTCATCTAAAATGTTGTAAGAGGTCTAGAAGCTCTAAAAATATACATATGAAATAACACACAGCTTCTCATTTTCTGCAATATCTAAATACTCATTAAAAACCGCCAACACTGTCTCTTCACAACCCAGGTACAGGTTCTAAGTAATAAAGAACATGTAGATGTTTACAAAGACCTGTGTTTTGGAGGGGTTTTAGATAACATTTTTGCCACTCACAAAACACCACAAATCTTGAATGTCAACTTAAACATCTCATTTCTCTGCAATGTTCACAACCCATCAGCTTGGTCAACAGAACTCAGGTAAAAACAGTCATTTTATTTCACTTTTAAGCTTGTTATTGCTAAAATTTAAGCTTATCTATGACCAGAAGGTAAAGAACGCATAATAATGCTCAGTTTTAAAGTACTGAATAATTAGCTTGGCCATTTACTCGGCAGCCAGCATCAGTGTTTGGCCAGGTGCACTGGATTGGGATGCCCAGATTAAGTAGTAGGTGCCTCATTCCTGGAAACATTCAAGGTCAAGTTGGATAGAGGTCTGAGGAATGGGATCTAGTTGTGGATGTGCCTGCTCACTGCAGGGCAATTGGACTAGATCATCTTTAGAGGTCAGTTCTAACTCAAAACATTCTATGATTCTATAGTGACAAGAAAAAAGATTATGTATTTTAGACTACATAGAAATCATTAGTTTCTGAAACACATACAACCAATAAAGACTATTACAGAGAATCGCATTTCTTTAGCTGAACTTTAAGGAGTTAACCATAAAAACACACATCTCAAACTGGTAGGTCAACATGAAACAGAAATTCTCACACTTCTGGCATTGTATTTCAGATGCACAGAACACACATTATCGGAAACACAGACAACATCAATGACCTACCTGGCAGCATACTAAGAAAATGAAGAGAGTGATGGCTGTCCATAGCACCTTCTCTCTGAACTGGATCTACAGAACAGATCATAGAGATTAATGTGTTCAGTGTATGTAGAACTTCCACTGTAGTCTCACATTAGTACTAAATGCTACATCATTCAGAATTGAATGCAAAGATACCAAACCAGAAGGTATAATTTCTTATTAAAATTTATTTTTATTATGATTTCAGATTTTAGAGAAAGAGACAGTCATGGACTTCTGTGCAAAGAGAGGATATGTGATCTGGCAGATAGCACGGCATAGCATTTAATCAGTATATTTTCTATATAGTGTTCTAATACAGTGGGTATTTACAGAAAAGCAATGGCATGGCTAAAACTATGGACACAGAACAAATATTAAAGATTCTTGAAAAAAAAAACACCCAAAACTTAGCGCTTGAGCCTTCAACAAATTGGAAGCACTGTTTTGTAAGGATGGCTGTTATTAAATTAAAGCACTAAGAAGTTTTCAGAAAGATTTCACTGCTGTAAAGAGAACTCATAAAAGCAATAAAAAATATTTAGAATTGCTTGTTTTAAACAGAGTTAGAGGAAGCTTAAATTCACCATTATATAATCTTGACAAAGATCATAAAATAATTTTTAAAGACTCTTTAACTTCCAAAATATTTCCATCTATATATATTATGTATTCCTTAGAGAAGAATGTCAGGACACCGATAATTTGATCTCAGGGTCATAAGATTGGAGGCAACTGTAACTACTGCCAAGTGTAGAAACAGAAGAATCACAAGATTTAAGTTTGAATCAGAGGACTGATCAAAGTGTGAGGGAGAAAGAAACGCACTTGAAGAGTACACAGAGAGATAAGAAGCAGTGTTATGTTCAGGTTGCCAATCCTCCTCCAAGGACCACAAACATTAGGAGAAGCACGTTCACTGTAGACAACAGTACAGCAGCTACTAAAACATGACCTGACCTAACTGTAAGATAGAGCAGAAACACTAGCTTTCTGTCTCCAACTACTGAATCTGTCTGTAGAGAGGTAACAAGAAAAAGGATTAGTACCTGATTTTATAGGTGCTGAATACCCACAAGCGAGACAGCACAAAGCAGTCCAGCAGTACAGCTTCTCAAGCAAAAGAAAACCCAGAAGCAGTCTGTACCTTTGTATGTGAAAGTATGCACTTACTTAAAGGCAAAATAATCCCAGTAATTTACTTACTGGTATCAGCTCACTCTTTAAAAAAAAGAGGCCAGATGCTAAATACACTTACAGCACAAAGTTAAAGAAGAAAATTAACAACAGCAGCAAATAAATCAAAAAAGTATCTTGTTAGACTTTGCGCAGTGCTGACCCACTTTACAATTTATAAAATTCAGATTTTCAGCAGAGACTTTCAAAAAGAAAACTGCTTAACCAAATTTCTCTGCAGCACAACAGTTAACCTTGGCTTTTGAGGCTTCAGTCAAGCTCTACAACTGCCCTGCCTTGCTCTGTGACTTCCATGAGTATCAGCATTAGAATTACATTACCCAAATCATAGCTATTCACAAGGAAAACAGTCTCCATGATTCAAAAAGACAAAAAACCAACAGGAGGCATCCGAATTCATATGCTAGGAACAGCAAAATACAGATTGGTGCCAAAATATTCCAGCCACAAATGGTAGCAAGTACAGGGACAGTACATTTCATCATCTGATGAGATTCATTTGGACATTTTATTCCTTTGACATTTTTCTTAGAACCTGTGAAAATTAAGGAACTTAAGCATCATTTTCTTGGTGTTCTGAACAGTTTGTTCTACTTAGAAAAAATCTGTGCATATGAAGGAAATGTGAACTAACTACAAAAGCAGCAATTGCTTCTGTTAATCAAGTCAGCCAAAACACAAAAGCAACATTCCCTAGTGACAGAAAAAGCTCATTGTCCTCATCAACAGTAATGGCAAAACAATTCAGTGAGAGCCCAACTGAATCAAAACTTCATCGTCACTTAACAATCAAGAGAGAAAATAGATTATTTGTTCTTCTTTATTTTGTTATCTTAATTTCATATCTTGGCCTTAACCAATCCACTAAGCCCACTACCAATGATGTCTGTTAGTGACGGCTTGCAAGACAAAAATAAATAACAAAGAATTACAGTGATACAGAATGACCTTGGTCACTTGTAAAATGTAGGCAATGAGGGTAACTTTAAATGGTCAAAGGGCTCTTCAGTCTAAGAAATACCTTCACAGTTGTATTTTCACTTCACATTTGTACAATGCTGACAACTGGCAACCATTGCCTAGACAGTGACCTAGATAGTAATAAAGACAACGTGACCCAAATAAAGAGGATAGGAATCTCTTCACCTCTCTGGGCATCCTTCATCTGCTGATGGAGGACATGGGCAGATCAAGCCCCTCTTCCTCTCTGGCAGATAGAAAGAGAGGAGGCAAAAAAAAAAAAAAAAAGAAAAAAAAAAGGGGGGGAAGGGAAAAATCACAACTATGAATGAGCTTTACAGGAACATCAATATCTGTAGATTTGTCCCAGCTTCTTCTTCTCATTCCACCTCATTAGACAAAATTAGGATGGATGTAGCCAACTAATCACATACATGCCGTAAATTAGCACCAGAAGACTGCGCTAAGGTTCACAAATGGGTACCTTCCACCCATATCTGGTTCATCCAAATCTTAGCATAAGGTCTGACTCTGCAGGTTCCTGCTCTGAAGATGCTTTTGTCTGACCTAATAATTTGTTTGGAAACCTGTCTCAAGAGGGAAAGATGTTGGAAAGCAACAAGGAAAAATGGAGGGAGCAAAAAGCCAGGATTACTCTCAATCTTTTCAATAGTCAACTCCAGAGGGCAATAATCAGCAGTTTTTATTGTATCTTCTCCACTCAATCCAGCAGGCTCAGCTATGGGTACTAGCACAATCATCTCTGCATCCAGTTCTAACCTTAAGGAACCTGTCATCAAGTAAAGAGGATTCTCGCAGATAATGTCATGTTCCCAGCTACCCATTCTCTATTAATAATACAAAAATCAGTATTTAAGTCTTCAGGAATATCCATGTCAATCATGACAATGAATATTGGGTATGTTTCTTACTCTAATTAAAACCTTTATCACCTAGGTGCTATGTGTTTCCTTGAGTTCTGGGACTAAAAACCAGTGGTGGTTTTGCTTTGGTTTGAGGGTTTTTTATTGTTTTGGTTTGGGTTTTTTTGTCTCTTTCTATCTGTAGAAATTAACTAATTTTAAACTAGAAAATGTGCTGAGAAACTGAAGAAGCTTCTAGGACTAAGGGAATGGAGACAACAGCTGTAAATTAGCTCAGTCCATTGATTTCATAACAAAGAAAAGTGTCACATCCAGTAGGTGAACAGGGAGCAATTACCTGAACTATATTACAGATCACTTCCCTATTTCAAAGTGAACAATGGCTATGGGAGGGGAAAATACTTTGCGGGAAAGGAAGAACTAAATTTGTGTTCCTGAATTATAACACAAATCTTTTCAAAGTAATATATAAGACATCTCAAAACCCAGAGTTGTGACCAGTACTGAAAGCCAACAAAAGTACCCAAAAAGACAGCAGTGGTATCCACAGAGAAGAAGAAAAAAAAAAAAGCTTGAAAAGTCTTTTCAGGTGTATCAAAATAGACCAAGTTACTTGAAGCTGAAACTAAATAAACTTAGTCTAGAGGTAAGACTTAAAAAAAAAATTAGTTAGCATAACTACCAAGAGGATCAACTTATCAGAGGCTGTTAAGAATTCATCAGCATGACAATCTTTCACCATAACATGGATTCCCCCTCCTTTGAAGACTATGTCCTACTTGAGGACACACTGTCTGTATATTGGAGCATGGACTTGAATATCAGGATACTCTTTTATCTGTGACCCAACAGAACTAAGAACACAATGTGGGACTCACCTTTCTTTCTGGTTTCTGGATTTCAGGTAACACTGCACAGAATGGCTTAATAACTTCTAAAAATTTAACTGCTCCAGAAAAAGACAGACAGACACACACACGAAAGAGAGAAAAAATACATTAATGAACCTTCACAAATCTCTAGAACTTCATACAACTTCAAGGAGAAAAAACAAAGTGCAAGTAACAGTTTACGAGTGAAATGTCTGAAAACTAATGCCCTGTTCTTTAAAAAAAAAAACAAAACAACAAAAAAACACAAAAAAACCTGAAAATCTAAGTAAAAACAAGAAAGAAAATTCTTGTTCTAATCAGATATGGCCCATTCTTTTTTCCACAGCTGGAACCATTTTAGATGAGCAGCAGCACTGTATATATCACCAGAAGTGAACTAAATTGTATTCCATCTAAAAATAAATGACCTAGTATCAGTCTGTGCTAGTTAAACACAGAAGCAAAAGACAGTGACATCCAAAAGCATCCACACAGATGTGCTTTACAGAAGCAGTTGAAATAATTCAATCTACAAAATCCTAGTTTAAATCACTGCAGCACTTATTCTGATCGGAACTTTGGAAACAATTCTCTTCACAAAAGCAAAGAATGGTGGGGTTGGAAGCTGCTTCTGGAGATCATCTAGTTCAACACCCCTGCTAAAACTGGTTCGCCTAGGACAGGCTGCATCTGATCATATCCATGAGAGTTGAGAATCCCTCCAAAGGAGGAGGCTCCAAAACCTCTCTGAGCAGTCTGGTCCAGTGCTCCATCACACTCAAGGTACAGAAGTTTTTTTCTCTTAAAAACGCAGAAAGGCTCAACAGTTTGAGCTCTTTTTCTGGAACAAGAAAATTTTAAAACAAAACAAAAACCAACAAACAAGCAAAAAAACCCCAAACCAATCAACCGAGCAAAATCAATGCATATATGTTTGGTGAGAACTATGTCCTGCAAGGCTTGTATGTGACTCCCAGGCTAAGCACATTTGGATAGCCATAGAAAACAACCATCAGTCTCTCCTCGAAGAAAAAGCATCGCATGTCAAGTAACGTTTTGGTCGAAATATCGCGTTTACTTATACACTTTGCTGAGATATATTCCTCCCTCGTTAACTGCAAGCCCTGAGACATCTCTCTCCCTTATTAACTCCAGTCCCTCAGGCAGCACACCTGAAGGTGCACCTTGTTCCACAGAAGGAGGCACGTCTCCCGTGTTAAAAAACTAAGGCCAGAGGGGGAAAAAAATAACCTAGCACAAAGAAGTGCCAAGCAGCGACTCGTCTCACCCTCTGCCCGGCTGCTCGGGAGGCTGGTGCCCCGCTGCCGGCGTCCCCCGGGCCCGTCTGGGGCGGGCACGTCAGCCACGCCGCTACCTCAGCCTGCCGGGCCGGCGACCAGCCACATCCTCCCCCGACACAGGCAGCGACCCCACAGCCCGGGACGGCTTCCCAGGCCGCCCCCGCCCACGGAACGATGCTGTCCGTACTCACTGCCCATGACGGCGGCGGAGCCGACCACCTTCTCAGCCGCTGTCACCGCCGCTCCCCTCCGCCGCCGGCTGGCGCCGTGACGTGCCGCCGGCCGCAGGGCCCCACCCCCTTGCGCTCAGGCACGTCTCCGGACGCCTATGCCTGCACCGGGGGGATGGCTCTGCCAAGGCGTCGGGGAAAAGCAACAGCGCCGCCGCTAAGGACGCCCTGAGCGCCGCCCCGCTGTCTCCTCCGAGGCCAAGGGAACGGCGTCCGCAGCTCGGGTGGGAAATAATCGCCACTACGGGGAGGATCAGGCTGTCAGTGGACAGCCACAACTGGGAAGGACCCGCAGTAAGCCGCCCTCCCAGAATGCTCTGTGTGCCCATGCTTTGGCACGGTGCTACCTTGCCGGTGTTTCGAGGCGCTCTTACTCCCTGTATGATGGCTTTGGCCGAAAAGCTCTTCTAAGATTATTACCAAATTCTGGGGGAAAAAAAACCCAAACCGACCGATTTCGCATTTTTACAACTTCTGTCACGGTTTCTGCATTTCAGCCCCCACACCACAACACATAAGTGCCATAACCCACCCTTTCTAGTTAGCTTTTTTTGGGCTAACAGCACATAAAGCTTCGGTTCTGGTTGTTTTAGTGTCCCACGAAATTCTCCTGTCCAGGGACTGGGATTTGTTGTGCTACTGGCTTGCACACCTTGTACATTACCCTATTTGACTCCATCCTGAATGAAGTTTCCTGCACACACAGAGGAGACTTGCTCTCACAGTCAAGCTGGATGCACATGTGTGTTTTGTCACTGCTGCTGTTTTTTTGTGAAGTGCTTTTTTGCAAAAAGAATCAGCACTTCCACAGTGAGAGCCAAGTCTCTGTGCAGAGTATGGCAAACAGGCTGTAAACAGACAGTGGTGTTTAGTATCTTCCTCAGTGACACAGACTGTAGGACCGCAGGTTTACAGGCCACACCAAGCTGAGTGGTGCAGTTGATAGCACTTGAGGGAAGGGATACCATCCAAAGGGACTTGGACAAGCTCGAGATGTAGGCCCAAGTGAACCTCATGATGTTCAACAACACCAAGTGCAAGGTTCTGCACCTTGGTTGGGCCAAGCCCCAGTAATAATATAGATGGGGAATGTACTGATTAAGAGCAACCCTACAGAACAGGGCTTGGAAGTACTGATGGATGAAAAGCTGGACATGAGCCAGCAACGTACACCAGCAGCCCAGAAAGCCAACTGTATCATAGGGTCTATAAAAAGCAGTGTGACCAGCAGACTGAGGGATTCTGCCCTTCTGCTCCATTCTTGTCAGACTCCACCTAAAGTACTATGTCCAGGCCTAGGGCCATCAGCACAAGAAAACCATGGACCTGTTGAAGCAGGTTTACAGGAGGTAACAAAAATTACTAGAGATCTAGAACACCTCTCCTATGAGGAAGGCTGAGAGAGTTGGTGCTGTTCAGCCTGGAGAAAAGAAAGCTCTGGGGAGACCTTATTGCAGCCTTACAGTACTTAAAGGGGAGCCTGTAAGAAAGATGGGACAATCTTTTTAGCAGGGCCTGCTGCAACAGGACAAGGGGTGATGGTTTGAAACTACTAAAGGGGAGATTTAGACTAGGTATAATGAACTTTTTTACTACAAGAGTGGTGAAACACTGGCACAGGTTGCCCAGAGAGGTGGTGGATGTCTCGTCCCTGGAAACATCCCAGGTCAAGTTGGACAGGGTTGTGAGCAACCTGATCTATTTGAAGATGTCCCAGCTCACTGCAGGGATTTAGACTACATGACTTTTAAAGGTCCCTTCAACTACAGTGCATTCTATGATTATAAACATCCAAAATTTGTGGGAGAAATAGCATTAACCCCTAATTCAGCAGGTGCTATGTCTTGCTCCTGGTAGCTGTTAGCCATTGTGGAACAGCAGGCTATCTGCATCAGCAATACCAAGGAAAGCTGTGTTGGAGCTCTGTGTCCCTTGTCCCAGCATCCCTGGAGGGCTCCATGGTACAGCAGTGCTAGTCTGGGGGCATCTCACCGAGCAGTACCAGAAAAATAGCTGCATCTGCCACTGGCAAGATAAACTGGGCTCTGAATACCAGAGCATCCTTTATGTGGTTTGATAAGCAAACCTCCACAGCCTTTGTGTAGGTGGTGCAGAACAAGGCCTGGCTCAGGCCAAGTGAAACTTAGCATATTGGGTCTGCTCTTCTTTGTTTGCATTGTCAGCATGACAGAAGTGTTGGTTTATATAATCACCAGCTTGAAGTCAAGGCTGATGATTGTGCTGCAGCCAAAACAATGCTACTCCTCGGCCTCCTTTTTCTAGTCACAGACATGAAGGTTCTCTGTGAGCAGAGCACCAGAAGATAAACTGTACAAAAAGTACCAAGTATGATAAAAGTGCCTCTTTGGCCACAGTGCCTGACAAATGTCCAAACAAAATATATCCACATCCCTGTAAAAGAGCAGCTGCTGTTTATGGTTAAAAACAGAAGTGAAGGACAGGCAGAGCTCCAGCAAGGGTGATTTCTACCTGGAAGAGTCTGCTACCTGGGGACTATGGTGAGAAATCCTCAGAAATCTGAGAAGAGCCGAAATTCAAAGTGGAGTATATCTTGATTGGGTGAAGCTGTTCAGAATGTGTAAGGAGATGTGGTTTGCTAGAGCAAAATGTAAGAAATATGATTTCATGTCACTGTGACAGATGAGCTAGAGCAATCATGTGAAACAGACTGCAGAGCAGAGACCACAGAGGTTACTGCTGGTTAAGAAATGGATGAGTGAAATAATTAGGATATAATACCAAAGGAGGCTTCAGAGATGCTTTTGGGAGCAGCCTCTAGGTGAACGCCTACCCTGCCTATGATGTGTCCCCTTCCTCACCCACCAGAACTTCCTGTCTGGTAGTGCTGCATTTGGTTAAACCCCACTTGTTTATTTTCAAAAAGGTCTTTTTGTCGTGGTAGGTTTGTTTAATTTGAGCATGCTCACCCACGTAATTTTGAGAGGAGCAAGAAGGTGCCAACTTCACATTGACAACTAGACTGGAAAAGAAAAAATGCTGGGAAAAATCCTGTGGTGATGGGAGAGCTGTCATGGGGCAACAGAAGAGCTCTCAACACTGAGCTCTGCCTGTCTTTTACTTTCCACTGCCTCCTGGCTTCATCATTCTCCCACTTAACCTCAATGTCTTGGTTATTTATCATTTGCTTCCTAATGCAGATTCATTTCTTTCCTTTCTCCAGGTGACACTTGTTCAAAAACCTTCCCTCAGGAACTGCTAAGGCTTTCCACCCAGGAGGAACTGGGCCTGTCTGCTGAAGTACAAAGCATGTGGCTACAGAAGTGTCTCCGCAATTGGGAGTGGAGGGCAAAGGGATTTTTTTTTTGCATTTCTTCCAAAGATACTTAGCTTAAAATGTTACACAAGCAGAAAGAAAAGGAGGAGCAGTGGTGTAACAGAACCTCTTGGGACCGCTAACAAATACCTTGCAGAGCACTACCTGACACTTAGGGTAGTCTTCTAAATGGATGCAGAGCTCCCAGATAGTGTGGAAAGAAAAGATGAGATTCAGAAGGAGCTCTCACAGGACCCTCAGGACAAGCTGCGAGAAGGGGAAGACCCATGGTCACTCCCTGCTTATGAGAGTTTGTCATGGTTTGAGGGGTTCCAGGTTATTCCAGAGTCCCTAAGAAAACTACAGAAACCAAGATCCATCCCAGGGGATGAACTAGTTGTCTCCAGATATTGCAATTGTTATTCAGTCCCATAATCCTGCAAATACTTTAAAAGAAAGCAGCAAAGTCAAATCACTCTCTTTCCTCCCTGCCTCTCCAGCTTCTCCACAGGAATCTTATCTGGGTAACTAGGTAACCATGTAGGAGGTACCCTGTAGGCCAGCAGCCTTCAAGGCCATGGCCTGCAGTGAATTTCAGCTTGTTTGGGGCCTAAATGGGAGACAATGGGGGATGGGAGAAAATGAGTGCTGGGGTTTTGGTGGTGGTTTTTGGTTTGGTTGGGTGGGAAAGTTTTTTTTAGGAATTCTCATGTATCCTATATTAGGTGTTAAGGATGCATGTATGCCGTATCTTTTTTTGCACATCTTTAAACACAATCTTTCTATATTTTCATCTCCGATTCAGCGAAAGCCTCATTATTTTACTGTCCCTTTTTCCTTAGAAAAAGAGGGAAGTAGAATAATCTCAGTCTGTTTTGCTCTTGCACAAAAAACTAAGACAGAGTTAAAGCTGAACTCCTTTTAGAGACTGTCTTCTGCTCACCTTGTCTTGTTGCTGGAGCAAAGGTGCCTTCTGGGAACTTTTTCAAATGGCTTGAACATCTGCATCTATGTGAACTCCTTCAGAATACCTGGCTGCTACTCCGCTGTTTTGTCACTTGCTGCTACTCCTTTTGCTGATTTCTTCTATAACCTGTTTACATCTTTTCAAGAATGTGATTCCTACACTGTAAAGAAGAGGTTTTGCTCAGTAACAACCCAAGAGGCATCCAGATGAAGACCTATCCCAATGAAAAAAAAAAAGCTAGACCAATAAAAGGCTAAATGAACAACCAAAAAAAAAAGTCATCATGAATTTTTTGCTACAGCAGATTTTTTTTGTAAGCCACTTCAACCCCCTAATTCCCCCACCTACCATCTTTCCAACTTCTGGCACATTTGAAAGAGACCTCACCATTACACCTTTCAGCAAGCTGTCCCTCAAATTCTTTGCAGCCTGCCTTGTTGCATTTTCCTTTTTAGGTTGATACAGTCTGGGGCTCTTTCCTATTGCTCTTACTTGGTCACAACTTCAGCCTTCTTCCAGAAAGATTGTGGAACTAAGGACCACTGAAGGAAGTCAAGTCTCAACAACAGTACACATTCTTGAGAACTCGTGATACAGAACAGCAGCCTCAGACTGGAGAAGATGGTTTATTATATGTGCTTCTCTCTGGTTTTACTAGTGAGAAGTTGTGCATTCCTTGTCAACACAGAAGTCCGAATACAATCTTAGGATTAAGGGAAAAAAAAACCCAAAATAACAAACAAAATATCCAGAAGGACAATTAAGAAGAATTCCCCAGGTAGGAGGTAGTGTCACTTTTCAGACTAGCCTCTTAAAACTGATTTAACCTCAACAAAATATGGCTTTAAAATATGGCATGATCCGTGCAGCAGCCTTCCACTCTGCAAGCTTGATGTGAAAGCACAGCTCCTCCATGCAAGAGAAAGAGTGGTGCCTGAAGCCTTCAGGAGCTATCCTGAAGCTCTCCCTCCACCTCAGGAATCCTGCATTAAGAACTACTATGTTGAGAAGAGCAGCAATAGCTGCAACAGATCCATTTGTGTCCCACAGGAATAGAGAAGAGAAAATCCTCAACACTGCTATAGAAATGGCTCATTACCAGGATTGGGGAAGCATTTATTGAACCAAACAGCACTAACACTTCCATGGAAGTGCATGTCTCCACACACGCACCACTCCAGGGAACTGTCAAGTGCAGATAAGCAACATGTTTCAAGGTATTTTATAGCCACCTCACTGATCTGCCCACTGGACTGGATTTTGTTCTTTTTTTCTTTTCCACTTTAAAAAGATATATTTTAGAAAACACTAGATAAGAACAAGAAGCATTTATAGTAGGCAGGCATCAGTGTTCATTTTGAGGTGTTCTACATGAAAAAACAGTTCAATTGTTCCATTCCAGTTATTATTTTCTTTTCATTTTGGAGAATTAAGAGTCTTAAGGGTCTGGGTTTTGTTCTTCTTCACAGGAGGAGGCACCAAACATGATTATCAGCAGAAGTCTGTCCATTGAAACTTTAGATAAATGTGTTGGTAAGAACATCTTCCTGCTGCTGGTGGTGTAAGGTTCCAATGCCAACTGCTGGGGCTGGTAAAGGAGGTCTACTTACAAGACGGAGCTGAAATTTGAGTCAGGAGGAAATGATTAATGAAGTACCAGCACAGGATTGTATCTTGGGGTCTTCTGATGCCATGGTGACATCTGCTGTCATGTATCAGGTATTCCCAGTTGGAACTAATGCAGGAAGTTATTCTCCGTCTCCCAAAGCCCATCACTGCATTTCAGTGCCTGATTGAGCAACCTAATAGGACATGTTCGTGCCTACAGCAAGGAGGTTGGAACTTGACGATCTTAAAAGGTTTCTTCCAACCCAAACTATTCTGTGATTCTACGATCTGCCAAAATGAATGACAGCTTTGCAATCTCCAACTACTCACTGCAAGCATGTTGTTTCCTACCTGGGAGCTTTCATCATCCTGTTTACTTTGACTAAACACTAAGCAGGAGAAAGCTCCAGGTCTGTTCATCACCACTCAATTGTGCTATACAGAGCCTAAGTAGCTTAAATTAGAAGACACATTTGGTTAATACATAGAGATTAGTTATTTTGTAGAAGAACCACAGAATTCTGCATTCAAGGACAACTTCAAAGTTCATTTTAAAAATTAAAACACCATGGGGACATCTTACCTTAACCCCCAGCTGCTTTTCAAATCGTGGTGACACAAAGGACCATGGACCCATGTTCTGTGGTTCTTCTTGACTCCAGATGAAGACTAAAGGAAGGATAAGGGTACATTACAAGTGTACTCAGCAGCTCCAGAAAAACGTTTTTTCTTTTGTAGCACCTCTATCTTTTTTATTTTGTTACTAACTTTGAAATGAAGGCTTTCCATGTTGAATTCCCTTGCCAGCCACGGCTTGCTGAAGTCAAACTAAAAGGATGTCCACCATTAGGGTATACAGTGTGTAGATTCTGCTTTTCTACTGCTGTTTAGCTATTTAAAAGGCTACACTGCAAAGACTAATGCAGAAAATGCCCCAAATGGTTCACTCTGACTTTCAGTAGTGCTTTATGGAACCTGACAATGGCCAAGAGACAAGTTCTTTCATCAGCAGTGGTAAACGTGTACTATCTTACTTTAGAAACACTAGAAGTACTGGGGGAAGTGCAAAAAGGAAAAAGTCACTACAACTCTTCATCATGAAAGGCAGGCAACAAATCTGGTTCAGTATTTCAAAGAGTCTAAAACCAGAAAAAGTTGAAATCTGGATAACCTTTTGCACGGCTGTATTTGCTGAGTTCTTGCTGTAGAGCTTCCAGGGGGAAAGGACACAGTTCTTCAAGTCTCAGAATAGCTGTGTTGTGCTGTTTCTCTCCTAGTGTCTCTCTCTGCTTCACCAAAGCATAGTAATGTTTACCAGAACAGAACACCACCTGGGTGACACTAAAGAAAAAAAATGTTTCCAAGTTCAGTGTTTTACAGAAACTATGAACAGAAGAGTTTCACGCTTTAAACAAAAACAACCAGCCAAACTTCAAAGACAACTTGATGAAGCTAAATTTCTATCCCAGACCATCCTTTTTTCCCTTCATTGCCTTCTCTCCCACTCCCCCTCTATTAGATGGCAAACTTTGGGCACAGTATGCCAAAGCTCAGATACTGTTTCTTCATTAATCCTGAGAGTTATCGTACAGTGGGATTCATCTCTCTCAGCTTTAACCATCTAAACATTAAACACCTGTTTGAAGCTAGTCATTTGTGTGGTCTGTGGAGAATACACCAGAGAGGGACAGAGATATCTCCAGAGTACAATTCTCTCTCGTGCCAAAGAGGGACTGCTCCCTGGAAATATGCAATGCCCTCCAGCAATCAGAGAAGTCTTGGCTGCCTAACTTTACCAGACAGGGGAAAGGAGACAAACTTCAGCCTTTATGCCTCACCATTTTATTTAAACAAGATGCTAAGCTGCTTCTAGCCTTTCAATTGTGGATGAGGATGCAAACATCAGGGATGCTGTCAAGACTCTGGTACTACTGGGGCAAGGACCAGACAAGCACCCTAGAAGGGAGAAAAACAAAGGCCAGAACTGTCCATTGTGAACAGGATTCTCTAAAATACTTGGAGGGAATGAGACAGACACAGACCATTATTACTGCCCTAACTTCACTTCATCAGCTCAGGTGTTTCAACAACAAACCAGAACTCTTCATCTCCTGAACAGCCGAGTCTAGTTGAGGGGCATCCCTGACCACGGCAGGGAGGCTGGAGTAGATTATCTCTGAGGTCTCTTCCAATGTATGCCATTCTATGATTCAATTAACAGCTGTCCCTAGTGACTGTGAGCTAATGGGTATGGTGCAGAGTAGTACCCAACAGATCAGTAAATGTGGTCACAACCTCCCTGTAAGGGCAAAAGTTGAAAGCCTGAACACTTTACTGTTATGCAGGGAGATAAAATTACAAACAAATAAACAGATGAAAAGGAAAGAAACAATAAAACTTTAAGTTATCCACCATAAAGCAACATCTTACCCCTTAAGTCACCTCTTTCATATTACCTCAAACTTGAGCTGTTGAGTAGGAGAAAGGGAGAGGACATCCTTTCTGAGCTTTTCCTCTAAGAAAGGAGAGTTACCTTTTAGGATCTACAGAGGAGTCACCAATGACAGGCTTGAATGTTGTTCTTGGAGCCATTTCTTCAAAACTTGATACAGCAGCCTGCATGGGGGAGATGTGGAAATTACAAAACCTTGTGCTGCCTTTTTTTGGGCCAGTTAGGAATGGACAGAGACAAAAGACACAACCTTTCTTCTTCCTCCCATTCCCACTCACACAAATGAAAGGTGGGATGATTAAGAATCAACTCTATGCCTTGCTCACCTCCACCCAGCTTTAATCCTCAACCTATCTTGCCCCAAACAGACAAAGCCCCACAGATTTGACCCCAAAAGAGAGAGAGAGAGGAAAAACAAGAAAAAGGAAAAGAAAGTTCTTCATCTTACAGGAAGTCTGAGTAACACTTTGGGAGAAGCAACAATGAGAGGTTTCCTGAAGTTTCTGACCATTTGCCGACGGAGTAAATGAAAATACTGTGCTGGGGTAGTGGGATGCACAACTGACATGTTGACCTGGTCCCCATCAACTCCCTCTTCAGAACTGTCACACATCTGTGTAAGGGGAGCATGGCAACATCTTGTCAAGAAGCAAGCAGTGAGACAAAATATACGAGACAGAATCCAAGCACATAAGACACATTGACTAGAATAAGAACCAAAGAGCAAATATACCAATCCAGACACTGATTGCATGGGAAGAACAACTTCAGAGAAGAAATGGCTTTAGCTTTTAACTGCTAAGATTGTATCTGAACTGCAGATACAGCAGACTGTAACTAGGGCATGACGGTTTGAATTTCTAACAGTGGAGAGGTCATAACTCCACCAGAGTGACAGCATCCCTCTAAATGTGTTGCAAACCCCTCCTTAAGCCACTGCTCAGATGCAAAGGCTTACTTACTGTAGTCACAGGGGCACAACAGGGGATTTTTTTTTACACTCTTTTTGGTGTTTTCACCAATCTGTGCCGCAGATTTAGCACCTGGTATTTCCAGCATTCAGACGGTGTGCTCTGTGCCTAGCGGATAAATCCCTAAGTGGTTTGCACAAGAGGGTGACCTCCTGTTTCAGATGCCAGCCCCCCTAAGTGTGTTCTATTAGAGGTCTGCTATTTGCAGTTCAGCAAATGGACTCACTCTGGTACAGTGACATTGCTGAGAAGCAGCACCCAGAACAGACAGCAAGGAGCAGTGAAGCACATCCCATTAGGACTGTCTACAGAGTGCAGGGCCTTCACGAGCACCATACAAATCTCACATTAGGAAATTTCATGTTCCCAGAAACTTACCTGGGCAAGTGACAGACATACAAGGGGAACAGTAAGCATTTATTACAGGGTTCAGTCAGAGTCTTGCACCACAGCTCTTGTGGCAGCATCCAAACAAATACTCCTTCCTCACCACTTCTAGACCAACACTTTCTCATCACAGTTCCCTTTCTTCTTCTAATTTCAGCCCAGCTCATTCCTATCTCATCATGATGGATGATCCTGGTATGTCTCCAGCTTCTGATGTCACTAGCAGGTACATCAAGAATGGGGCATTTTGTGGCAAGACTTCCAGAGCATTGATTTACAGTGCTGTGATGAAGGATATCGGAATCTGAGAGGGGTGGTGGAGTACCTGTAAGAATCGTTCCATCCGGCAGGATGAGTGCTCTGGGCCTGCACCATCATAGCCATGGGGAAGAAGAATTACTATCCCACTCTGCAAAAGCCATTTGGCCTCACCTAAAAATAGGAAGAAAATACTAATTTCTACAGGACATAAAGCTCTCCCCAAACATAGTACTTTGCATAAACGCTACAGGAAAAAATACACAGTTAATTTCCATGCCATTAAACACAATCCCAAAACCTGCTGCTGGCATTTCACAAGATTCACAACATGAAATAGCACACATAAGGTGACCCAAAGTTTCTGACCCTGCCATATAACTTTGGGCTTCCACAAATCATAAGCTTCCACGTGAAGCAGTGAAGGATTCAAAACTTACCCTGAAATACCAGTGTATGCAAGAATTCTCTAATGGAATTGTCCTCCTGACCAGCAGGGGTGCTCAAACGTAACTTCTCCAGTAAGAAAATACCTGACCATAAGTCATTGAATATTTTCTGCATCCCTTGTCATTTGGTCCTCTGCAGGTGTGACCCAGACAGCATCCTCTGAGGCAGTTCTAGCTAACATAGCAGTACTGGCCACAGGCTAGTTTCTCTGGGCTCCACCAAATCACTTGCGCTATTTAAGGGATTACAGTTAAATTCTAAAGGTAATTCACCACAACATCAAATATGTGTTGAGGAGAGGTGGGATAAGAGTGCCTCTGAATTTTCATTTATGGGTACAGGGGGAGTGCAGAGGCCTACCAGAGACTAGATGTCAAAACTCTGCACACTTGTATACAAAGAATCCCACTCTAGAAATCCATCTCAGTATTTTCTCAGCATGTTCCAGCTCAGAGAGGTCTTTTTGCAATATCTGAGCACTCAGAAAACATCAAGCTTAGAGGATGATTTTAAGACATTTTTGTGGGCTTTTTTTTGTTTTAAATAATCATTATTTTCTTTCTGTATTGCTTCAGGAATTTTTCAGATGCCTCATGAAGGAAAAATACAGCCTAAAAAGCTATCAGCTATACACACAGTAAAGTAAACAAGCGGAGGGGAAGACAGGCCATAGATATAATGAACTATCCTTTTGGAATTACTCTTTTCTGCCAAGAGTGGGATGTCTTTCACTTTAGATAGATTGTCTTCAGAGAAAAGCTGCACAGAAGTCAAGCAAACTCACAAGACTTATTGAGAAAACAGAATTCTTTTCTCAACATGTTGCCCTTTTAGAGATGAAGGATTTGCTAAAAACATGCTTAGTACAAATGATTAATTTTTAAATAGATTAGCTCCTTGTACACTCACCTCCAGAAATGAAAGTGTCAAATATAATCTGGGCTCCATTAAAGAAATCTCCAAACTGAGCTTCCCAAATTGGCAGTAACTTAGGGCTCTCAATACTCATTCCATATTCAAAACCAAGCACAGCTTCTTCAGACAAAGGACTGTTACTCACCTAACAAAAGGAAATTATTGGGAGGGTTGGAGGAAGATTACAGCCTAGGGTTAAGAACCTTTGGAACCAGGCACGTCAGTGCTAGGTACACTGAGGACATGCATTCCTAAAGGCGGCTGATGGTCACCTTGTTTTTTGCTTTTGAATGAAGAAACTGAGGGGAAAAGATAATCAGCTCATCTCTCCAGGAAAAGCAACCCCCCTTGTTAAATTTGTCAAGAAGGTAACTACAGAGGAGGGGTGCCCTGACTACTTTTGTGTCTCTATCTGGGCTGCACCACAATAAACAGGCTGCATAAATAAGTCTCAGCAGTCTCAGTCTCTTATGTTCTGTTTCAGCACAATTTAAAGAAGGTTGTCTTGCAGATCACAGAACCTACCTCTAGGAAACCTTTCTGGTCTGGGGACATATGATTCAGAGGAATGTAGGTATCATCTGTCTCTTGGCAAACCAACATTGCATGTCGCTGGCTAAAGGTTCCTCTGCCAACATCTTGTCCACTTAGTCTAATATTAAACCCTTGCCAAGCAATAAACAAAACACTGGATTAGCAATTCATGTAAAAAGAAAATATGCAGGACATCGACTCCTTTATTCTAAAATATTATTTCTCCTGTTACGTTCCTTCTTGGATTTCATCTCATCACCAATATAAAGTCTGATGGAATTCATAACCAGCAGTAACTCCAGCTCACAAGCACAGAAATGCTCAGACATTTATCTTTTCTCCTCTCTGCTGCCAAGAATTATTTTGTGGTAAACGGTTCCATTTACTGAAGCACACTGCAAAAAATATGCATTTTGTATCATAAGTAAATGGAGATTTGAATTCAGTCTAGAGAGGACGGGAAAGAAATAGTAGCATGAAAAAAGTATTTTTCAGGCCCCACTGATGTCAGCTGCATTACTTATGTGCTTAGCTCCATGCACAAATGTTCTGGAGGAGTGGGAAACAGCAACAACTCTTTGAAGACATCTAGTACTCAGTTTACAAATAGTAGTGCCATACAGTATTCCTATTCCCTGCATGCTAATAATGCAAAAGCAAACTGTCAAGTTTATACATCATACCCATATTTAAAATCAACTAAGTTAATGTCATATTTTATTGACACCAGAGCAAAACTACTCTGTTGTCTTCTGTCCATTTGCTTCTTACCTTGACTCAGCAGGGAACCAAAAGCTAAAGTTTCAGCTGTTGCCCAGTCCAGCTTAGTTCCTTCCTCCATTTTTTGAACTCTTGACTAAACATAAACAACAAGGAAAAGTTACTATTCTGCCTCTTTCCATCTGTGGCACAGATCAGTATTAGAAGCTAGGAAAAAAACAGAACACTGGAGAGAGAAATGCTCTGTTCCTGCAACCAGATTAGGTTGGTTTGGAATTGTCTTGTTTCAGCACATCCTGAAGGAGAGTGCCTTGAGAACCACAGAACCATGGATAACCCCTGTGTAACTGTGGAATGACAAATTAGATCATAGTCTGGAAATACAAAAAATCTTAGCAGAGCACAACGTATACTCCTGACAGACTCTTGGCTTGTCTGGTTAGCAGTGATGGAAGACACTAGGGGTAAGCATTTCAGTCTCCAGACAAACGATCATACTCAGCAGTGGGCTCAGAACTTGTTCAACTCAAGACCATAGAACTGCCAGCTAGACAGCTGCACATGGTCATAACTCATCAAAGGAAAATGTTCACAAATCCAAACCATCCAATTATCACACACAAACTTCGGAGCCATCAAAAACTGACTGTCAGACTTGGCCATATGTGAATGCTTAGGCTTATATACATATTTTATATGTATATAAAATACAAACACTTGTGACTGGCTTTAGAAACTGCGTACACTATTACCAAATTCCTGATTCATTCTCTCACAAAGTACTCATTACAATCATAAAGTATGTTAATAGCATGTAAATGATAGAAATTTATCATAATAGATTCCATTACTTGTAAGAATAATAAGCTGTATTTTCTGTAAACATTTTTGCTTCATTGCAAGAGAATACTGTTGACATAACAAAATAAAGTCTGTAGTGAGAGGGCATGTCTTTCTTCAAAATTGGAATTATAGTGGCATAATCTTAGCCTTGAAGAAAAGCAAGCTGTTTGCCTGGAGAATACTATGCTGTTCTCTAACTTGCAGCCTTGCTGTGTTTATAGTGTTTCCTGCATCAAGTTATATCTTTGCACAACGAGACTAGAGGCTTCCTTATATTCTACTGACCTGTGCATAAGTCTTCAGAAGATGGCTGTGCATCTGGAGTTCTTCAGGCACCTCTACAGACTTGACTCCAATAAACTGCAGAAGTGGTACAGGCATACCTGTGTCCCATGTGGTGATTTTAGCAGAAGGCTCAACAAAACCTTTCCAGTGAGCCTGCAGGTTGGTAGGAGGTGGACTATACAAAGTCATATTGGCAAGGTGATCGTTCAGCTTAGAATAGTATGTTGTCTTTATCTCAGATACTTCAGCCTCAGTCATGAGTCCAGCAGCTACTAGGTGTTCTGCATACGTGTCTGGGATACTTTTACGGGATCTGTTAGAGAGGGAATCAAACCCCATAGTCATTAAGCCTGAAAAGTGTCACTGCAGAACAAGGAAATACCACCTGTTGGTATCATGGACAACTAAAATAAATGATGCCCTGGTACATTATACTCATTTGAATCATTTGCTCTCCTGGCATTTCTAGAACAGTAACAATTCTCTTGGATATCTGCTTTACAGTCCTTTATTTTTTTAATTAAAAAAGTCCTTGTAGTTAGCAGTTACAGGTTAAAGCAAATCTAAACCTTCTCCTAGTCAGACTGACTCTGTGCTATCACACATATTTTCCTCAGATAAATTGACAGTAGCATTTCAATATTAGCTGAGAACCAAGCCATCTATTCCATAAATGCTTCACCTAAAATAGCAGAAATCACTGACCAGTGAATTTTTATGTGCATTTTCCTTTGAGAATAAGGAAATCTGAATACATAAACAATGACTAAGTCCCTGCCGGAATCAGCAGGACCAGGCAAAGAACATCACAGTGGCTTCCTGCCCATTCCCACATTATCTACACTTCCTCTTGGCACATAGAAGACAGTTTTGCAGTCTGATTACTAGTGATCATGAATTTGAAATTCAAGGTCTGTGTGCAAGATTGTTCTCTAAAAGGCATTGAGCTGCATATCCAAGAACCAGCACTAGTAGTTACCTTCATTAAGGTCAAGGCCTGCCTTAGTCAAGGCCTGCTGACTGTGTGGCTGCACTTACATAAAGACTTACTGGTAAGGCAAGGATCTTCATTATGACTTCTATGACAGTAGCAAGCAATACTGAATTGGTACAGACACAAGTACATTTTGTGTTTCCCCACCAGTGGGTGTTAAGGGTACCATTACCTGATAATTTTGTACATGGTGGGGTTGGTGAAGAACGGCTCATCAAGCTCATTGTGGCCCCACTGCCTGTAGCACAGCAAGTCTACTATCACATCCCTGCGGAACTGGCGTTGGTACTCGACAGCCAGTCGTGTGGCACGGACCACTTCTTCAGGATCATCCCCATTCACATGGATAACTGCACATCCAACAATTTTACCTGCCCAGAGGAACAAAACATAGCAGCAGTCATCATACCCAAGCTCTTCCAAAGAAGATGGAAACGCACCAACTCTGTTGCAAACTACAGACTCATCTTAAGTGTATTTAACAAAAACAAATCTGTGAAAGATGCTCTTTGTGATGAGAGCTGGGGTAAGGTGTAGGAGTCTTCTCTGAGAGAAAGTGCAATTAACCCAGCCTGTCATGTTTGTCACAAGTTTGAACACAACTTCCTTGGCAGCACTAAATTCCCAGAGGACTTTCTATGCACAGTTCCTGTATCTCATTAATCTGGATAGAAGTCTGCAGGAAATTAAAAACAATTATTTGATGACTTCTCTTTCAAACAAAAACTGAGTTTTATTTCCTTCTTTTCTTATCATTACTATGAACTCCTACAGGCTGGAAGCAATCTTTTTCTTTGTCAATAGTCATTCTATCCACTGCTTCTCCAGGCAGCAAGGTCTGTTTGTTAAAGACTGCAAAATTCAAACATCTTAATACTCTCTCCTCTATGACAGTTTGGAAGTAAATCTTCTCAGCAACAGAGTGCTGCTTCTCTTGTGCCTTATCCTCCCAAATTCTGGGAAATTAAGAAACTACAGACATTCCTAACCCACATCAATTTTTTCTCTACCAACAAAATCCTAACACTCACATGGATAACACACCTCACTGGCCAGGTAAGGAGAAAAAAAATAGGACGAAGGAAAAAAAAAAACCCAAAGCAAAAACTTCCTGCAACACAAAACCAGACCAGGGAAGAAGTAATAATAACATACACTATCTGCTTTATTACCTTTATTATCAGATTTAATGATTCTACCTGTTCAGTTTGATGAAGCTATAAGACAAACAAAAACACTTGCTGTTTACTTGAAATCATGTACTAGTGTATTTTTAATTATAGGAAACATGCACAATGGAACTGACTACTGCATCTCTGATCTTGCTGGTTGTAATACATCTCTTTATCGCTAAGAAAGAACAGTCCAAAACAAAAGACTGACAGTTTAAGCTTAGAAATAGCATGAGCTTCATCCTTCCAGTACAAGTTCAACAAATTCACTTGACAACAAAACAGAAAACTAAAGGAGTACCTATGAACCTTGCTCAGAAAACACACTGGAATGACTGTGATTAAATTTAACAAGATAGATCTATTATACACTCCATCACAACATATTTTTTAAAAGCTGTCAATGACACAACAGAAATGAAGTGAGTGATAAAGACTTCATATTAAATCTTGCAAATATTTTATTACATCCTGTAAAAATGTGACAAGATTTTTTTTCCTTGCTATTTAGTCTTTGCCATAAAGCAGATGGGTGAGAGCATATTTTTAGCATCTGAATTTTTGCTAGTAGCAGGTAATAACCAATAGCAATTTTCATTTCCACTCTATCATGAAAATTGGGCTGTATTAATCTAACCCCTAGAGTCGACAGGAACTTGACATAAAAAGCCTATAGCACAGCAAACATTCACACTGGAGTTAAAAGTCCTTTCTGACACAACAAGCAACTTGCCTTCTGATTCAACAATACATACCAATATCGCTGCAGTACAGAGATGATCTTCCTCGCTCTGGAGGAGTGGTATAGCCTAGCTGGTTATTAACAATCAGATGGATGCTCCCACCAACTCTGAAATGTGGTAGGCTAGAAAGCGTCAGTGTTTCAGGAACAATCCCTTGCCCAGAGAAAGCAGCATCGCCATGAACCTACATTAGGGAAGAAGATGGAAAAATCTCATTAGAAAACATGGGAAGAACAGCAAAATCAAAACTGTAACTCATTAAGCAAGACCCTTCAAATTGAGTAGGTAGAAACATAGAATCAGCAAGGTTGGAAAAGATCTCTAAGATCATCAAGTCCAACCATCAACCCAACACCATGATGCTCACTAAAGCATGACCTTCAGCAGCACATCTACACACCTTTTAAATAGCTTCAGGGATGGTGATTCAACCACCATCCTGGGCCACCAGTCCCAATGCCTGAGCATTCTTTCAGTGAAGAAGTTGCTTCTAATATCCAATCTAAACCTCTTCTAGAGAACCTTGAGGCCTTTTCCTCTCATCCTGTTGCTAGTTACTTGGGAGAACAGGTAGTTTCAGCTGGATCCACTTCTTAACCGCTTTCAGACCACTCTTTTCATAAATTGAAAGTTTACACAGTTTTATCACTCACATACAGTCATAGCAGCCAAAACTTGTGCATAACTGCCTGATGTAACTGGAACTGATCTGTAATCTCTTAAAACTGACCCACCAGTGTATAGGTGACAGTAAGTGTCATTGCTTGCCTCAGAGCTGGGGTTTTCATTTTTATACAACAAGAAAAAGAACTTTCTCTTGCTTCCTCAGTAGTTCATATTCTCCTTTCTGCTTTCTCTCAATATCCACAAAACATTTGTTTAACAGAATTATGTTTTCACTTCTATCTGTAGCCTCCTTCATGTTTATTATGCTTCACAGGACAAGAGTTCTGCTCCAAGCTATTTTTACTCCTGGCTTTAAAAATATTTAAGAGATTGACTTGTACTTCCAAGTTGAAAACAATGCAAGAAAAGATGATTTATCAAGGAAGTATTGAGGACTGCCTCCACAGATATAAAAGATAGTTCAAAGAGTAAAAACTGATTCCAGCAAGTTTCTTAAACAGTACTATGATAACAAAACTCTAAATTCTGTTGCATATTTTGCAACCTTGTTGATAGTTCTTGTCCAAACTCTTCTAATTTAGAAGGCAGCCAGAGTAGCGGTTTAAATGCAAAAGTGGTCTGTGAGTAAAGTCACATATGTCTCTCAGTGAAGAGTATTATAAAAATAAAGGGTATCAATCAATTCTTCAGAAATCTTAGAACTGGAACTGTTTAAATACCACATCACGTATGTCACCTGGAAATCTTTATTGCCCTCTTTCTTCTCCATAAGGGGGATTCCAGTTCTTGATATTCTACATTAATTTAATTTTGCTTGACATTACTACATCACTACACATGCTAGTCCAGGAAGTCTTCTAAAGATCAGACAGAAATTGTGAGAAAAAATACCTGCAGGCAAATAACTTTGTCCCCAGGCTGTGCAGAGCTCTCTGGGGAGTAATCTCCATCGAGCAGAGTCTGTTGCCTTCCTCGAGTCTTGCCCACAGCCACTGGATTGACTGCTTCTAAGTGTGAGGGGTTAGGTAGCAAAGTGACATGCACGGGCCTGTGGGAACCGAAGTCAAGGTCTACAGAAGATGTTAGGTGGGAGAGAACATCCCCAATGGCTGATGAATTCTCTGGAAACTCACTCAAACCACGCATCTTACGGAACATGAGCTGCATAGAAACAAATTTGGTTAAAACTCCTTTCCAATTCCTTGCCATATTGAAATAAAAACGCATACAGAACGGTGTGATCTCCTATTTGTGAAATCACATAATACTTCTGGTAACAGCACAGAAAGCTCTTCACTAGAGCTCTTCTATCAGTCTCCTGAAGATATTTAGCTAGGTGCTGGCAGGAGGGGAGAACACTCTCACACAGGTAACTTTTTTTTTCCCTCCAAAATTTGCAAGATGATAAATTTTGGTAGTTTTATTTTATTTCAAATAAACCAGGCATAAAGATTAGAAGTCTCTTACCTCAGGTGGAAGCTGAAGTAAACCAGTGAGAAGATTAAGTCTTCCACGATGAGGCATTCCAAGAATGATATCTGTCACACCACTGTATGCACACATCTTGAACAACTCATGGAAGAAACCCATCATACTCTCTGCTCCTTCACCACCATACCGCTTCACTGTGGCAAACTTTGTGGCTAAGAAGTGATCAAACTCCTATTTAAAACAGAAGAATTTCAATATTAAGCTATCTTAAGCAGCAATTGTCTGTTTGAAAATTTGAAATACAATTTATGTTTGCACCTTGAAAGTCTCAGCTCATCCTTCACCCACACAGTCTACGAGCACAAGCTGTGATGACTACAAGAAATCAGCTCTTACCTCCTCTTAAGCAGCAAAATATTGAAGAACAAACTCTCTCTCTAACATGGAAGAAGATTCATGAAGAAACACAATGCCAGAGCAATTCACAAATTCCTTGATAGTTTGCCTTTCTTAGGTGGAAATCAAGGAATGGTGTTCCACAGTATGAACCTTAACTACCCTAAGATGCAAAGTGCTAGAGAAGCACAGTGTTTTATTTTGATGACTATTAGACACAGTCCTTAGTATACAGGTAGAGCATCACTTGAGAGAAGGAAAATAAACAAACCTATATTTATTTTGATCTCACTCCTCCCACTTAATCTACTCCTAAGTAACTCTCATAAATGACAAAGTTTTGGAAGTACTAGAAGTGTCTGTAGTGTTTTGCAACTGACAACTGAAAGTAAATGAAGTCTGTAATTGAGAAGGGAAGACTGAGCCACAGTCAAAGATCCAAGCCAACTGCTGAATACATTCTAGTTAAGCAAAATTTAGTTCTAAGGATTAATGTATACAGAACTAATCACATATAGAAGTTTTTTTTTTCCCGACAGGGTTGAATTCAACACTTCAAGTATAGTTCCAGTTACACTGAAATAAAAATAGCATACATCAGGGTCTGATTTCAAACTGCTGTATCACTGTTGAATTCCTCTAACTGCCAAAGAGGCAAGAAAAATACAAAATGTGCCATACAGTTCTGTTTGGTCATTGGTAAATATTACACTTAACACTCCTTCCACTTGTAAAACCGGAAACAGGCACACCTTCACAGATCCTGCTCTTCTACCTCTCCATCCTTCTGGATAACATAGGGAGAAAAGATGGGGGGAAAAGAAATTTTTTCACAATGTAGAAGCAGTGGAATACATTTTTTCTATACATTTTGCAAGTACATCAATCTTTCACTTGCATAGAACAAAAACTCCTTTGCTGAAAACCAGCGGATTTAACTATGCCACAGAGTAAACACCTCAGTCCAGATCTGTTCTGTTCTCCCAAACTCTTGAGAAACATCACACTTTAAAGCTAGTAAAACAGATCAACATGTGAAAGGAAAACACAGAACAGCTACAGTAGAGCACACGGTTTCATAGAGTTCTGCCCAATCTTGCATTCCCATGAGTAACATTTAATATAAGCTGTAAAATCATTAGCCTAAGTGAATGTCAGTTTTGAAAAGTGGATCTGTTAATGTCATTATTTGTGTCTCCAGGTGCTAAAAGAATACATGTTACAGAAGGTGATAAAGAACATATGTTACAAGAACATATATTATACACAACCTATGTTTTATTTAGTTGTAAAAGCCTTTAGAGTTTGGAGCAGACTGGGAATATTTTCCTAGAAACTATTTTCAAAGTAATGAATCCAAAGTTTGCTATTTGCTATTTGTTTCAGTTAACACCAGTTAAGTAAATTCAGCAACAACCTCCACTGAGATTCCTGCATTTGTGTATTCAACTTTTTCAGGCAAACCCTTGTACTGTTTCCTCTTGCACAGTATCAAGACCTTTAAAGATAGTAACTGTCTTTTTGCTGCATGAATAAGATCTGGAATAGTACAGGACTCACAACAGACTCCACAACTCTATTACAATCCAGCAATAGTGAACAAGGTACCTGAGACTCCAACATCAGTTTGCACAAGTGCTTTTTCTCTTCAGGTGTAAATGATTCTTGTTTTAGTTCTTCGAACCTTTTAGAAAACCATTCCCTTTCCTCCAAAGTTGGAAGCTGGCTTGTTTCTATGGAAATATGCCCACAGTATATATGGTCAAGGTAAGCCAACACATCCTCTAAGGAAGCTTCTTCTTTTCCCATGTTTAGAAGCCCTGGTAAGAAATAGATATTATAATTTAGCTACTTCAGGGAAGGAGAGGAAACCATAAGACCTACACTGTTGTCTTGCAATTACATTCATATTTTCAGAGTACAGTTCCATGTCTTGTCTTCTTTACTTAAAGACAAAACTCAGGAATACTTTTATAAGCACAATTCAGTGTTATTAATGTGAGAGTCTCAGACTTGTTTTTAAGGTGCTCAAAATGCCTTTCTGAAATGAATGACACCAAGTCACTTTTTTATGACTAAGCATAGCTCTTGGTATCTTCTGGCTCCAATCCCAGCTGCATCACAAGTAAATAAGCATTTGTTTGGCAGATGGAGAAACAAAGCACAGAAAGAGACCTTCCTTTGTTAAAGGCCACAGTGAGTGTCTAAGAGATCTGAGAAAAGACAAGTCTTGACTACTGGCCTTGCACTCTGGCAGCTTCACAAGTGTTAAGTACTAGAGTAAATCAGAATGTTAAAGCAACAGGAGAAATTAATGTATAACCTCAGTAGTTTTAAGAATAAGTAAAAATTGTTGTGGTTTCCAAAGATGCTGGAAGGTCACGAGACATTCATTACATGATGATCAACAAACATAAAAGCAGGCTGACGCCAACAGTTTTCTGTCCAACAGTTCATTACTGATTGGACTGCCACTCAATAATTGGCTCTTACACAGCAGGCACAGCCACTCAATCATCTGTGAAGACAGCTGCTGTGATAAGACTGCAGACTTACCTGTAGTAACGAGAGGCCCTTGAAGAAGTTCAGCCAACTCTTGGATTTCAGGTACCATGTTCATAACAGCTTGCCCAGAGTACAATGGGTTTATTTTAGCTGCTTTGTGGCCATGTTCAGCATATGCAGTTATTAAACGAGCAAGACCATGGTTAACTAAAACCAAAAAGAAAGAACAGTATCACACGTGCTCACGTTTAATCCCTTCTTGGCACCAACACAGTAGTGTTCTGACCATTGATAATCAGCAAAGTTCTGTCTGGAAAGATATTTTTTTCTAAGCAATTGTTTTCACTTTATCATCCCACGATGGCTTCCATCATTTAAGTCCTGAATCTAGAGAGCACATCTGCCAACTCCTTCAGCACCCTTTGGATGGGCATCCTTCAGCCCATCCAGCCCCACAGACTTATGTGCATATAAATGGTGTAGCAGGCAACTGCCCACTTCCTCATTTATTGTGATGATCTCATTCTGCTTCCCTTCCCTGTCTCTTAGTTCCTGAGGCTGGGTGTCCAGGGAACAGTTAGTTCCAGGGCTAAACACTGAGATAAAGTAGGCATTGAGCACTTCAGCCTTCTCATCCTTAGTCACTATGTTTCCCTCTAAATCAAATAAAAGATGGAGTTTTTCCCTAGTCCTCCTTTTGTTGTTAACTAGTTTATAGAAACATTTTTTATTATCCTTAATAGCTGTAGCTAGGTTGAGCTCCAGCTGTGCTTTGGCTCTCCTATTTTTTGACCTGCACAGCTTCACTACATCCATATAGTCATCATAAGAGACCTGTCCCCTCTTCCAAAGGCTTCAAATCTCTTCACAACAGGAGCTGTGTCCAACTTGAGAATGGCATGGTACCAGTGTACAAAGTCTTACTACCTCAGGCAGTTGAAACTGTACCAGGTGTTTCCCTGCTTCTTGCTGGAAGGACAGGAATAACTGCTACAAATGAAAGATATGAACCAGTTTATAATGCACTTCTAATGGGAGGAGCGTTTGCCCTAATTAAGATGCAATGCTGACATTTTTCAAAACAATGACAATTCTGAGACCATTTCACAAAGTTATTTCGATTGCCAGCACCCTGCTGCAGCTGTTACGTTCACACAGCCTGTTTTAAACAGGCCCTTTTCTCTAAGGGGTTCTACAACAGAAGAGCATAACCTTAGCATCTTCCACAGCACTCTCAGCAAGAAAGCTATTTAAAAGCAATATTAAAAATCACGGAATTATAAAATGGCAGAGTTTAGAAGACAGCTCTGGAGATAGTCTAGTCCAACCCCCCTGCTGAAGCAGGTTCATCTAGAGCAGGTGGCTTAGGAATGCATCCAGGTGAGTTTTGAATAGATTCTACAAACTCTCTGGACAGCCTGTTGCAGTGTACTGTCAGTTTCAAAGGAAAGAAGTGTTCTTCCCATATTCAGATGGAACTTTTTGTGTTCTAATTTGTGCTTGTTGCCCCTCGTCCTCTTGCTGGGCACCACTGAAAAGAGTCTGGCCCCATCCTCTTGACACTTGCCCTTGAGGTATTGATAAGAATTGAGATGATGCTCTCTTAGTCTTTTCTCCAGGATAAACAGGCCCAGGACTCTCAGTTTTTGTAGTCCTCTCATCATCTTTGTAGCCTACAGCTAGACTGTCTCCAGTAGCTACTTGTCTTTCTTGAACTGGGGAGCCCAGAACTGGACACAATACTCCAGATGTAGCCTCATTAGGACAGTAGATAAAGAGTGGAACCTCCTGCAGTCTGCTGGCCACACTCTTTTTAATGCACTCCAGGTGACCATTGGTCTCTTGGGCACATTGCTGTCTCACGGCGAACTTGCCTGAAGTATCATATATTAATTGTGCTTAACAAGGAGGCTACATCTTCATGATGGAACTCTATGTCCAGTACCTAACAAACCAGTGTCACTCCTGCTTCTGTGAGATGGGCTCAATTCCTACTGGAATCTCCAGAGGTGTTAATTGAACTAAAGGCCACACAGTTATTGCTAAAGTTATCTGCACTTAGTTCAAGCACCATAGTATCAAAAAGGAAAATCCCAGGTGCATTGCACACGTGCTTTTGCGAGCTGTAAAACTCTACAGGAGCACATCGCTGAAGTATCCCCAACAGTCGAAGCATTCACAGCCACTTCGGCCTGTGGAGCTGTGCCAGATACCAGTGGACTATCCGGGAAACCGAAGCAGAGGACTTCGTAGTCTCAGCCCCCCGCAGAGCTGAGGGCAGGTTCTGCCCTACGGCGAGTAGAGAACAGCCAGGAGCCCCGGGCAGACGTGACGGGTGGGGACAACGAGAACGAAGCATAAAGCGCCTCGCCTCAGACTGACGCTTCAACGCCCTCGGACTTTAGGTCCCCTCACAGCTCTGGGAGCACCGCCTTCCTGAGGCGAGTGTAGGGCTGTCGAGCAAAGCCCGAGCCGCTGCGGAGGGGACCCAGCCTTCTCCCAAGCCATGGTGGGACCAGTAGCCAATAGCGCCCTCCCCCCCCCACTCCTCGCTCCAGGGCAGTCCCCGCCGCCCTCCCCTCAGCCCAGCGGAGCTCCTGTGGGAAGTGTGTTGGGGAGGTGAATGTGTCCGACCTGCTTTGCCGCTCGCCCGAGCGCTGCGCGGCTCTGCCACTCGCCCGCTCTCCGCTTTCCGCGGTTTGTAGCCATAGACGCCCCGCTCAGTGTGGTACCAGCGCCGCAGGCCGCCCCGCCACAGCGCGCAGCGAACCGCGTTCGCCGCCGCCGCCATGGCCGCCGCGCTGCCGACCGCCAACCGACGGCCCCGACGACGACGACGCCCCCACCACCGCCCCCGGCCGGGGTGGAGCCGCCGCTTCCTGCCCCGCGCCAGCTCTCTGAGGGGTGAGGTGGCGCTGGCGGGTTCGGAGCTGCGGGCGCTCCGTCAAGGGCTCAGCTGGGTGCACGGCCTTTAATGCTTGAGTGTTCAGGCTGCTCCTCTGATCTTTTCCACCACTTCAGATGTATATTGCAGTGCCTTGATATTTCCTTTTAAAAGGCTGCCTAAATTTCCTGTTAAACGGTCTCTCCTGAAACATATCAAAGCTTCATCTTGTGCACAGGCTACGCTAGATTTTGATTAGACTGAGAAAAGACATAGTCACTTCATCACCTCTGGAAAACCTACCAAAAAAAGGCATGAGTTATTAAAGAATCACAGAATAGCAACTTGGAAGGGATCTTCTGGATCATCTGGTCCAACCTTTCCTTATAAAAACACAGTCGAGACAAGATGGCCCAGCACCCTGTTCACTGGAATTTTAAAACAGTGTCCAACGTTGGGATCTCCACCACTTCACTGGGGAGGTTATTCCAATGGCAGATTATTGTGAAAAATTCTCCTCTTGTGTTTAATCAGACCATCTGAGAGAGTGATTTGCCATTGGAACAGGCTGCCCAGGGAGGTGGTGGAATTGCCATCCCTGGAGGTGTTCACGATTGGATGGGGCACTTAGTGCCATGGTGTAGTTGACTGGATAGGGCTGGGTGATAGGTTGGACTGGATGAGATCTCTTCCAACCTGGTTGATTCTATGATCTCCAGCAGTAACTTGTACCCATTACCCCTCCCCTTTCCCAAGTGACTCCTTGTAAAAAGGGACTCTCCAACTTCTTTGTAGCTGCCCTTCAAATACTGGTACATGGCAGTAAGATCACCCTTAAGACTTCTTCTCAAGGCTGAACAAACCCATTTCTCTCAGCCTTTCCTATAGAGAAATACAGATCAAATAAAATCTAAAATTTCTGTCTCGAGGTACCTGCAAGCTGTTTTCAGGCACATGAAGGAGAGGAAGGTCATCAGAAGTAGTTAGCATGGCTTCACCATGCTTGACCAACTTGATAAACTTCTAAAATGAAGTGACTGGCTTGGTGGACAAAGAAAGAGCAATGGATATTGTCTACCTGACTTCTAGGGCCTTTGACACTATCTCCTATAAGATCCTCCTATGAGAGATGTAGATGTGTGGTCTGGATGAGCGGACAGTGAGGTGGGTTTAAACTGAACGTCTGAGTGCACAGGAAGATGATCAGTGCCACCGAGTTCAAATAGAGGCTGAGAACTAGAAGTGTACTCCAAGGGTCTGTAGTGGGTCAACAGGAATATCATGAAGTTCAACAAGGATAGTACATCACTATGTGCTGGGGCCCACTCATGTGGAAAGAAACTTGCCAGAAAATGACTGGAGGGTCCTGACAGACACCACATTGAACATGAGCTAGTTGGCAAAAGAGATCACGTTCTGGATTTGACTGCAAGGAAATACTGAGTATGCTTCTACATTAGGCCAGTATTTGACACAACTGCGATGCCTCTCTGAATACTGTGTGCATGTTCAGTGCCAGTAACAGTGCAGTTTAACATCTTTGTCAGTGATATGGACAGAAGAATCGAGTGCACCCTCAGCAAGTTTGCAGATGACACCAAGCTGTGTGGCACAGTTGACTTGCTAGAGGACAGGGATGCCATCCAGAGGGACCTGGACAGGCTGGAGAGGTGGGCCCAGGCCAACCTCATGAAATTCAACAAGGCCAAATGTAAGGTCCTGCATCTGGCTCGGCACAATCCCAAGCATAAATCCACGATGGGTGGCAAATGGCTGGAGAGCAGCTCTGAGGAAAAAGGACCTGGGATCTGGGTTGATGAAAAGCTCAACATGAGCCAGCAGTGGGCACATGCAGCCCAGACAGACAACCATGTCCTGGGCTGCATCAAGAGAAGTGTAACCAGTAGGGCAAGGGAGGGGATTCTCTCCCTTTACTCTGCTCTCGTCAGACCCCACCTGGAGTACTGTGTGCAGTTCTGGAGCCCCCAACACAAGAAGGACGTGAAACTGTTAGAGCAAGTCCAGAGGAGGGCCACGAGGATGATCAGAAGGCTGAAGCACCTCTGCTGTGAGGACAGGCTACAAGAGTTTGGACTCCTCAGCCTGGAGAAGAAAAGGCTCCGAGGAGACCTTATAGTGGCCTTCCAGTATCTTGAAGTGGACCTACAGGAAGGCTGGGGAGGGACTATTTACAAGGTCTTGTAATGTCAGGATGAGGGGTAATAGGTTTAAACTGGAAGAGGGGAGATTCAAACTAGCTGTTAGGAAAGGGTTCTTTACAGCGAGGGTGGTGAGACATTGGAACAGGTTGCCCAGGGAGGTTGTGGCTGCTCCCTCTTTGGAGGTGTTCAAGGCCAGGCTGGATGAGGCCTTGAGCTACCTGTTCTAGTGGCAAGTGTCCCTGCCTATGGCAGGGGGTTGGAAGTGGACGATCCTTGAGGTCCTTTCCAACCTAAACTATTCTATGATTCTATGAAACACATTGGGAAGAAGAGATTCAGGACTTAAAATAAAGATGTACTTCATATCTAAGACTCAGGAAATAAAATCTACCTGGATTTCTTTTGCTAGGTAATAGGAAAAATTAATATGTAAGTAGCCATAAAAGAATCAGGTACTTTGCAAGGAAAAATATTCTGAGCTATCAGACAAAAATGAAACAAGATTTACTTGCATGGTCTTTAGAAAAGACAGTTTCAACATAGTCATAGGTACAAGGAAATGTGCTATAAATACAGAAGAACCTTTTGTTTCCTTTCAAAATTTTAGTGATAATGCATTTTATTCATGTTAGAAAATACAGCAGTATTATGCTTGAAAGGAAGATAAGCCAACATTCCACATACTGCCACTGAAACCAATACCTAAGCCTAATACAATGTTGAGTCTGCCTCTTCAGCTCCAAAAAGGAGTAATTCAGAGGCATCCACTGACAGGCTGCGGGATTGGTGCCTTTGGAAAATAAAGCACCTGCACTAATATGGAATCACCTCCTCCATTTAAACTTGTTTTTCCTCTATTTAGCACATGGATTTTCTCCACTCCCCCATTTAATCAATCTGCTAACTTAATATTTTGGCAAGTAAATGAAATCTTTCTGTAGCAGGGACATTTGAATGATCTAAGTAACACTTTGTCCTTCCAAACTTTACCAGAAAAAGATTTTTAGGTATATCTGCAAAACGAACAGTGAAGTTGAACAACAGGCAGGAAAAAAAAACAAACCTATCTAGTCCTGTACCAGTTGGCAGAGAACATCTAAAAATCTGCATCAGTAAACTGAGTCTTTATATTTGGGCTGACTCTTGACTCTGAATAAAAGGTGGCTTTAACAGATGAACAATCTCATTATGCACATCCAGGCCTGCGCTTGCTGTCATGGCCAAATATTTCTGTGTGCTTGTCCTAAGTCTAGAGGAATGTAAAAACTTTCCCATACCTCAGAAAAAGCTTTTGTCAGTATCTGGAGGATAAATGTAAAACAAGTACCAGATCCACACTCTGAAATTCTGGATTGTGCCATCTTTCTCCAACTTGGACAACTCAACAGCTGACACCAGACCCAGACACACAGATCATGAGTCTTTCAAATAAATTAATTTCCATGCAACTAAATTTACCATTGCAAAATGCTTTCAGATGTCCAGACATGAATGATGACAGGAGTATGAAGTTGAGGTACCAGATTTAGTATCCTGGGCTGAATTAAAAAAAAAAAAAACAACAACAGAGGAGGAAGTCCAGGAAGGCAATTGTGCCATTCCACTCTGCTCTGCTAAGCACCTGAAGTGCTGTGTCCATCTGTGGAGTCCTCAGCAGAAGGCAGACCTGTTAGGGTGGGTTCAGAAGAGGGTATGATCCAAGGGCTGGAACACAGAAAGACTGAGAAAGTTTGAGTCTCTCCATCTTGGAGGGGGTCCTGGGAGATCTAGATCCATGGCTGAGGGAGCTGGGAGTGTTCAGCCTGGAGAAAAGCAGGCTCATTGCTGTCTATAACTACCTGAAGGGAGGTTGTAGCCAGGTGGGGGTTGGTCTCTTCTCCCAGGCAACCAGCAAGAGAACAAGGGGACACAGTCTCAAGTTGTGCCAGGGAAGGTATAGGCTGGTTCTTAGGAGGAAGCTCTTCACAGAGAGAGTGATTTGCCATTGGAGTGGGCTGCCCAGGGAGATAGTGGAGTCGCCATCCCTGGAGGTGTTCAAGAAAAGACTGGATGAGGCACTTAGTGCCATGGTCTAGTTGACTGGATAGGGCTGGGTGCTAGGTTGGACTGGATCATCTTGGAGGTCTCTTCCAACCTGGTTGATTCTATGATTCTAATTGCTCCCTTTCACTACTTAAAGGGGGTCTATAAAAACAACGAGGATAATCTCTTTAGCACAGCCTGTTGCAACATGCTGAGGGTTGATGGTTGCAGACTAACAGAGAGGTGATTTACACTACATCTAAGGATAGAATTTTCTACAATGACGTTGGCCTCTGACCAACCTTATCTAGTTGAAAGTGTCTCTGCTCACTGCAGGAACACTTGGACTAGATGATCTTTATAAAGCTCCCTTCCAACCCAAAGCATTCTATGATTAAAACATCGATTATGTAATAACTTGGTATTATGCCACTGCTATTGCTAGTATTTATCATGGTAAGATCAAAACAGAGCAGGGAGCGCCATACCTGGTGCTCACTCGCACAGTACGGCCGCCGCAATGTCCCCTCAGAAAGGCCACCCTTGACATTACAACTAGAGTGACGCGCCGTGAGGCCTCACGCCTAAACACACGTCACGGTAGTGACGTTACGCGGAGCGACAGGGCGAATCGTGCTTTAAGTCACCAAGGAAGCGCCATTCATGGCCCACTCCCCGCCACTGCTGTGAAGGACGCGTCCCGCGACACCACCAAGCCCCCACCCTCAACCACCGCCACTTCCGCCTCCGCAGCCTCCCGGTAACCCGAGCAGGGCCGCGCTCAGTCAGGACCCAGCCTGGGGCTGCCCTCTCGCGCTGCCTGACCTTCGCCCTTTGAGAACTGCCGCTCGTAGACCATCCGGGGCGGCGGCCACGGCTCTTTTAGACGTCGTCGTCATTTCTGTCACGACTGAACGTCGCGAGGCGGGCGTCGCCGGCCCGGCTGGCCCAGTGCTGTCTATCAGGCAGCGCGGAGGCCACCTCGGAAGGGAGCGCGGCGGGCGTCGTGAAGGGAGAAGAGCGAGGGGGCCTCACGCGTCAGGGAGAGGGTTGTGGTGAGCGGAGGAGTTGGTGCTCCCCAGGAGGCCGGGCCGATGTCTGCACCGGGCGCAGGTAGCGGCAGGGGCACCAGCTGGCTGGGCAGAGTGGGATCGTCGGGTGACCCGGAGGGTGGGGCGATGCCGTGGTGTGTAGGGGAAAGGGCTCGGGGGAGACAGTGGGAGAGCGCAGGGGCCTGTCAGAGGCGGGGGCCGTGAGGCGGCGCGAGGAGAGGCTTCTTCGGGCAGAGGAGAGCGTGAGAAAAGGAAGGGCTACTGTGAAGGTGCCTGCAGGGCACGGGGAGGCGGCGGTAGGGAGAGGGGCAGGTGGCTGTTTGTGTCTTAGGCTTATGGTGTGGACGGAGAAGGCAGGGCCCGAGAAGGTGGCTGGGTTGTTGAAGAGCTTGCTTGCGTGGATTGACATGTGTAGAGGTGTTCCGAAGCATGCGAGGAGCGTTATTACCCAAGAAGTCTTTTGCTCCGCGTATGTTTGGTATCTTGTCTGTAGGCCACTTTTTCCCACTGAAAAGTGCGTTCTCGCAGGCAAAACGCCTTCTCGACGTGTATGGAACCGAAAGTAAAACTGCTCGGCTGGTTGGGGAAACCTGCTGTCGCTACCTGTGTGTATAGGAACCTTTTTCTCTACACTGTGTCTCCTCTTTCAGAACTTTGGGTTAGGTTTATTTTCTTCTGATTGACCATGGTATTTTTCTTCCCTTACTTTAAGAGAAAGTTTAATTGCATTTCCAGTCATGAAAATTAGTTTTTGAGTGATGTGGATTCATATGATGAAGACGTTTGTTGCTTTTTGATGTTTTTCAGCCAGTCAGAAGTGGAACATCTTACCTACGTTGTTTATCTCCCTTACCTCTTTAGTAATAGGGTAGCACAGTAAAGAAGAATGTGAAAAATCTCAGTAGACTTAGTTTAATAAAACTGCATTTCTTCCTCTCACACACATGTTCACGTGGATTTAGATTCTGGTTTATAGTGCTGCAGTCTGTGGCTATGGGCTGTTTTTATTGATCTAAGAAGATTGAAGCATATCAGGCCAAGTTGCTGATGTTTATCTTTTTGAGTAGTGACTAGATTAGTGTTGCTGAGTATCTTTGAGTCTAAGTATCTATGAATCTTTGGGTCCATGAAAGTGAGGACATAGGTGCTTTCCCTTATGTTGCTTGTATATCTCAAGACCTATTTGTTCGGGCTTGTGAGCCTAGATTTTTGTGAACCCACTCTCATCAGTTTTCAAATTTTGAAATTGGTTTGAAAAAAGCCTTGAAGTAGACATTCAGGTACAATAAAGAAACAATTCTTAATGGAGTTAAGATAGGTTAAATAGTGACAAAATAATAGTTTTATCTGGGAAAATGGTGTCTGTAAATGACAAAACTGAGAAGCTGTAACGTTAAAGCATCTAAATGTCGTAACAGGAATGGACTGCCGAGAGTCCAAAAGCATGTGGAACCTTTGCACTTACCTTTTCCATCCTTTGTAGTTTTCAGTTGTTCTGTTTCACCAGTCCTGTCTGCTGACTCACAAAGTTTCACATTGTGCTTTTTCATCAACGCATTCACATACACATTAGGCATTAATATATGTTCTTCTAATGATTGATTTTCTCTTAATGTTTCTTTACCATTCCTTTAATCTGGACAAAACTGTGTCTCTTCAGCCTTGTTGCCTGTGGAAATGACATGCAGATGAGCCTGCTGCCTGTATGCATTTTTCTCTGCTTCTCACAACTTTTGAACTTTTCAATCACTTTGAGTCAAATTAGGTGGAGGTCTTGAAGGTATAAAATTTCTACAAATCTGTGGTAACTGGCAGCTGAGCAGTGATGAGGTCTGAATTCACATTCTTGCTGAGGGCAAGGAAGGGGAAGGGCAGCAGCATGCCCTCAGTTGGTAGCTCTGTCTGTGTTGGTAGTTGACACTCGTGTGCACTCATGAATCAGTCTGCGTATAGCTTGGAGGCAGCAACCACGCTGCATGTCTCCTGCTATCGGTGGTGGGTAGACATAAACGTACTAACAGTACAATCAGAAAGGTTTGTGAGATAAGGAGCTGTATACGTAGCGGGTAGTGAGGAGTATAGTAACACACCACAGGGCAGAAATCTGCTCTCAACTAAATAGTTGGGGTTTTTTGGTCACCCAGTGTTCATAGCGGAAAAGTGGCTAATAGAGCCTTGGGATCCAAGTCACAGTGTAGCTAATGATGATACTCCATCTCTTTTCTTTTGTTGGTGTCTTCTCTATTTTACTTTTATAAGAGCAAATGTTGGAAGTGTCTTTAAAACAGAATTCTGAGTTCCTAAATTTAATGAGAGTGTTAGTACTATAATCATTTCGGTAAGTGACCATGTTGTAAATGTTACCCGTGTAGTTGGATATTTTGTTCAGTAGTTTGTTCAGTTTTCTAGATTGTAACTCATTTCCCCTACTAACAACAAAGTATTGGAATCATTATGTGCCTTTCCATCATTTCTTTGCTCAAGCATCCCTTTTTTCCCAATGTTTTTATTTTGAAGGGTTGCCCTCAAGCACTTACAAAAAAAAGCTACTTTTGTTTGTTTGTTTAATAGGCTTCTTGGTAAAAACATTTTAAGAGAATTATTGGACAGTTCATACAATGCTATGGTGGACCTAATTATACTACTAAGATATTACAGTGATGTTTAAATGCTAAAAGCTTCCCATTCAAACTTCATTTGTTAAAAATGGTGGGCAAATGAGTTTTAGCTGTCACAAATGGATGAAATTTCTAATATGGATTTGTAGTGAGAAATGATTAATAAATAATTGTTGCTGTGGAACCTTTTAGTCATAGACATGCATTATGGAGCCAAATTTGCTAGTTCTTCTTCAAACAATGCTGATTTGATTGGTCTCGCTTCTGTAAACCAGGTGTTAGAAACATTTCTTTATTGGTGCTGTTGCAAATTGCTGTCAAAGAGGCCATGTCCTGAGCAGGTTCTCCATTAGTAGGCTGTCACTGCTCATATCTTAATGCACTCTGAATTTTTGTGAGCAAGTTTGTTCAGAAGTCCTTGACAAGCATCTTAAAAATTGTAATGCAACGTTTTGTACAGGAAAGTCAGTATATGAATGTGTTGGTTTAATGTTTGAGAGGGAATGTAGAATACTCAGACATTTGCTTTACCGTGATGTCTTACAAATATCTTTCAAAGTAGTTAAAAATAATACTAGAAGCATTCTACGTTAGATTGGCATGCAAGTCTCTCATTATCTGTTTTGTTGAGTGAATACAGGAAATACGTAAATCTAGCCTATCTTCATCATCTGGTCTTATTTAAATGTTGGGTAGGAATAGGGTTGGCAATTTGGAGTCAAACTGGTGTCCCTAATGAAACGTACAGGATGGTTCTTTAGGAGATATCACATGCAGTTCTATCCCATCAGTCCTGCTTATATATGCATTTATCCTGAAGCACATAAATATATGCACGTTATTTTTTAAGGAATCAATTAGCTTGAAGTAAACAAGGCTTAGGTGCTTCTAATTGCCTCTTCCATTGCTATCTGACCCTATTTGATCCTGAGCATGAGTCAGCAGAATGTCCTTGGAGTAAGGCCGATTCCATTGTAGGCTATAGTAACAAGAGTTGACCAGCAAGTTGAGGAAGGTGAGGTTTTTTCCCCCATTTGGTACCTACAAAATCACATCTGGTCACCACATCCTGTTCTCTGTTCCAAGAAAGGCATTGACATGCTGGAGTAAGTCCACTGGAGAGCCACTAAGATCATAAAAGGCTGGAGAATGTGATATCTGAAGAGAGGCAGAGAGAACTGGGTTTCTTAATCTGTAAAGAGAGCGGGAAGTCTTACTGCTCAAACTAAAGGGAGAGCATAGAATAGCTGAGTTCTTCTGAAAGCTGTATAGGGGTAGGATAAGCAGAAACATGCACAAGACTGGGCATAGCAAATTCCAGGACAAAATTAGGAGGAGCTTTTCCATGATGTGGTTATTCAGATTCTGAAACCGGGGCCCAGAGGCATCCACTACACCTCCATCCTTGAAGATATTCAAAACATAGCTAGTCAAGTCCCTGATCTGATTGGACTCACATTGAGCAGGGGAATGGACTAGATGACCTGCGCAATTTCTTTCCGATCTAAGTTTTCTGCCGTATCTTGCTCAAAATACATTATGTTTTGTATTCTTAGTCAAATGAAACTGTCACTTAGAGGGCGAAGAACCCCAAGGATGCTAAACCTCTTACAAGCCCCAGAACATTGGGTAGAGAGCAATACAAACGGGACGCTTCAACTCTTGTTGACTGTAACCTTTCTGCTGTTATTTCTACTTGTTTTGCTGGCAGGGAGGTTTGTGCATACATCTGAGTCAGCGCAACTTGTTCTTCTAACTGGTACTTGCGCTATACTTGCAAGGAGTGCTCGAGATAACTGGGAAAATTTTGGGAGCAGTGAGGGAAGAGGGGAGCAAGGTGATGCCTTTTCACAGTGAGGACAGTTGGGCATTGGAGCAGATTGGCTGGAGAGATTGTGCGGTCTGCTTCCTTGGCAGTTGTCAAACCTGGAGCCCGGAGCAAACTTGCCTGACCTAGTAGCTGATTCTGCTTTGAACAGCTGAGGTCCTGTCTAATGTGCATTATCCTGTGATTGTAAATGAAGGAGGTGAAAATATTAGGAAATGTGTAGAAAAGTCAGTGAGGTAGTGGTGCATGCTGATCAATTAAGTATTGACTTGTTTTGAAGCTGGAGGTACTTTGTTTTCATCTGTCTTGGATTTTTTTTTTTTAGATGGACTTAAGTTATGTTCCCGGATCCTGTGTTTATCATGTGGCAGAAACTTCAAATGCTTTTACTTCACAGTTCATACAGCTTTGCACTGTAACACTACAACAAAATGATTTAGTTTTTATCTTTTGTTAGGTCCATTCTTCAGTTCAAGAAAACTTACTTTAAACGTAGATTTTATGCTGAGTCAGGCATTTGTGAGTTGTGTTACTTGGTTAAAAACAGTGTGTGGCTAATATGGCTGGGCTGGGTAGGGCAAGTGACTAACGTATCAACAAATTAGATGTTAAAAGTACTTCTTTTCTTGATTCTACAGACTTGCCTGGGTAACACAATGCCAGCTGAGCGCAAGAAGTCAGCAAATATGGAAGAAAAAGAATCTCCATTAAATAATAAAGAAAAAGAATTCAGTGAAAGGCGACCAGTGAGCACTAGGGAAAAGCCAAAAGAAGATGTCAAGATTGGCATGAAGAGAGAGACTTTAAAGATTCCTGAAGATAAAAAGAAAAAACTGGAAGAGGATAAAAGAAAAAAGGAAGACAAGGAGCGGAAGAAAAAAGAAGAAGATAAAGTAAAGGCAGAAGAAGAGCAAAAAAAGAAAGAAGAAGAAGAAAAAAAGAAACTTGAAGAGGAGGAGAAAAAGAAACAGGAGGAAGAGAAAAAGAAACAAGAAGAAGCAGCTGCTCAACTGAAGTAAGTTGTCTTTTAATGGATTAATTGCACCAAATGCTGTAGTCCTGCTATCAGGTTTGTGGGCAAAGTTATAAAAGATGAACTGTTTGAGTGGCTCATAGTAAGTTGTATGTAGTGTTATAAAGTTTACATGACTAGCTGAGTGTGCTTTATGAATTCTAAGTAGATTTGAGTTTTGACCTATAATCCATTTAGGCTCTTAATAGTGTAGTTTTTTTGATAGCATTCTTCAAGGGATAACCAGTTGGAATAAAAAAGCAATTTCTTTCCAAATGGAGAAGTGTTAACTTCATGAATTTGGGAAGACAGGTATTAACAAGTCCCAAGACCATAACTGGAGCAAATCTGCTGTGAGGGTTGTCTCTCTTTCTTTTATTAAATCACTGACATTGGATAACATGGTTGGCAAACACAGAATAGAACCTGTAATGTGTGAGATATTTCCAAAACAGTATCTTTTAGTATGTTATCAAAAGGTACTACAGTGTCAAAGGTAGCATCTTTAGACTGATAAAACAAAGATTCTGGACATGTTTTTTTAAATGCATCATTTTCTAAGACTGAGGCAATGTCATCACCAAATTCTATCTGGGACAGATCTACTGCACCTATTTAAAATTTTCTGTGTGATTTCAGCAGACTGAGAATAGAAGATTTCCCTAGACTATAATACAGTAACCTGCTGAAAGCTTGTTGTCTTGTTCTTCATTTGGAATAAATGGAGTTTTGTGTTTTGTATTTTCTAAATCTGTTGTGATTAATGTGTTTAACACATTAATTTGTACAGAAATTTCACTCTGTAATGAGTAGTACTTTTGCAGCAAAAAAAGTAAACAGGGTTTTTAAAGCAGGTGCTTGAGCTTTCTAGCATTAACTTGTTAAATAGTTTTAAACACAGTATTAAAGGGAAATTGTGTTTAGAGCTGCTAGTGATTTTGCAACTGACTTTTTATTGCTTTGCATTGTTAACCTGGGAGTAAGATTCTGTGATGCAAATGGCTAATTTTTCTTTCTTTTAGAGAAAAAGAGGAAGCACATCAACTCCATCAGGAAGCTTGGGAACGCCATCAGGCAAGGAAAGAGCTTCGCAGCAAAAACCAGAATGCGCCAGACAATCGCCCTGAAGAGAACTTCTTCAGCAGACTGGATTCCAGTCTGAAGAAGAACACTGCTTTTGTGAAGAAGCTAAAAACCATCACGGAGCAACAAAGGGACTCCTTGTCTCATGACTTTAATAGCCTAAATTTAAGCAAATACATTGCAGAAGCAGTAGCTTCAATTGTGGAAGCCAAACTGAAAATATCAGATGTGAGCTGTGCTGTGCATTTGTGTTCCCTATTTCACCAGCGTTATGCTGATTTTGCTCCTTCATTACTTCAGGCTTGGAAAAAACACTTTGAAGCAAGGAAAGAAGAGAAGACTCCAAACATCACTAAGTTAAGAACTGATTTGCGTTTCATTGCAGAATTGACAATAGTTGGAATTTTCACTGACAAGGAAGGTCTGTCTTTGATATATGAGCAGCTTAAAAATATTATTAATGCTGATCGAGAATCCCACACTCATGTTTCTGTGGTTATCAGCTTTTGTCGGCACTGTGGAGATGACATTGCTGGTTTGGTACCAAGGAAAGTAAAAACTGTTGCAGAGAAGTTTAACTTGAGCTTTCCTCCTAGTGAGATAATTAGCCCAGAGAAACAACAACCCTTCCAGAACTTGTTGAAGGAATACTTTACGTCTTTGACCAAACACCTGAAAAGGGACCACAGGGAGCTACAAAATATTGAAAGACAAAACAGGTGACACCTGAATGTTGTTTTTTATTATGGAAAAAAATAGTTTATGTATGAAATGTCTAAATTTGTTGCAGTACTTCTAAACAGAGTCCATTAGTGGTGTGTAGAAGATGAGAGTGTTCTGCAGTGTATCTAAGAAAGTGTCTAAATACTTAACAGACTGTTTGGGGTTTGGGTTTTTTAATACCTTTAAAGAAAACGGAGGTTGACTTTTAGTTAAATTCTCTTAACTCTTATTCTTGTAGTGATGCTTCCTTAACAATGTGACAGTAATGCTTCTTTCCCAGCTGGTGCTGTTCTTTTCCAGTCAGCACAATCCATTTTTTCCCATTCCACCCACAGATATCTAATAGAGCATATGCCACAATGGTTTTGGTTTGTTTACTTCCTTCAGTATACCGGGATAGAGGGGAAAATAGGTTAGGTATACAAGGTAACTCATACCCTTTACATGGGCCAGTTTTAAGTTTTAAAATACTGGAGAGCTTAGACAACTTGTTTGACATAATTTAAATGCCTATATGAAAAGCTACAAAGAGTATCAATATACATATATTTGAAGTCTGAATAATGGTCACGTTGTTCAGTAATTCTTTTAATTCTTTTTAACTTGTCATTATTTGAGCCAGCTTAAACCAAACTCTTGGTCTTAAAACGTGATCATTCTTAAATCCTCTTGGAAGCACTCCAGGCAGATAGAAGTGAACATGTTGCTGTGTGTAAGCACAGAGAGCATTACTGTGTGTCAACACAGGTTTACACTAAAAGGCTGAACATCAGTCCAGTGCCAAATGTATGTTTGAAACCCATTAAAATTTGATGTTCCCAAGCCAAGGCTTTAAGCTTGGATCCATTGTGTTGCAGTTCTGTCTGGTCTTGGTCAGCGAAGTGTGGTGTTTCACAGGAGCATAAACTGCCGTTTGAACTACTATCATTCTGCAAGTGCCTTAAAGTGTGCTGTTGACTTTAAAGAACAAAGCTAATGAATATAAACTTATGCACAATTAGAATAGATTCTGGGCATGCTGGTTCTGGCTGGTATTTCAGTGTGTGGGTTCTGAACCTATGATTATAAAATAGAGTGGAGAAATTTTTCCAAGAGAGATGAAAAATATTAAACCAGGAGAGGAAAGTAAAGTGTATTTCCCTCTCACAGTTCACTTAATGTTTACTTGCACAGCTGGAAGAAAATGACTGAATAGAGCCCTAAGCAGCCTGACCTAAGCTCATCATTAAAACAGCTTTGGGTAGAGGATACTCAGGACCACTTTATGCACCTTTTCTTCTGAATTGTCCCTATGAACTTGGGTGCAGTGCTGTGTTTAGGGAAGACATGGGACAAATTATCATTTATCACTGGATTAAGATAATTACTTATCTCTGTCTAAACTTTAATGTGCTTATTTTAACTGCTTAATAATAGCTGGAGAATTAGTTTTGTTAAAGAAACAAGACATAAAATTCCCTGCCTAATTTTACTTGCTTACCATATGTGTACAACAAAGAGACATGTTTGACATGTGTATGTTACCGAAGTGCAAGGCTTGAAATCCAAGATGGAAACTTGAATAGTAAGTAACCTGTGAACGATAGAAGTCTTCCTAAACTGTGGATTTGGGTAAAGCAATCATATAGGTGTGGTTTTTTTTATGTTGTGGGTTTTTTCCCCCTTCTTTCTTTGGTGTTGTTTTTTTTCTTTGGTGGCTTTTTTGGTGTGTTTATTTTACCAAAAAAAAAAGTAGTAATCCCATTGGAGAAAGGTGTCTTTTGTGTTTTAAACCTGACCCACTTGGCTGATAGGAGCAGCTTTTATTTCCAGTGTTATTCCTGAACCGGTGAAATGGAGAGGGAGTGAACTGTTCCCTCTTGTTCATCAACAGTGCCATATATTTAGGCAGGTAAAACCTATTGAATTTATCTCTTTTAGAGTGACTGAAATAACTTAAGCTGTGCGAATTGGTTAATTGGAAATTAATGTGCTAGCTAGCCTTAACACTGCTTCAATATTATGATACCTACTGAATCATTTAGGCAAAATTAAACCATTATTGGTCTGAAGGATCTTGTCAAGTGGGTAACTTGGAAAACTACTCTGAGTTAGGCTTTCATGGTGGAATTCTATGGTTGTTTGGTTATGTGGCTGAAGGTACAGCAAAATCTGTGTGGACTGTATCACTGGAAGGAAATATCTTGATTCAGAAGTTCTAGTGTGAGTATTCAAAAATGAGTGTGAGATACAGAAGAAACTTTTTTGGTGTAAATAAGGATATTTTTAAGAGCTGCCTCCTGGCACTTTGTGAAATTTGTGAAGAGATGTAAAGTAAGAGAAGTACTTCATGCTGTACTTCTGATTGCATTCAGAAATGAATTGTGCTTCTTAAAGTTTGCTTGGTATGCTTTAGCTTCTTGAATTTTTTAACACCTGCCTTTTGGGAACTGAAACTGAGAACTGAAACTCAGTTGTTACAGCACTTTGCTTTTTAGTTATAGCACAGAGCTTCAGCGCTCATGTTTATGAGGCTACTGATATATTTTAAGCTTAAAATATTTACCTAATGGATAGCTGTCTCCATGGGAAGGCTATGAATTGGCATTTGACATGTTTCCTCAATCCAGACTGAACTACTGCACTTTAGAAATCATCAGTGGTTATTTAATTTGTTCATCTTTCTTGCTCTACTTTGCAAGAGCAGGTAAAATGTGTTGTCTAGGCATGTTTTGTAAGAGGATCAAGAAATAGAACTTTTTGCTATTGCTTCTGTTCCTTGCCCTCTAGTAAGATGTCTATGTCAAGTTTTTGTTTTCAGCAGGTAGTAAGAGATTTATCTTGTGAATGTGTTGCATACAAAGTAGCCCAGAATTAGAAAACCTAAGATTGATACCCCTCAACTTGTGTTTGAGTCCCTTGGCAAGAATGTGACTGTATACTTGGTGCTTAATGATAATGTGATGCCACAACCTGCTTTAGGAATTACGACATTTTCACCTTAGTTGAAGTGTTCATTGTTTTCATCTCAGTGCAGGGTACATTCTCAGTGCTTACAGTGAGTTAATCCAAAGTTACTAGCATTATTCAAGCTACTGTAAAACAAACTGGAAACTTGCTAGACAAGCTCATCCTGTCAGCTTCCCTTGGAAAATTCTGTATTTCATCTGAGGCCATTTTTATCTTTGCTGTAGTGGGCCCCCAGACAGCTCAGCCAGTCTGAAGTAAGAAACTTTCTACGTATAAGAACTATTGAAGCAGAGTGAATCAAGCCACAGGCTCCTGAGAAGTGCATTTTCCTTAATTGAGGACAGACTAGGACATTGCTGTTGATTTTGCATTAACTAAGAATGAGATAATTGCTCAAAGATGACAGTCTTTGATTAGTCTGTTGTGGCAAGCGTTGTAAAAGCAGAGATTGCCTTGTTCTGTATATTTGGTTCAAACTACTGGAAGTTCTTGATATTGTCTGAAATCCAAAATCCTTAATTGTAGCTTGGTAAGAAAATGAAGTTGCACTGGTCTGCATGTAAGCCTGAAACTCCTTTACTGTGCACTTCTAAGTAGTAAGTATGTTCCTTCAAATGCGAGTTGCTTTTGACAAGAGATTTAAAATAAATATGGATAGTTTCATGAAAGAAAACAAATACTTGCTCTAAATTTGGACTGCTAATCTTCAAATGGCTGGATTTATTGGAAAATGAATGGGCTGGTTTTAACATGCATCTTATTTTGAGTGTTCTGGCAATCATCACTCATTTGATAATTTGATCAGCACGGAAGTGTATTATTACAGATGCAACCATTTTTTAATCCAGTTTTGACTTAATACAAAAGTCTTTGCATAGTGCAGGATTGTTACAGGATAATCATACTTAAAACCTATGTTAACTTTCTCTTTGGTCATTGAAATTAGAGCTATAACTGCTTGCCTTACATTGAAGGCTGTAATTCATTTTGGTTGTTTAGAAAAAAAATGGCCTTGTTCAAGTTGTTGCTGTTTCAGTCTAAATTAGACTTGTCACAGTTCCCTCAGAGAGAAGGTTAGCTGTGCTCAGAGAAATTGGTAGTAGTTCAGTATAGCTCAAATGTATCTTAAGGGAAAGGTTGCCTTACTGTAACTTTGATTTTTGTAGGCGCATTCTTCACTCCAAAGGAGAGCTGAGTGAAGATCGACACAAGCAATATGAGGAATTTGCAATGTCTTATCAGAAGCTGTTGGCAAATTCTCAGTCTCTAGCTGATCTTTTGGATGAAAATATGCCTGACCTTCCTCAAGAGAAACCAACACCTGAGGGTAGGACATCTTCTAAAGCAAATCAGCAGAATCATAAAATAGAATCATAGAATGGCTTAGGTTGGAAGGGACATTTTCAAGATCCAGCCTCCCCACCATGGGCAGGAATGCCTCTCAACAAATCAAAATGCTGGATTTGGCTTGGCTGTGGTGGGAAGGCTAACCTAACCCTTTTACTGATGGGTTCTTCCTGCTTACGGATATCAGTGAATAACTAACATGTTTTTCTAAGTAATTAAACCTCATACCTAACCATAAGTATTGTGTGTGCTCTGCAGTTGTGGTATTAACATATATGCCATGTACTTAGATTTGTTTCAGGTAATACAGAAATGTAGAGTTAAAAATGTTCATAACTGAATAATTTCCACTTAATGGAATGCATATTTTTAATATTTAAAGAACTGTATATATTTGTGTTTTGAAATCTGATATAGTTAAAAAATGGATTTGAAGTATATTTTGGGTGGCAATGTTATGAGTAGGATGTACTGTTAAGCCAGGTAAGTGGCTATCTGACCTCCTGAGGGGTGAGTACAGCATTTCTGTGGTAGAGCTGTCCAACACCTTAATAAATAAAAGATTTTACTTTTAGAGATGTTGAAATCATGACTATTCCTTTTGCTTAAAAGCTGTGCTGCTTAAGTGTCTCTGTTCTGAAAATACAGGGAGGTGCAGTTCATCATACTCAAAAATGATTATTTTTTATGCTGCTGTAGTCAGTCTGTTACAGCTTTCTTTTCTATTTTTAAATGTGCTGCTAGATTTTGCTAGATATGACTTCGATACTGTCTGCAATTAGGTTGTTAAAAGCACTTTATGCATTGCAACATTAAAGTGAAAACAATGGTGGTAATAAATAATGTTTCTAGAAGTATTCTTAAATCTTGAAATATGCTTCCTTTTAGAAGATCAGAAACTTGTGTAAATAACTTTCTTGTGCTTTTTGCAGAACATGGACCTGGTATTGATATTTTCACACCAGGAAAGCCTGGAGAATATGACTTGGAGGGAGGTATCTGGGAAGATGAAGATGCAAGAAACTTCTATGAGAATCTCATTGACTTAAAGGCTTTTGTGCCAGCAATTTTGTTTAAAGACAATGAAAAATGTTACCAGAACAAGGATTCTGGCAAAGATGAATCAAGAGGTAGAACGCTTAGATGAGTATTTTTAACCTATCTTGTCCCACAGATCTACAAATTTAATGGAAGTATTGGGTCTCTAATAATTTTTAGTGATTGGGGCACAACATGAGTTTGGATTAACTTTTAGGGAAGAAATTGTGTGGGATGGGGATTATATCTGGATGTGGTATTTAAGGAGAGTACATTTTAATATTGATATAATTTGAAAAAAAGATGGAGATTAAATAATGTGAGTAAATACTGACTTTTCTGTGATAAATCTAAAGTTTCTAAAGGTTTATCACCTATGAAGTGTGTTAGCCTGGATGGTTCTGCACATCTGATGTAGCCCTAGGTTCACAGGTAGGCATTGGTGGACTAGCTGTCATGGGATACAATACATATGCAATAAGTCAGTGTTGAGTATTATTGGCATTTCAGCTTTAGAGTTTATGGCCGCCTTTCTGACTGCTAAATTCTAAAATAACCCTGTGAGGGTAATTAGTTGTTGGAGCAGCTTGCTTGGAGAAAATGGAATCTCTAAGAGACTTTTGAAGACAGCCGAAAAGTATCTTAGAGAAACGTGGTGTGAATGCAGTGCTCATCCACTTTGAGCAGAGGCTTGATCTAAAGACCTCACCAAAGTCCATTCCAGAGTAATTTTGTCTGTGATTCTAAACAGGTAGCCTACTTTGACTCTGCTGTTTCCATGTGATGTATGCAGTATGTACAAGTTGTCACATTCTCGTTTGAAAATTTTATGTGTTTTAGTAAGGTTATTTGCCCTGAAAATTTTATTTTTAGGAAGCTTAGTCTGCAAATGATGCATGGAGGCCTGTAAAGCAGAATGTAGATACTAATTTCTTGGAAAAATGCTTTATGCTGAACTAGTGTTGTTGTTTAAGAAGAATATTAACTGTTTCTTGATGAGTTTTCATCTAGAGATTGTTTTCAGGGAGAACAGGACGTTTTTGTAGAATTTGACCTTCTTTATATCAAGTTACTTTTTCAAGGCCTCTAACTCTATTCTGATTTCTTTTTTCCCTTTGGCAGTGTACACTGCTTTGTTTTCCTCCTTTTGTCAGTTTTGTAATCAGTTCAGCTATGAAGAATATGCAGTGCAAACACTAAATTAGAATTTATATCTTTGAATCTGGCTCTTTTTTGAGTTAAATTTGTGATAATCATTTACTGGGTTTTTGTAAGATACTGTTTTTCTATCTGATCTTCCCAGTGTACACATTTTTATTGCTTGTACTTACCATATGATTGCCTGGAAATCTGTTTTAAGCAGTTTTGGCTCTAGATTGCTAGATTTACTAATATCTTGTTCCATTTGAATATATACATATCATCCAATGAAGACAAAGGTAGAATTCAGAACAAACCAACACACTAAAAACTGTTGGCAGTCCTTAGCTGATTCCAGTGTAGGTAAATGTGTGCATTTTTCAGATGTATGGATGAAGGATGTCTGACCATTGAGACCTAAGAGTATATCCTCAAGAAGCAAATATTCTTTGTCTCACACTTATTCTTTTGAGAAGACTAAGGCACTGAGAAGTTTCAGCAACACAAGTCTTCCTGTATTCTAACCATGACTGTGTATTTATTTAATATTTCTACTTAACTTCTACTTAGATTCTAAAGATGCCAAAGATAATAAGGAAGCACCTGGGAGTGAGGATTTGGAATTGGAGCTGGAGAACCTGGATATTAATGATGACCCTCTGGAGTTAGACTGTGGAGATGAAGCAGAAGACCTCACAAAAAAACTTCTTGATGAGCAAGGTAAAAATAATTGGATTAAGAATTATTTGTTTCTTGATTTGGTGGGTTTGAGGTTGTTTGGTGGTGTTTTTTCTTTTTAGTTTGGTGTTTTTATAAAATAGAACTGTTAAGGTTGTGCTCAAAAAATGCTTTTGTAATGAGATGTTCAGATACAAGTGAGAAGTATTACATAAAGATTTCTGTAGTGAAAGTTACTAATGCCCTCATATAGCTTTTTTAAATAATAAAATGTGAAGGCAATTGTCTGAGAAAACACAAGAAAACACTATGTAGACTTCAGGGCATAAATTTTTTTCATCAAATGTGTTTAGTGTACTAATAAAGTATTTTCTGTTCTTGTAATCTAAGATTCAGCTCTGCCTTTCGATTGTTTAACAACTTTCCTTTTGATGTTATGGCTTTACAAAGCAAGATTCAAGATATCTAACCTCAGATTACATGTAAAGGCTGCAAATGGCACCTCTGAAAAATACGTTAGTTTTACGAAGAGAAACAGAATCAGAATGTTCATAAGAATGTTTCTTAGGAATTATAAGTTTTTCTTCCAATGATAATAGTGAAATAAAAAGCTTTAAAGGTCACACTCACTGAGAGACAAGTGAGGTGTTTTCTTCGAGCCAAGTTCGTAAGACACATTGGTTTTGCCACTTTGGATTTCCAATGACCAGTGCAGATTCTTTTATTGTGTTTCTAAATCAGGAAACTTTTTCTGTGTCAAGGATGGAAAAGTACCAGTGAAATTACATCTGGAGTCCATATGCTGGAGGTTGTGTGGCTTAAAAGTGAAAATCCTACTTGATCTAGTGACTTCATTATATAATCATACACTTGTTTAGAACTGTGTTTGGCTTTAAAAGTGAAGGAGTTAAAGCCAAAGCTTCAAGCTGTGAAGTTTAAATCAAAGCTAAGAAGTTCAGGATGAAGAAAAGGCTGCCTAAAGCATGGGTTTGTCTAGGCAGACTGATGTATGGATCTCTGGATATTGAGTGTTGAGGAGCTTGAACAACTCCTGGAACTGTTAGTCTCTCTCAGCTGGCAATAAGGATGACTTAGGGCATGTGAGTCTTTTTTAAATTGGGTGACTCTTGCACACTGAAGGATAGCTGAGTTGGAATTAACCTTGGAACTATACTGCTCTTTGACATGTCACAAAGTTGAAGAAGTTAGCTCCAGAGTCTAAATACTTCAGAGTTCTTCTCAAAGGAAAACTTGTATTTCTATGTAGTATTTTCTCAGGTTTTTCCTTTCTTTACTTAGGAAAAATCCACAAGCTCTTCAGAATAAATTTTCCTTTCCATTTATGTTCTTTTCTGAGTAGTCATCAACTCATTTAGCTAATTAAGATACTGAGTTTTAATTGCAGGATGTTCACTTTTTAGTGAGTTGTTATTGTCTGGTCAGAGATCACAAAACATTGCTGCTGTAAGGGAGATAACTGTGGATGTTCTATTGGAATTGCAAGGAAAAAGAGCTGTTCATTCTGAATTGGTCATAGCCTGCTAGGTAGGCCAAAAATGCTTTGTCAATAGACATCCAAGGAAACATGGATATTTCCTTCTTAGCTTTTTTTTGAAGGAATTCTTAACTTGATAGGAGGATGAAGATTAGTCCAAATATAAAGACAAAGCCAAATAATGTGAGAATGAAATGCTATTGAAGTGAGGAATGAATAAGAGGAGTTGAGACCAGAAATAGAAGATACATTCTTTGTCTAGTCCTAGCTCACTGAGAGACAATGACAGTTTGAGTATGCACAGAAAGGATTGGTAGTTGTGTTTCTGATTGAAAAAGGAGGATGATGCATTGCCATAATCCAAAACATCAGTGCTCGTTTCAGTTCTAAAACTAGGTATTTACTGAGCATTAAACATACTCCTATTTAAAGGGTTAGCCTAAAATGTTTCAGTATAGGATTTTTTTATCATTAAAGAGCCAGCCTCTAAAGCCTTTATCCTCTGCCTTATGATGGTAATGTCATTTGATTCACAGTGTAGGCTTTTTTCCTACTGGAAAACAAATGCTTCATGATTATGCTTGCTCATTAGTTTACTTTTTTATGTAACTTCGTGTCTTCCTGAATTCTCTGACAAATTATGAAGCTGCTCATCAGCATCAAAGTAGTGATGGAAATTAAAATAATCACTAGATCCTTGCTCTGATAGGAAACTAGGCTACAAATGAGCTGTTTCAAGTCAAGTAACAGAGTGATTTTTTTTTATGTGTATGTGAAATTCTGAACCCCTCTAGTTGGTGTCACCAAATAAAGAGAACTAACAAAATTTTGAATTCAGATGTTGTTTCACGTCATGTGGTATATTTCTATCTAGTGAACAGGTAAATTGTTTTCATTCTTTTCAGTAAAATTCAGTTAGGTTTAAAATGAGGAAAACTAGGTGTCATTTGGTTGCAAAAGAAGGCTTTATCTTTTCATATAGATTGATATTTTTTTTTCCCTGTACATGAGGTAAGTTGTTAGTCATGTTTTGTGCAAAGCCAGCAAAGAATTAATTATTGTGACACTTCCAAACATAAACCAGAGTATTCCTAGGTTGAGATGGGCCATTAGTATGAAAAGTATGCCTGATGTATAGCAATGTCATATAATGATAGAATAGTTGGGGTTGGAAGGGACCTTTTAAAGGTCATCTAGTCCACCCTCAACAGCACTGAGCAGGGACATGTCAACTAGATCACGTTGTGCAAAGCTCTGTGACAGAAAAGTAGCTTTAGTTATTGATATAATTTGGCAGAGGCTATAAGTAAATTGTAAAGGGGAAGACAGGATAAAGAGGGAATAAAGTCCAGTCAGACACTGGGTATTGCATATCTTTTGTCCTTGTGCCACTTTATCCTTTTTTTCCCTGTCGAAAGATGGAGGCAGCAAGGCAGTTTAACAAAATCTGTGTTCTTAAAGCAGGTCTTACAGCATCCTTTACATCATTGCAGTGCCTGTTTTTGCACTGTGTTCCTGAAGATTGGACTCTGTAGTCAGCTAAGTTTAACTTCCTTTTACATGTTATATCTCAAAGTTAATTGAAGAGGTTAGCTTACCAGAAATTCACCTATCTTACTTTGTTTCTCTGTGTTAACTTTGAATCTTAATTTTCTTATTTTCAATATGCTCAGGGAAAAGAGAGGGAGCAGATAGCATCGGAGCTGAAAATAGTGACGGAAAACATGCTGAAAGAAGTGAGTTTTGAGGTTATTTTTAAAAGAGAAGATAATATGTTAAAAATTAAGCCATTTGAATGGAGACAAAAATGTTAAGTAAGCAATGGCCAGGGTGGAAGACATCAAGGGTATTGGGAGTAGGAGGACTCTTAATGTACCTATCAGCAGAGATAAAGTGTAGAAGTGAGTATTAAATCAACTCTCTTAATTTTGCTACAGTGTTTAGAGTGCTAGTAAATTTCCTATCAGAAGAACAGGAATTTTAAAAAATCTGAAAATACTCATTAGGAAATGTGTTCAGTCTACTCTCTCAAGTCAAAAATACATTCCTCAACGAAGCTTTAATTCAACAAGATGCTTAACACTGTTTATGCCTAAGTGTTGTGCAGAAAATGGGGTCCAGGCAACAATTGACTTGCATTCTTGATTTATACTATCTGAATGTGAAGGCTCCCACGTGATCATACTTCTCTCAGAGGAACAGCACTTGCATTGCAAAAGCACTTCTGTTATTTCCATTGTCTGGGTGATGCTGTACAAAGTAGACTGAAACATTCAGACCGTACATTTTTTTTAAGAGAAAACTCTCTGTAAGGTTATAGCTCTGCAAAAATGAAGAGATATTGCCAGTAAGGGAGCCAGGGCTTTCTCTGAAAGTTTGTGTATGGGAAGAAGGGAAAGCAAGTAACTGTTGTTGCTGCAGTAGATGTGTGTTACACCAGTCATTGCACTTCAGTAAATCCTTAGTGCCTTCTTAAGCTTTCTCAGTTCTGCTCCCTGAAAAAATTTCAGCATTGCAGGCATTTCTGGTTAAATAGACAGGTGTTAAAAAGAAAAAAAAAAATCTTTTTGTCCCTACAGTGATGATACTACATGATTTGATCTGTATCCAGACAAAATATTACGAAGAGTCTAAGTGTTATTGTATATTAATACTTGTAGTAATTAAAAAAAAACAACAGTTTTAAAATAGTGATAAGGACTGGAACTTGAGTGGATCAAAGTGAAGAGCAAACAAGTGGGTGATTTTTTTTTTTTTTTTTTAACATGAATTGCATACTTAGAACCATTGTTTGCCTTAGGAAAGGAAGTCCTGGTTGTTTCATTTCCTGTCACAAACCTACCTCAGATGATACAATAGAGCCTCTCCATTTAAATAGGATCCACAGACTGTGATAAGAAAGAAATACTTAGAAGTACACTGTGACAATACCTGTGAAGGGGAGAGCACCAGTGAAAAAAGAGATATATTGAAAACTGCTGCAATAGTAATAGTCTTAAAGTGATTGAATTGTCAAAGACTTAAGCTTTTTAATTTATTTCAAGAGTGTTGAGTTAGTTTGAATAGAAGACTGATGTGAGACAACTGATTGTCCTCAGGGAAAAAGGGGAAGATCAAAGAACATCAGGGTAAGACAGGAAGGTGTGACTGTAAATGTAAAGAATGCATTTGAACTAAATTTGTTAGTAAAAATTGTCTGGTTTCAGCTGTTATGTGCATCCTAGTGAGCTCTTCAGTATGTGGGTGATAAGAGTCAGCGTTCCATTAAGCAATTAAAACTTTATGGTTTGATGTCTCAGCACCTGAATTCATCTTCCTTTTTCTTTTTTTGTTCTCCTTTCTTAATGAATTCTTCTCTTGTTCTTCTGACTGCTAGAGCAAGACAGGAGGCAGTGGCATCTCCTTTAATCTCTAGCACCTTCAAGACTGGACAGCTGGCAGTAATCCTTGGAGCAATTCGTAGTGTTTCTCTGCCTAAGCCCAGTCGCTGCCCCTATCAGATTCTAAAACCAAGGAAAGAATCCTACAATGTAGCATCTTTATCACTTTGCTTTTCAGTAACTTGGAAGACTGAAGTTTCTTTTTCATGCTAGTTTATCTTCCTGTGTATCCTGTAAAGACATAGAGGCTTTACCAAGTGTTGGGCATTTTATAGTTCACTTAGGTGTGACTTCTGCCCCTACCACCACCACATTCTGCTCTTTTGAAGTCTGTCTGTTTTCTTTTCAAATACCTCCTAGGTGTTCTTGTTCCTGTTCAACATCCTTACACTGAAAGAAAACCAAGCCTCATAGTGTTCCTTCCTCAAGAAGCAAGTTCTTTAACGTTGATGTGGCCAAAGAATGGTTCTTTCCAGCTGTTTGTGTCAATAACTCATTTTGGCTCTTGCTCTTCTCTAGGACTTAGTAAAATCTGGCAACTTTCTGAAGCATACTACAAGTTTTGCCATAAGAAAGTAACTGCAGAGTAATTGATCTGGTGAGATCTCCATAGATGATGACAGAAGTCTACATTGCAGTGGTAGAATTGTCCTTCAGTCTTCCACTTGTGCAGTGGTAATGACTCAATTGGTGGACAGGTCACTGTCACTACTTCTTGTGTTGCAAACTGCGTGGAAGTGTTTGCTTGAAAAATAAGTTGTCACTTGCCTTACAGCTGCAACATGATCAACCCTACATCTAGTGATGAGGAAAAGGCAGAGGTGCTTAACACCACTTTTGCCTCAATTTTCAATAGCAAGGGAGGTTGTCCTGAGGACAGCTGGCCTCCTGAGTTCGTAGATGGGGTCAGGAAGCAGAGCAGCCTCCCTGTAATACAGAAAGAAGTAGTTAGGGACTTGTTGAGCCTGTTGCGTCTTCACAAGTCTATGGGACCAGATGGGATCCATCCTAGGGTGCTGAGAGAGCTGGCAGATGAGCTAGCAAAGCTGCTCTCCATCATTTATCAACAGTGAGGGCTCATTGGAGAGGGCCCTGAAGACTGGAAGCTGGCCACTGTGATGCCTATTGACAAGAAAGGTGGGAAGGAGGACCCAGGAAATTACAGACCTGTCAGCTTGACCTCAGTGCCATGCAAGATAATGAAGCAGATCATCCTGAGTGCAATCACAGAGCACCTACTGGGTGGTCAGGGAGTCAGACCCAGCCAGCATGGATTTAGGAGGGGCAGGTCCTGCTTGACCAACTTGATCTGTTCTTATGACCAGGTGACCCACCTGGTGGATGTGGGGAAGGCTGTTGATGGGGTTGCTCAGCCTGGAGAAGAGGAGGCTCAGGGGAGACCTTATTGCTGTCTACAACTACCTGAAATGAAGTTGTAGCCAGGCAGGGATTGATCTCTTCTCCCAGGCACCCAGTGACAGAATAAGAGGACACAGCCTCAAACTGCGTCAGGACAGGTTTAGGCTGGACATTAGGAAAAAAATCTTCATGGAAAGAGTGATTGCCCATTGGAGTGGGCTGACTGGGGAGGTGGTGGAGTCACTATCCCTGGAGGTGTTTAAAAGGGGACTGGATGAGACATTTAGTGCCATGGTTTAATTAATTAGAGGGGTTAGGTGATAGGTTGGACTCAATGATCCTAGACGTCTTCTGCAACCTGGTTAATTCTGTGGTTCCTTGCTGCTTTATGACTCTATACTGTAACGTCTGTACAACTGAAGGAGTTAAGCTGGTCTCTAGCTACTGCAGCCTCTAGTGAAAAGATGTCAAGAACACATTTGACCTCACGAGGCAAAACTTTTTATTATGAGGGTGATCGAGCACTGGAACAGTCTACCCAGAGAGGTTGTGTAATCCTCTCATCTAGAGGCTTTTAGAACCCACATGGATGCTTTTCTGTGCGACCTGCCCTAGGTGATCCTGCTTTGCCAGGGTGGTTGGACTCCATTTCTGGAAGTTCTTTCCAAACCCAGCCATTCTGTGATTCTAGGAGAAGAAATAGTTTAGTGGATGGTTTTGATTTAAAAAAATCTGTTTCTCATGCAGGGCATACACATTTGGAAAAAAGGTGGAATCCACAGTTGTATTAAGGTGTTCTGCGTTGATTTCATGTACTATTTTTTCCCATGTTTAAGCCTTCTTGTGGTCCTTTTATCACCTAAATAATTGCTGCATTTTTCTAGAGAGATAAATATTTTTTTGCTCTTGACAGTATGAATTAAGAGTGGGTAGCAAACTTCATTAATAGGAAGGCAAGTTGAAAGGTGATAATTTTGAATTTTGTTGGTGTAGACACTCAGTGGATCTTTTTTTTTTTTTACTGCTTTATAAAAATTTGTTTTCATCTTTTTTATTTAATCTGTGGATGAATATTAACTACTACTCATTAAAGATGCATTGTTTGGGAAATATGATTGCAAATCCTTGCATTTAGTATCTTAAAGATATGTGCTGCTTGTTTATTTCACTCTGATAGAACAAGAGGATGAAGAAGCCAGTACTGGATCTCATTTGAAACTTATAGTGGATGCTTTTCTTCAGCAGCTTCCTAATTGTGTCAACAGAGATCTTATAGACAAGGTATAGTTAGAGTTTTTATATTTTTCCACTCTTAAAAGCTGGTGTTGAGTCAAATTTATTTAAAATAGAGATTCAAAGCTTTGGAATCTTGCAGTAGCTGAATTAATGTTTAACCTGAAGGTTATGTTTTCTTTTACTCAGTTATTGGACACACACTGTGTGGTATTTTTTTTGTCATCACATTGTTGTATGTGTTAGCTTGTTTTAGAAGCTAACTTCTGTTTTTTCCGTGTTCTTCCTCTCATCACTCCCTGACAAATTGCTCCCTGACAAATTACTCCCTTTCTCCCCAAAGCTGGTTTCTTCTTTGTGCTTATCCAAAAAAATCAGTCTGTGTTCCTGTGGCTGGATGTGTTTTGCTAACTCTCTTACTTCTAGGCAAAAACTAAGATTTTTTTTTTTTTTTTTTGGATGGTTGTTGTAAAAGATGCTTCTGAAAACATGCTTTAAATAAAAACCTTCTGCATTAAAGGTGAAATATTGTATTGACATCTCTCTTTATAGGCAGCAATGGATTTTTGCATGAATATGAATACAAAAGCCAACAGAAGGAAACTAGTACGAGCATTATTTATAGTCCCTAGACAAAGGTAAGAATTGAAGGGGAATGAGCTGGATTCAGTCTTTGGTTATTTAACTTAAAAATGTGTGTTTTAACTCTTGAAACTCACTGCGTGTTGCAAGGTGCGTTTGTTTGTTCCTGACATGCACTCTGGAGTGATTGATGCTAGAGCACCAAAGAAACACTTAAGATTAAGGATCAAGCAATTCATTACAATATTTTGCCATGGTGGTGTACGTTTTCATAATCAGTTTCTCTTTCTGGCACTTGTGTTATAGTGGATATTTTTGTGACTACTTTTAACCATGAAAACAACAGCAGAACCTACCTTCTATCAAAGGGGGGAGTTATATTTCATTCAGAAGAACTTGCACTTTTTTCAGTGTAAGAACTTGTGTCTAATAGGAGCACAGTGTAGTTCAGGAAGGAAGATTTCTTGTGATATCTTAATTCTGATGTAATGCAGAGCCATCATAATATCTCTAACTTCTGGGGCAGAGCTGTTTCTAGATTAGCTGGTTTAGAGAGAACAGATGGAAGAATTTGAGCCTGGGTCTCTTGTCCTCTTTTGTTTTTAGAGCTCTGCTATTTCTTTGTGAGGGTCCTGCACTTACAGGAAGATCCTTGCTTACAAAAATGATTTCAAATGTTAAAATATTTAATTATTTGGGAGAAAAATACATGTCCCTGCTCTCTGGTATACTTATATCTTAAATGGGTGCAACTTAAGTGTAATTATGAAGGAATCACTTTTCTTGCTCCACCATGCCCTATTCATCCTGAGAGGTTGTTTTGATGCTGCTTTTAGTTTCAGATGTTTCATCACCATTGTGGATGTCCTGTCAGGGTTTGCACGACTTCAGTTTGAGCCCTTCTTTTGCATCAACCCCTTACATGTTGCACCCTGACAAGAGGTAATGGGTATAAACTACAGCACAGGAAGTTCCACCTCAACGTGAGGAGGCACTTCGCTACTGTAAGAGTCACAGAACACTGAAACAGGCTTTCCAGAGAGGTTATAGAGCCTGTATGGATGCATCCCTTTGCAGCCTGTGTTAGATTCTATGGTTCTGTTCTGTCAGGGGGGTTGGACTTGACGATCTATGAGATCCCTTCCTGCTCCTAACCTCCTGTGATCCAAGCATGTTAGATAATGCTATCTAATTGTAACTACTGCATTGGCAGCCACAGTAAGGTATTTCAGTAACGGAGTGAGTTGTTTCTTTTTATTGAGGGGCTAGCTCTGTGCAGGCACAGCAGTTTTACCAAGAAATGACAAAACTGTTTCTTATGTTTGAGGAGTGACACAGACACTGTAAAGCCAAAGTCATTAAGCAGTCGTGACAGGGAGCTATCTTGCACCCACTAGAGTTGGATTGATTGGGACAAATGCAGAATTCTTCAAGAGAGGAAACTTAATTTGACAAGAAATGAATGTTTTTCCTCAACTCACTGTAGATTACTGTTAGAAGACAGCATCATTGCAGTGCTCTGTTGAATACTCATGAATGGATTGCATTTATGTTTTCAGCTGCAATTCAAACCTCCTACCTGACAGAAAGCCTTTTACAAAGGTGGTTTGGTGGTTTTTTTTTAATGCTAGTATACAAGCAACTTTCAGAGTTGCATTGGAGGGTTGATGTAAAACTAAACATTAGCCGTTGAATTCAGAACTATGTGGTTTGCACTAAAGTCACATTATGGTGATTTAACCCATACTGCTCACAGATTTAGGGTGTGTATAACTGTTTGTTATCTGACTGAATTATCTCCCTACACAGATAGAAATAATTGTTCATTTTTCTGCATACTGCAATTTTGTGGTTTGAGTTTTGTTGTATGGGTGTTTGGTGGGTTTTTTTTGTTTTGGTTTTGAATTGCTTAAGAGAAATTCAAGTCTTTTGGGCCTTAAATTCTAAGTTGTTCTAAACATAAGTCACAGTAATTAGGGATAGGTTTCTGGATATTTTTTTGCTATTCCTATCTATAGAGGTCTGCAAAGTTGCAAGTTTACCAAGCAAAAGATCTGTTCATATGGAAGTTTTTAGAATTATCACTGGCTGGTTTTAATTCAGAAGTTAGCTAGGTCTCAAGTGTTAAATACTTCTCAGCAGTTTAACTCAAGTTGTAAACATCTTCTATATCTTCTGTTGGGTCTTTATCCTGAAATAATTGAGCAACGTGCTTAATATAAGACGTTTGTGCCACAGCAAAAAAACAAAAGCAAAAACCACTTACCTGATAACACATCAGTTACACAGCATCATTCTTTTCCTGCTGAGCAGTGTAGGTGGCAGTTTATACCTGTCCAGGCTCTGTAAATTTATTTTGATTATGCTGGTGAGGCAGGATTTCTTCCTCTGTCTCTTTCTTTAAACCATCTTTCTGGTAGAAGCCCAGTTAAAAAATGTACAGAACTCTCTTTTCATTTTCTGGGTATAAAGTTTTGGATGCATCCCATTCCAGAAAAATTGCAATTATGATATAATTGAGGTAAGTGTGTGTGTGATTGTTTTCAAAATAAACTAACATTTGAAATTCTACACACAAGAAAAAGGGTGCTCTTAAGTCACTGAAGTGCAGTCCCCTGTGATCCAGTTGATTAGATTTCAATCCAAGGTTTGTGGTCAAAATGACAATGGTGAGAAGTTGTGTTTTCTTACTGTGTTGTCAGTGTGCTTAATGGAGGCTTCAGAGAGTAACTGGTGCTCAACCCTGATGCTAGACCTTGCTTTGTAGTATAGAAGAGCAGAAAGAGAAAGCAATGCTGTGGGGGATTGGGGTTTTTTAATTAACTTCTGCCCTACTTATCAAGAAAAAGATGCTTTTGGAGAAAACAAAATCATAGATTCTCTTTAATGCAGGTACCAGTAGATGGTGCCACTGATACTGCAGTTTCTCTGCCTCTGAGGGTGAATTTTTGTCTCCTCTGCGAGAGGGAACAGACTCAATCTCCAGTTGCCAGTTTCACAGTAATTGGCCCAAGACTTTTCCTTATTATGTTTCACCTATTTAGAAGTACCAGCCTTACTGTTCTTCTCCATGAAGAAACCTTTTGTGTTTTGTGAGGGAATAACAATGTGCTCTAAGACTAATTTTCCCCCAGGTATTTTCAGTTTACAGAGATGAAATTATGAGCTCTCAGCAGGCAGGTACTTGTTCAGCGCAGAATAAAACTTTCTGCTGTCTTAAAAGGCATGCTATACAGAAATCTCTTCAATTAAAATAGACCTGCTCAAGTCCTTTTTTTAAGTTTAGCTTTTGTATGTGTATCCGAGGCCATAGGACTTTCACTTCTTCTGAGAGTTAATGGCTAAATGCTTAATAACATTGTAGTAATTTGCTGTGGCTAGTCAGCCTTGACTGTATGTTCCAACAAGCTTGAAAAATGTCAACACTGTTTTGGTTATTGATTAACAAGAGATAATAAAAACTGTTAAATAGGTAACTGAGATATCTACAATGTTTCACCACGAGTTTCATGTATTATCAGGAGGCTGCTTAGCTATGCCACTTCCATGTAGTAGTACATTCTGCTGCTTCTAGTCCACAGCTGAAATGCATCATTATCCTCTTTCCTGGGAGTGGATATTAAAGATCTTAGAAATGTGTTCTAGTGACATTGCAGTAGGAAAGGAGAGGGAAGGCGAGTTTCGGATACTTTGTTCTGGGGTTTTCCTATCAATGCTTTTTCCAGTTTTACTTTGTGCCAGGGCAGTCTCTCTGCTTTTAGATGTTTTTGGCAGCTTTTAAAAAAAATTCTTCCCCTCTTTTTCTTTCTTGTAGCAGAAGGGAAAACCCAAATCCTTCATAAAGCGCAAACCTCAGATCTGTTTCCTCCTACAGGCTACTTCTCACTTGGAGCATGCAAATTTAAGGTGTTCCTTTCTATTTAGAACAGTAGGCTTGTTCTACAGTTCATCTGTTTATTCCCAAAATAAACAAAAAATACTTGAGCTTGTAAATGGTATGAGGCCTAAGTGTTTTCTCTACGTTTTGAAGTGATATATGCACACATGTGCAAAGCTTCTCTCTTAGATTCTGTGTCCTGTTACATGATGTCCCAAAACAGATTTAAGGGAGTTTATCCTATTTTCACAAGCAGTTAGTCTTTCATGGAAAGAAATAAAGTGCAAATTAAGGAAAAACAAATTGCCCTTCTAAATTCCCTAAGGGAAACAAACCATGAAGTGAAATGGATGTGAAATCGTATCTTCAAGGAAAGAGAAAACAAGTAAAGCGCTGTAGAAAATGTTGAAATATTACTGGTTGTGTTTTGGGAAAAAGGGTTGTCATATCACACCTGTTGAGCTTTCTTTTATTCAATAACTAATCCATTCATTTAGAAGTTCACTGCTTTAAAGATGTTCTAGTTGTGTCTGCTGCTCAAAAAACCCAACTGCAATAAGAAATGGAGTTGTCTGTAAGAATGTTTCATTTTGCATGTTGAGAGGCAGTCAAGTTTTATTTGCATCTAGTAATTTCTCGACGGTCAAATTGTGTAGTTAAGCTGGTGTTTGGCATTTCACCTAAGGCAGTACTTTTGCAAGGAAATCGACTGTGAAGGATTCCAGTACAATGTGGTAGTATACCTTGTGTTTTTAAATGATATTGCAACCTGCAATGTGAACTTGTAAAATGACATGTATGCAGTTCTGTCAGTATATGCACGTTCTTTTAATGAGTAAAATTGTCCCCATGCTTGTAGACATAAATACGTTTTCCTTGATAAAATAGACAAATAACTTGCCATCTTTTGTTGCAGGTTAGATTTGCTGCCATTTTATGCAAGACTGGTTGCCACATTGCATCCTTGTATGTCTGATGTAGCAGAGGATCTTTGTTCCATGCTGAAAGGGGATTTCAGATTTCATGTATGTTTTGGTTCATTTGAATACAAAAAAAAGTCATACTTTGGGGAATAACATATGGTAAAATGTTGTTGGGCATCTACATAAAGTCAGTCCTTAAATTTAGTAAATATTTCTGTCATTTGAGTGTGTCTGTTCCAGAACACTAGATCTGTAAAGCTAAGGTTTTTTTTTTTTACAATTTAGCATATGTCTGTATATATACTAACATGAATTGTGAAACAGTTTAAAGTTGCAAACATTAGAAACTATTCCAACTGAAAGTGCTAATAGCTTTTTTTGTAAATTAATAACTTGCATTCAAAATGAGAACTGACTTAGTCTAACAATAATGTTCCCCATGACAGGGCTCCTGTTCTAATGTTTGGTTACCTTGACAATGTAGTGCTTTTATTTTTTTTTATAAATGCAAAGTGCAAATTATTTTCTACTGTTTTCATCAGCCAAAATTTTATGTTCTGCTCAAATGTTTCTGTTTTTTTCAGAGTGGTTTCTTTCACTTTAAAGTTTTATGATTAAATTGGTTATAGTGCTCATGGATGATATCTTCACTCTTTTCCAAGTTTTATGGCATGGTTTTAATTTTTTCTTATGTTGACATGAAAAATGTGTATTAGCTGCTCAGACTAAGTTCTGACTGTTCTCAGGCAAAGCTGTTTTTTTGGGGAGAAATACGATTTTGTGAATTGCATGTTGTGTTTAGATACATAAATTTGTGCCTTGGTAGTTAATTTTTTCCTTTTCAAAATTACTTACAAACAGCATAATTTAATCTGCAATTTATTAAAGCTGATGGGAAAGCTGTCAGTGTTTAATATTTCCTTGGGGACTGCACAAGTGATCCTATTCATACAAACACTACTTAATGATACTAAAAACATATTCTAAAATACTTCAGTGCTTCACTGGGATAGAGGCGTGGGTGGCTGGATGGATGTATCTATAACCGTAGATGTTAAAGGACTTAAAGTTTTTGCAGGGGGGAGTAGGAGGATGGGGAAAGAAATTCAAAAGCATATGAAATAAACAAGACTGTAGAGAGACTTTTAGGAGACCGAAATGTAGGTAAAGACAGGACATAAGGAACCAAGCAAATATCAAACATTACTGAATTCCCAAGCTTATTCATGTTTGAGTCAAAGTCAAAAGACATAGGTATTTTTGAGGGTCTCAGATCAAATGCTGCTGCCTTCTTTTTTTTTAGGTAAGAAAAAAAGACCAGATCAACATTGAAACAAAGAATAAAACTGTGAGATTTATTGGTGAGCTTACCAAGTTTAAGATGTTCTCCAAAAATGACACACTCCACTGTCTAAAGGTTAGTGTTGTGATAGTCCTGTACTACTGTGTACACTGTCCCTTCATATATCTGTTGCTGGAATAATCAATTATTTCATTGAATCTGGTGTTTTAAACCCTGATGTCTCTGCCTACTGTGCCTAAGGAGACATCAGGGTTTTTTTAATGGTAGGATTATATTGAAATTCAACCTTTGAACATAACCAAATTGCTGACAACTATTTCTGTGAAGCTGTGGTAGACATTGCTACTTATTCATCTGCTTTACATTGCAAATCTTTTATCATGTTCGTTTCAATTAATATTTTTACAGAGAAAATAAGTGAAGGGGACAGGTTAGAAACAGGAAGCTTTGTAGTGATGCAGGGAGGGGATTACATGCCATTCTAGCAGGTACTTTTGTTTGAGGAACAAGACAAATCTTTGAAAAGCATTTATCTCCAGGTATATTTTCTTAGTTTGCCTGCTGATAAACATTCAAAGTTATCTTTTGATGTTAAGTTTCTAATTAAAAACGAGTTTTTTAAAAATGAGAGTGCCTTTAATAACATTAGGTGAAGACTCCTATGGATTAAGATGATGTCTTGTGGGAATAGTTTCTATTCATTGACTCGCTTAAGTACCAAAGCTGAATGTTAAAAAATTGTATTCCCTCATCATTTTTCTTCTCTCATCTATAAAATGTGGAACTTTTAGTCATTGCTTAACTTAATACAATTAAATTAGATGTGCTTTGAGGTTATCGTGTCCTTGTGTATTTGATGGTTTCCCAGTCTAGCAAGAGGAATTTTAAAGCATTTATGACTGAGTTGGAAGGGGTATGGGAGAGATTATAGTACTTATTTTAATGTTGTAGTCTTTTTATGCTGGGCTTATTAAGCATCCTGTTCTTCAAGTTTCTGGAGCCTGCATTTTGAGTTTACACTGTTATTATGATGCTTTAAAAATCAGGTGAATATTTTGACCTTTGTTACCTGATCAGTGAAATCAATTAGTGTTTTTTTTCTTTAAGTCTATGGAACACCACAGTAGTGTAAAGTCTGGTAGGTAGAATTTACTGTTTTCTGCAGTTCAAAAAGATGTTTTAACATGCTGTGTTTCTACATAAATATATACCAGATGCTTCTGTCAGACTTTTCTCATCACCATATTGAAATGGCATGTACTCTGCTGGAAACTTGTGGAAGATTCCTCTTTAGATCACCAGAATCTCACTTGAGAACCAGTGTCCTTTTGGTAAGAAAACTTCTTGTCTTATGAGGGAGGGCGTCAGACACTGAGTTAAACCAATTACTGCTTCTCTTTTCTGGCTTTGTGTTGTGGTCTCCCCATAACAATGATCGTGACTAATACCTTAATTGTCAGTTACAGTGTTCAAGCACTAGTAAGTGAAAACTTTCATTAAGTTTCACCTTGGGTGCTCTGGGAGGATAAAGTTCTTGATTCTTTAATAAAAACAAAGACAAGTATCGGAGCACAATGAATCAGCTTTCCTGGGACCTTGTCTCCTTGGTGGAATGGGGTTCAGGTGGACTGGTGTTCAAGGCTGCTTTGGCACTGTCAGCTTTGGTTTGTAGTCTTGTGAACGTGCGTTCTGTTATTTTTGGCCTATCCAGAGTTGTCTCAGCTGTGACATTGTACCTGATAGGAGAACTAATTTCTGAAAATATTCTGGAGAACTTCAGTTGTCTTCAAATGTGACCAAATAATTAAATTTCTGAAGCAAAAAGCTATCAGTTTTGAAGTACAAATAATTCAGAGATAGGGCAAACACAGAGGATGAGGATGAAAGAGTACAGTAGCTATACCTGAATGTGCCTGAGATACTGTTTGAGGGGAACAATGGCAGTGAATGGAACCAAAGGTGGTATTTCAACTGGAGATAAAGACAGTGGTGAGAGAGGTGGTGTCTGTGCCCTGTGTAGCAATCTGAGATGCCAAATTTGAAGAAAATTTTTGAAGACACTAAAGGAAGGGGTTTTTGGAAACAGAGATTAGTAATTTGAGTAGAAGCAGTATCTGTAGATCTAAGAGTTGGCAAAGGTTTGAAAACAACAAATATTAGCGCTGGGTTGTCTTTGGTTTATCAATTTGAGCCCTGGCTGATGTTTAATGGCTTGAGAGAGAACTGTAAAACTGTGTACAAGGCAAAACTGAGTCAAACGTGGTTGAAGTCTCTGAAAGCAGTGATAACAGTAGGAAATGGCATTAAATCAAGCAGTTTAACAACATACAGACCAACGATATTGTTATATTGAAAGTCTGATCAAGTGTTTGCACGTTCTGTTCAAATCCCTGCACTGCAAGAATACACATGTCTATCTATGGTGAAGAATGTAGTCTCTTTGTTAGGGGGAGAAAGTGGATATGGTTTGCCATTCCGGAAAGGGAGCAGTTCAAGTGTTTGCACTATCTTTCTACATGGCACTTAACTGTGAAATGTCACTGTCTCTGCTGTGGTTGTGTCCTTTCTTAGGAAATCACAGGCTTACACTTGCTGGGTCTTTCTCTTGAATCTGCAGCTGCCCTTCTCATGCTGAAGAATTAACGGAGAAGCAGGTGTTGCCTACTGGAGTATATCATAGAATTTCTTTTCCACCAAGTGTGTGTTTCTAAACCTCTTTGTCACAGCATTTGTTGCAGTGATGTAGTCAAAGCAAAGAGGAAAGAGATGGAGAAATGAACTGCAAGTTCTTGGCTTGTGCTTTTTGTTGCAGTATACTTTTGAAAGGTTTGAATCCCTCAGTTCCTTAAAGATTTGCCAGCTGACATGCTTTATGTTAAATGTATTCCTGTCCATAATCACATATTCTGTCCTGAAAATACTGTCAAAAAGACACTTAACTCGTTGCTACCATTTTTCAATAATTAATAAAAAATTTAGTGGTCAGGAAAAATGAAATACCTTTACCAGAGCTGCTTTTCTACATTGACTACTGCTAGTCTTACTCACTACAAAAATACTGATTGTTGGCTGCATTGCTGAAATATGCTGGGTGAGAATGCAAAATGTGACTTAACTATGATGTATGAGACAAAGTACAAACACTGTTTCAGTAACTGAGACTTAAGCCTGAGCTTCTGGATAAAGTCTTTTCTTATGCTTTGAGGAACCAGGAGAAGATAGAGGTGGCAAATCAATTTGAAATACCTATTGATTAAGATGTAAAGTAGGCTAACTAGATCTGTGTTCCTCAGCCATCTTAATAGCTGCATCTTGTTGCCCTATAGAAATGACAAAGATTCATTTTGACTTAAATGGTATTACAGAAAGTGGATTGTAGTCTTACGGTACCAGTTGTTGTGAACTGTAGAAAAGATTACTCCTGGAGCAGGGCAGCAATCCCTAATAAGGATCTTGTGCTAAAAATCTAAGTCTACCACTGATCTTATCAATAACTCTTATGGGTGGAAACTACATTTCAGTATCTGAAGGGGACATATAGGAAGGCTGCGGAAGGACTGTTTAGAAGGACTTGTAGCAATAGGGTGAGGGACAGTGGTTTCAAACTGGAAGAGGGTAGATAGAGGTTGGACATCAGGAGGAAGTTTCTCACGAGTGGTAAAATCCTGGAATGGGTTACCTAGGGATGTTGTTGAGGCCTCATTCCTAGACATGTTCAAGACAAGAGGTGGTTTGGCTATGATTTACTTGGTGTCCCTGCTCACTACAAAGAGGGTTGAACAATGTGACTCTCGAGGGTCTCTTCTGACCCAGTGCCTTCTGTGAATTAGTCTGTCGAGATTCCAAATGGTTATTGGTCTTAATCTTTGCTGCTGCTAATACATTATGGTATACGATGCCAAAAAGGCTGCATGTTTCTTGTTAGTGTTGCTTTGTCTGGATGTGGAAAAAAGTCATAGCTACGACTGCCACAAACTTTCTGGCACTGACTTGTTCCAGAGGACCATTTAGTGACCATGTTTTGGTTTAGTAGAATGGCTGTGAAGTTTTGTGAATTATTTAAGGATTATTCTTTTAGCAGCACTATTTATTTCGTTAATAGTTTTTTGGGCAAGTCTAGAGTTCAGTGTCCTTCATGTGATTTAAAATATTAATGTGCAACTAATGTGGCTTCAGGATTAGCCTGTTGATAAATGGATTATTTGAATTGGATTATTGGAATTGATGCTTTGGAAGGAAGATCAGCACTATACTGAACTAAGTTTCTGTAATGTAATCATGTCAAAATGTTGAATTCTTGGATTATGCTGCTGTTTGTTTAAAAGAATATTTGAAGTTCTGGTATTAAAAGTCTTCTGTTGCATTGTTATTCCTGTAAGTTAGATAATTGGGTCAAATTGTGGTTTTAAGCTTTAGTGCAAGATGACCAGTTGTTTGAAAAATGGCTCATTTCTTAGGGTGACTCTCTTTACAGATGGAGTTGAAACTGTGGGAGAATGTTGTTTGTGCAGAAAGAGGCTGTAGCAAAGTAGTTGTAGTTAGAATGGAACTTCTAATTCACTATAACAATAGCTTGCTTTCAAGAAATTTTGTTTTTGAACTGTTGGAACAAGTTGCAGGGCAGAGTAGTGTTAGGTAGTAAAGGAAAGGAGGAGTGGACCACAAAAATTTTAAGTATCAGTCGTGCTGAAATATTTTTCTGAATTGGGTTTTCTTGCTGCTTGGTAACTTTTTTGTGCTGTCTTGGAAAAATTCCATTTGTGGCAACGAGAGCTGGTGTTGCCAGGTGTGAGGTGGGGGGAGGAGACTTAGGAGGTGCTCACCAGACTTTCTTTCGAAATGCATTTGCCAATATACGCTACATGGAGCGTGGTTTTATTGCTCACCATGAAACAAACTTTATGACTTGTTTAACTTGGACATTTTAGTGTTTGTGATCTCTTTATCAAAGGGAAAAAACCCTCTAATTTTCAAATGTAAAACTTTAGTTCTGTAGTTGTTCATTTCAGCCTAGTAAAATGAAGACTGAAAGTATTTAATTAGGTCAAAGTGCATTAGATTGCAGCTTTTATCTTCTGAAGTATGTCAAGGTTTTTGTTGGTATAGACAGTGTGTTATAGATTCTCTTTCCTGCTTATCCAACTGACTTGATGCCTTAAATGGAAAAAAAATTGAAACACAACAAAGTTGCTTAAAATTGTGGTGATTTTTAATAGTGAATAAGTCTAATACCACTTAGATTACATACTTGAGATTGTTCAGAATAATACATTACAGTGGTTTTGAGCCTTAGGGTAGTACATGTGGTCCTCTTTGGGAAGAAACAATTACAACATTATGGTACAATGTGCAACTTCTTAAGAAAATACACTCATTATGTAGTTTCAGGGGGTTTTAAATTTTATTTGCAAGCCTTTCTATCATTTTTCTCTATGCTTCTTTACTTTGCCTCACTTCATTTTTCAGTTTGTAGTAAAGCATGATAAACGTTAAGGCAGCAAAGATTTATTTCTCTTGATGCATCTAGAGAAAGTGGAAAAAATTACAAAGGTAATATTAACATATATATTAGAGTAGAAAGTTAAAAAACTTACTCTGATAAGTGGTTTTTCCCCACAAAACTATTTGTGTGCTCAATTTTTAAAAGTGCTGGGCATCTAAGTACCTGTGGGTAAACATGCTACTACTTTCCTGTTGGGAACAGAAGAGTCTCATTTAGGGAATCAAAGAGGAGGCCATTTGTGTTATGGGTAAGGTTAAAACCCAAATGATCATAGAATGGCTTCATTGGGAAAGGACATAAGAAATCATCTACTCCAGCCTCCCTGTCCTGGGCAGGAACAGCTCTCTACTAGACGTGGCTGCTCAAGGCATCATACACCCGGGCCTTAAACCCTCCCAGGGAGGAGGGATCCTGTGGTGGTTGCTTCAAACTAGCAGAGATCCCCAGTCTCCCCGGGCCGCCTATTCCAGAGTCTTGCCACCTTTGCACTGAAGAAATTCTTTCTAAGATCCAGTTTAAACCTACTGTCCCTCAGCTTCAAACAGTTTTCCCTTGTCCTATTGCTAGGCACCCTTACAAAAAGTCCCTCTCCAGCCTTTCTATAGGATAGGTGCATAGAGTCTAGGAGTGAAAATACATTATTTGCTTAGTTACTGTATTACACAAAATGACTTTTCTTCATGGAGTTAGCAGCTGAAATTCAAGGAGCTTTTAGATTACATCTACATTTCAGCTGAACTGAAATACTGCTGTGTAAAATGAACTTTACATTATACCCATATAGTGGAAAGTCTACTGGTATGAAAAGTGGTGAGTGAAGAAGCACAAGTGATCACAGAAGGCTTAAACTCTTCTCATTAGCTTACTGTGTTACATAAATGTGTGTACTATTATTTGTGTGTAGAGTTAAAAGTGGTACTTAGCTGTTAGTTTCATCTGTTTGATGCTAAGAATTACTATGTAGCCATGCTCTGTTAAATAATGAAGTCTAAACCAGTATAATTACTGCACCTCATTCCACATTGGAGTGATTCAGAATATAGAGCATCTTATGATGTACTGTACATAAAAATTTAATGCCACTTAGAATATATACACATATGAATGCAAACATTTTGTAATGGAATTAAACTTATCCTTATTTTTAACTGTAAAAATCAGCAACTTTTAACTGCTACTTCAATTCTTGTGCAGAGTTTTTAGATACAAGAAATTCTTCAAAGAGTCAAATCTTGAAGTGCATATCTCACATGTAGTATGGAAAAAGGATTGTATTCAGTGAGTAAAATTAGGACAATCCTGACAATTAAGCACAGTAATTAATGTTGGTGTAGTAACTCTTGTCTGACTTTCTTTCCCTGACACACTATATACCAGTTTCTGTTTTTCTTGCAGTCTGTTCTGCTTGGCTAAATGGCAACAATGGAGCATGTAGTAAGGAAAATACTGCAGCCTAAATAGTTCAAAAAATCCCCATGAAACCTCAGTATAAAGTCTCTGGAGTTGCATACTGATGTGACACATAGATTGCCACTCAGGATTCATTATGCTTGCGTCAAGACATCAATATTTCAGCTATTTTAGTCAAAATCATGTTTGAGTAGCTAATGATGTTTTTAACCATTTATCTGAACAGTAATGTGGAGATTTCAAGTTAAACTTTAAATACTTTTCTGAAACCTTTTTCACAGTGGGTGAACCATTGTAAAAATAGATTGTCAAGAAAAATGACTTTGGAGTTAGTGACCTGGAGCCAGTACTTATGCTTCTTTTTTCTTTTCACACAAGCTTTTAACTTAATTTTCTACAGACTTTTATGTTTCCTTTATCCCAAGCAAAACTGTAGAAGCTTTTGGCTTGAAAATGTAGTATGCCAACATCTTACTGATCATTTGTATTTATTTCCAGGAACAAATGATGAGAAAAAAGCAAGCAATGCATCTTGATGCACGATATGTTACAATGGTAGAAAATGCCTATTACTACTGTAATCCCCCTCCAGCTGAAAAAACTGTGAAGAAAAAACGTCCTCCTTTGCAGGAATATATTCGTAAGCTTCTTTACAAGGATCTCTCCAAGGTGACCACAGAGAAGGTAAATCTGTAATAGAGGTTTTACTGGAATTGGTGTAGTACTAACTTTCACAGGCTTTGGGGAAGATTATAGTGTTTTTAATTGAAAGGAAGAGGAATCATTTTTGTATCCTGGATTAAGGTAGTTTCATTTATTTTATTGTACTGCATAGAAGCTCTGGTCACGTACCTCTGTTGTCCACAGCATGGAGTGCTGAACAGAGAAGGAAATGAGGATCTTTGTTCTGAGTACCTTGTGTTCAGAGTAAGAGACAAAAAGCTACAGTTATGCACAGACTGCAAGAGCAAGGAAACAGATTTGGACAGCTTGATTAGATAGAAAACTGCACCTAGATGTTACACATAGGAAGTTTTCTGGTTACCTACAGGATCTGGAGGATGCTTGTCAAAGAATGAAGTTGCTTGACAGTGCTTACAGGGCTTTTATCCCAGCCATGAAAAAGAGAGGCGGAAACTGATTGTCTTGATATTTTGCCTGCTAAAAGTGTTAAGCTTGTCTTAAAATTTCATCTAGGTCTTGAGACAGATGCGCAAGCTGCCTTGGCAGGATGTAGAAGTAAAAGATTATGTTATATGCTGTATGATCAACATCTGGAATGTGAAATACAATAGTATTCACTGTGTAGCCAACCTCTTAGCAGGGTTGGTCCTTTACCAGGAAGATGTTGGAATTCATGTTGTGGATGGAGTGCTAGAGGATATTCGACTGGGAATGGAGGTAAGCAGCTAACATTCTTATTAAGCTAATTCATCTACTTTTGTTGAAAAGAAAACAGTAAAACAATCTTCTCAAATAAAGGAATCCTTGGGCTCAAGATTTTTGTCTGACTCATATTTTAGTTGTTGGTGTTTTGTAGGTTTATTTAAATTAGGAAAAAACACTTCCCCAGAAAATTGCAAAGATAACTAGGACAGTTGTTTTCCCCCTGTTGTCACAGTGAAGACATAAAACTTTATACTTTCACAGTGTAGTCGGATTGAGGTCACTTTAGAGATTAGTCCTTATTTTGATAGATGTTATAATTACAAGAATTCTCTAAGCAAGGAAGAATCTTCACAATAACTGCTAGTTGAGCAGCTTTCATAACTCCTTCATAATATTTTTTGTTTAATATATAGTTATAACCAGGGGTTTGTATTATAACATATTCTAGCAAATTTTATACTGCTTTTTTCTTTAAAAAAATCCACAAGCAATAAACTTTTTACCAAGATTCTGTTGTGTCTGCATGGTGCAGTGACAGTTTTTTGTTGTGTTTTTTTAATGAAGGTTAACCAGCCAAAGTTTAATCAACGTCGGATCAGCAGTGCCAAGTTTTTGGGGGAGCTTTACAATTACCGAATGGTGGAATCAGCTGTAATATTCCGAACTCTGTATTCGTTCACATCATTTGGTGTGAACCCTGATGGCAGTCCTAGTCCACTGGACCCTCCAGAGCATCTTTTCAGAATCAGGCTAGTTTGTACTATCCTTGATACCTGTGGGCAGTACTTTGACAGAGGATCCAGCAAACGGAAGCTTGATTGCTTCCTTGTGTATTTTCAGGTATTCTAAACTAATTTTTTAATAGTTCTCTAGATGTCTTTAACACAGTAATGTGAGTCTGGGTATTTCTTCCATTGTTTTCTATCAGTATGAGTTTTAGAATCCTGTCTGTTACCAGGTAATGTTTTGTGATACCAAAATATCTAATAATGGCATGAAATAGTCTACATTCTCTACCGTATGAGCGTAGCTAGGCATTATAAACTTCTGAAGTCAAATACCCTTAAGAGTGCTCCAGTATACATGTAATTTACTTTGAGTATTTTGTTAATTTTTAGAGGTATGTTTGGTGGAAGAAAAGTCTGGATGTTTGGACAAAAGATCACCCATTTCCTATAGACATAGACTATATGATCAGTGATACACTGGAACTGCTGAGACCAAAGATAAAGCTCTGCAATTCTCTGGAAGAAGCTATCAGACAGGTGCAAGACTTGGAACGAGAATTCTTAATAAAATTAGGTAAGGAAATGTGCAAGGGGAATGAACTTTTTGACAATTCCTGTATTTCTGAAAACTTACTTTTTTATGATGATAGGTAACTGTTGTTCTCGTGATGCTGTGATCTCTTTATACTTGTGATAAAAATATTTTTGTAAGTAAGCAGTACAGAATAATAGAACTGTTGAGGCTGGAGGAGACCTTTGAAAAGTCAATAAAATTACTCTTAGCATAATAGTATTTGGAGAGGGCGTATGTATATGTTTGTGTAGATTTATTAGTGTGTAGAGTAGTATGGTGCAAACACTGAGGAAGAAAACTGAGTTTCATCAGAAAAAATCAGAAAGCACTCTACTACAAAAAAGCAGCGCATATCTGCACACTTACTTACTGCAGTCAGTTGCTTGGCAAGCACTGATGAGCACCGACTCGGTCATTTTGGTAGGTTGATGCAACTTTATGTTCCTTCCCCAGTTTTGGATTTGACCATAGCAGTGTCCAAGTGAGCATTAATGTAAGATGACAATAAAAGAGAACATGTTTTGCTTTTAAAACACTGTCAGGTACTTTGAGCCTTATACTTTGTTTTGGGATAATTGTGAATGATCTTTACGTTTCAGTAGAGACCAGAGAATGATTTCCTTTTCACATATTAGAGCTTTACTGAGTGTATGGAAGGTTTTTTTCTTCTTGAAATTTACCTGTGCTAGCTTGCTGTTCCTTTTAAGATTATGTCTCTATAAATCTTGCTGTGTTAAAAATCAATTTCAGGAGAAGTTTGACTTGCAGCACAGCATATCTGACAAAATACTGGTTAGTCTGTATCTAAAACTACCAACGTATGAACCTTTAAAACTCTTCTACTTATCAGTTCATAATATTTATTGGTTACTATTGTTCTGATTTCTTCATTAAATTTTAGTTGTGTTCTAATCTTCCTTTTTTGTTTGAAAACAAGTTTTCTCATGGAAGAAAATTTTATGTAAATTTTACACTTTGTAAGTATTAATTACAACCTTAATAGTACTTCATCTAGTTAGAAACTTCCATGTTTAAGAATAATCCTTTAATCCAGTGAGCTATGTATGTGTAATTGCCAGGTAAAACTTTGCAACTTCTGTTTTAAGAGGAGTTTTTGTAATACACTGTGCGTTTAATTAACATGCCTTAAAATTACCTACCTAATAAGTGAAATGCCGATAAAAATTTCCTTATGATGTGATGGAAATGATGAGCTTTTATGCTTTCAAAATGATAACCAAGAAGTAGCTTGCAGCTGGTTACTGAAATGGTAAGACTGTTTTGGAAGATGCTCAACACTTTCTTCATACACATCATAAGTACTTTTATTTGAATCACCAGTGTAACAGTTGGATTCAGTGTGGTTAAGGGGGAGATGTGGTCACTGAATGCAAGAGCAACACTGGAGACCGTTTTGTCATTTGCTTTGTCACAGGCAGAGCCTGTCAGTAGCACAACCTTTAGTACATGGGATTATGTCCTTCTCATCTGCCCACAAAATGTGTTTCTTGATGCTAATATTCATTGCTTGCTATTAAAGATTGTTACAGGTTGGGCTAGTTCCTTGTCCTCATATTAGGACTGTTTGACAGTGGTCTCAGGAAGATTGTAAGCTGTCTTTCTGATTCTTGGTTATGCTCAATGATGTCTTTGGGTCCCTTCCAACCCCGCTACCCTGTGATCCTATGACAATAAGTGCAATTGTATCTGAAAGAAATTAGCTTTTTAATACTTCAGTAAAAACTGCAGTAAAACTGCAGTTCTTGGTCAGTTTGTCCCCACAGTTCCATGGCCACTAACACTGAGGGTGTGTGCTTAAGACTAGTGTATTTCGCTCTTTGTCGGTGTAGTTTTAGGCACAGCAGTGGGGTGAGTTGCTGCTTTCAGACCTTGTGTTGGGGACTGATTCTTCGTTTCTCTGCTGCTCCACTGATTTTTGTATGGGTGTGAGTACAGAGTGATTCAAAAGAAACTCTAGCATAGCTCTTGAGCAGTATATATTTTGAAGAGCACAGTGTTTACAAACGGGGAGAAAAATGCTTTGGAACCTTTGGAATATGAAGGAGAAAGTGTGTGTTTTCATGCAAATTAAATCCTCAGTAATTATGAGAAACATATATATATATAAAAGTATTTCTGAGTTTTGTCTCATTTAAACAGAGATCTAAAAATTGACCTTCTAAAGCTGATCTTTGATCTTAGTGAGCTGTTTTGTAGAGACCTGGCTGTGTATATCTGCATATTGCATCTCTTAAAAGCATCTTAAAGGTTAAAAAAAATCCCTGATATGCCCCAAACTACCTGTTTGTTCCAAGTCTGGATTTAAGAATTGTGGATTACTGCATTTTTTTTCTTTGCATATGGCAGAGAAGGAAGAATGCCACAAGCAGAGCTGATGTGTTCATTTGCTGGCCAAAAAACTTTACAGTAATAGCCACCCCTAAATGTGATTGGTATCACGTCAGAATTGAATGACAAAGGACATAGAGACAATATTGACTCCTTAGTAAAACCTTAGAAAAATTATTGGCTAGGATCAGCTATGTTGCCGAAGGTTTACATTAGCATCACTTTCTCCTAGCTCAAACCATGATCCTTTGGAGAATCAACTGACTTTGTAATAATTGGAACAAAAAGACCCAAACCAACCAACAGTAGTGTATGCTGAAAGTTTAGAGACTTTTAAATTGGTTTCCTTATGTTTTCCAACAGCTGCTCCTTATGTTTTTTTTTCCCTGAATGACAACCATGTTCAATTCTTAAATGTTTTCTAATAATATTTTCTGTATCTAAGACTAAATTGGGCACTGAGGCACTGAAAGAAAATAGAACTTTTAAGTTTTCGCTACTGTGGGAATGGTTTAGATAGGGGTATTGAAGGGTAACTTATTGAAAGAAAGCAGAGGTTCAGGGATCTACACTTGATACTTTACAGAGTAGATTAGTGTCTTAAGCGATAGAAGTGGCAAGCAGGTCTGTAAGGAAAACTGCTGAATGAACTAAAACTCAGTGAATGAACGGTCAAACCTGTCTGTAGGTAGGATGAGCACACTGGATAATACTTTTGAAAGAGAATCTGACTTCCTGAAGTCAGATGCACTTGCATCCTCACAGGTTCAAATGCAGTCTTGGACAAAATAATCGGAAAGATTTATTACAGCAAAAGTGGTTGTTTCGAAACTGTTAACTGATAGTAGTTTGAGGTACCAAAACTTGGACTTTAGGGGCTTGATGTCTTCTGGGTTCTGCTAGTTTCACAGAGCATCTGTAATTTAGTACTTGTATTTCAGTGTATGCTTCAGTAAGGTTTCACTTTTAACTTGAGGATATTTTGAAGCTGTTTGTGCCAGTGCAGGTCCTCTATTACTCTTCTGTGGGAGATGTAAAACATTATGGAGAATGCTTTCCTCTTTTGGGGCAGGTAAATGCATACCCTTTGCATGTACAGTAACCATATAGAAAATGTTTTATTCAGAAGTTAAACGTTACAAACCATTACAACAATTGGAAGTTTTAGTATCCAGTGAAAATGGACTTCTGATCTGAATGTCCATATATATAACTTAAATGGTTATATCTGTTCTAATTCTGCTCTAATTCCAAGTCTTTCTCTTTTTCCCATATTTTAGGAATTGTGAATGACAAAGAATCCAAAGATTCCATTACAGAAGGAGAGAATATGGAAGAGGATGAAGAAGAGGAGGAAGGTGGAGCAGAGACAGAGGAGCAATCTGGAAATGAAAGTGAAGTAAATGAGCCAGAAGAAGAGGTGAATTTAGGAATTTACCTTCCTTCTTATTAAAAAAAAATCAATATTTTGATTATTTATTAATTTATGAAGCTCTTTTGTAACCCTTCACAGACGTAGCAGATAAAATGTGGCTGTGCACAGCCCAGTCAGAGGCTGTTCCCATCTGTTTTATATACATAGACAACTGAATGCAGATTATCTGAGGTGTATTTTGGAGAAGTTATGGCAGAAGCTTGCTCAGGGTACATGCTGCTTCTCAACAAAAAGATGCCTTCAGTTTTTTGGCATGAAAACACTTTCAGTTAATTTTCTTTATCTGTTGTAAAAGCAAATGTATTGACTAGATGTCAACTCAGACATGTAGGAAAAATACCAGGTGTTCAGAGTATGCCTGTGTGATCTGAATAAAGAAGAGATTTATAGAGCATAACAACCTTCCTTGTTTACTGTGCTAATATTTTGAATAAGAAATGGCAGAGCCAATGAAAAAAGACAGGTACATAGAAATTCTGACTCGTCACTATGACACAGCGAAGTTGACATGATAATGGTAGCCTTATGAGAAAATGAATTTATCAAGGAAATAGGAAACACCTTTTTCTCCTTCTGCTTGGGTTGGTTGGTTTTCCAGTAAAGTTTCTTTCAGCCTTCATTTCTCAGTGTTAAAATTCTTGAAGTTAGGGTGGGTTTATGCCTCGCCCAAGAAACTAATAGTACGAGTAGAATCTGAAGTGGTTGGGAAGTTGGGAAGAGACCTCCAGAGATCTTGTCCATGCTTCTTGGCTCAAAGCAGAGTCACCTGACAACAGATTGCCTAAGGCAATAGCCAGTCAAGTTTTGTGTGTCTTCACGGATGGAGGCTCCTGTTTCAGTGTTCAAACTCCATCACAGTCAAGAAGGCTTTTTTCCTTGTACTTAATGAAATTTTTCATCTTGTAGCCATTGCCTCTGGATCTGTCACTGAACACTAACAAAGGTCTGACTCCACCTTCTTCACTCCCTCCCTTCAAGCATTATACACACTGAGGTCTCCTCCTGTCTTGAGCCTTCTGTTCCCCAGACTAAACAATGCCAGCTCTCAGCCTCCCCTCTTAAGACAGTGCCACAGTCCTTTAATCATCTTCATGGCCTGTTGCTGGGCTCACTCCAGTATGTCTGTCTCGTACTGGGGAATCCAAAGCTGGGTGCAACACTCCAGTTGTGTCTTGCCAGTGCTCAGCAAGGCACTTAGGCCTCATTTGACCTGTCTGCATCTCTCTGTGCTGTTGACAGCGTTTTTCTTAATGCAGTTCAGTCTGCTACCTTGGTTGCAAGGGTACATTGCTGGTTCCTGCTCGCTTCTCCAACAGAATGCCAGGTCCTTCTCTGCCAAGCTCCTTTCTGCATGGGCAGCCTGCAGTCTGTCCTAGTGAATGGGGTTGTAGCACTTCAGGTGCAGGACTTTGCATTTCTCTTGACTAAAATTCTTGAATTCTTGTTAGTCCATTCCTCCAGTGTGCTGGTTTCCTCTGAGTGGCAGCACAATCACCTGGTGTATCAGCCTTTGCTCCCTGTGTTCTACTGTGTTTCTGAAAATGTCACATGAAGCTGAGTGAGTTCAGACTGAAACATTAAATACAAAGTGTAGCAAACACATCTGCTAGAAATGAACTGAACAGATTTGGATGGGGAGAGGGTAGAAAATGTACATGAGAGAAATCAGATGCAAGTGGTCTCATTTTAAAACAATCATAAGTTATTTGTTGACTGTTTCAGGAGGGCTCTGACAATGAGGAGGAAGAAGGTGAAGAAGAAGAGGAGGAAAACACAGATTACCTTACAGACTCCAATAAGGAAAATGAAACTGATGAGGAGAATACAGTATGTATTGTAGCTTCAGATAAGGGAATTGACTTCTGACTCTGGTTTTCTTCACTGAATGTTTTTTGCCAATGCTGTTCATAACATATCTAAGAAAATACAGCAATAACACTCCCTGATATTCTTTGAAGTACACTTCAGAGCTTATTTTTATGTTTGCAAGCTTTTATTATTACCTTCTGTAAATGTTTATGCAGTCAACTTTACTACTACATGTTTTCACAGGACTGTGCACTTTCACAGGAATAGATTGCATAAACAATGGTTTTGCAATGCCAGCAGCGGTAACAAACTGATATGATAGAACATTGTGAATTAGTTACACTTCACTAGATCTCAGAACTGAAAGGGAGACAAAACAAGAAGTGCAGAAATTCCTAAATATGAATTTGGGATTGGCAGATGATCTGTAGCAAAAGAACCCATCCAGTTGAGCCTGAATTGCAGTTAGATAGTAAAGCAAGTAATGGGGAGGGACTATTTACACGGTCTAGTAATGTTAGGACGAGGGGGAATGGGCTTAAGCTGGAAGAGGGGAGATTCCGACTGGATGTTAGGAGGAAGTTCTTTACAGTGAGGGTGGTAAGGCACTGGAACGGGTTGCCCAGGGAGGTTGTGGATGCTTCCTCCCTGGAGACGTTTAAGGCCAGGCTGGATAAGGCCTTGAGCAACCTGCTCTAGTGGGAGGTGTCCCTGCCTATGGCGGGGGGTTGGAGCTGGATGATCCTTGAGGTCCCTTCCAACCTAAACCATTCTATGATTCTATGATTGTTGCAGAGCAATGTGGTATGGTGCTGACTTAAACCTCTTTTTTCTGTCGTGCTTTCCGAATACTGAAGAATAGTATTTGTCCTGAAAAGACTATTTAACTTTATGGACTTACAGGAGAAAATAATCGGATTAGATGTGGTAGTGATAGAGAGCTTTCCTTGTAGTGTTGCCATTATCTAGAATGTGTACATACACCTTTGTACACAGATGCTATGATGTGAGAGGTTTATGAGAGGCCACAACATAATAAAAATCAGGAAGGAGTTCTTCAAGGAATCAATCCAGGCTGAAGGTTTCTTAAACAACTGTTGTTTTTTTTTTAAAGCTTTTTATTATGTATCATATGGAAGCAGTAAGGATATTTTCCCACTTATTTCTAGGCTGAATACTGATATTTCTAAACCTAATGTAATCAAAGGGGTTTTTTTCTCTTCAATAGGAGGTAATGATTAAAGGAGGAGGACTTAAGCATGTGCCTTGTGCAGAAGATGAGGACTTTATTCAGGCATTGGATAAAATGATGCTGGAAAATCTTCAGGTATAAATATTTATTTCCTGTAACTAATGTAATCTGTGGTACAACTGACTGTATGAGATTATTTTTTAAGTTACATAAGTGATTAATGCTTAACTTACCACACTGAAGAACATGGATTTTATGTTTTATCGTAGTTGTGGCTGCTTCTCTGTGTTTTTTATCTTTTTGGTGAAGTAGCTGTAGTAAAACAGTTAGTTGTATTGTTAACCCGGTGACTATAAGACATATGCCATTTATTTTCTAGATGGATAGTAATTGTACCAGATATTACACACTGTTTGTGGCTTTAGATTATCCAAGCCTAGGTTTCAATGTAATTAAAATGTAGCCACATTTAAATTTATGTAAACTTTAAGTCTTTTTTTGTCACACCTGGTAAGTAATTAATGTTGTATGTAACAGACTTTCTATGACGACTACATTAAGATGCTAAAAGAAAAATCTTTATGTAGGGTGTCCATTCTCAATTGTCTATCCAAGCCTCTGGATTTCTTTTCTTAAAAGGTTATCCAAAATGTCTTGAACATAAAAAGTGTTCTGTTCTGTAACTTTATTCACAAGCAAGAAAAGTAAGGGAAAATAATAAAGCCTAGCACATTTATTTATATTTTACTCTGTTTTTCTGGAAGATTAAAGGTTTTCTCAGTCATGAAAATGTGAATGTTGCCGAGTTGATATTTTTAGTATTTGATTGTTGATGGAATTTTCTTGCTTATTCTTGTTTTTTTGTTGTTTTAAAAGCAACGGAGTGGTGAATCTGTTAAAGTACATCAGTTGGATGTTGCTATTCCATTGCATCTCAAAAGTCAGCTGAAAAAGGGGCCTCCGCTTGGAGGTGGGGAGGGAGAGTCAGAGTCTGGAGACACAATGCCATTTGTCATGTTAACACGTAAAGGCAACAAACAGCAGGTAAGAGCTTACCTAAGGTATAGGTATTGCTTAAACAAATAATGCTGTCACGTTTTACAAGTCACACATAGACTTAGAAAGTCATAGACTCTTTTTCTTTCCTTATTTTATTCTACAATGAGATTCAGAGAACTACATTTTGATAAGTAGAAAATACCATATATAATTTCTTGGAGTTCTTGACTGTTAATAAAATCATGTAGAAGAATCCTGTGGTTAAATGATGCAAATTTTAGTGATTACACCAGTAGGTCAGCGCTATGTCTTACATGTGTTTTAAATGTAGTTGTGGAAGATGAATGAATGCAGTTGGTGAACTGCTATTGAAGGTTGAAAGGAGTAGGATGAAAAAAATTGTATTCCAGAATCTTCAACATTGTTTAGATTTTTCTGGAAGCACTTTTAGCTTCAAATGAACGTGGCATTTGCTAAATTCCATTTTCTAAGTTACTGCCACTTGGCTGTATTCCTGTAACTTGCAGAAAAAAGACAGACATTTTTAGGGGATTACTCTAGAACACTTTATGTGAATCTCTCAAAGAAAGTTGAATGGAAATTATTTTAAATCAACTCCTTGTTCTGTGCAGCCAAGCTGTATATTTGTCTTGGCTCTCTTCTCCAGTATATGTTTGAATTTTCCTAGGTCAGCAAATGTATAGTACACAAATCAATATCCAACACATTCCACATGCATTCCTAGTCATGGTTTAGGTCTTATAAAGAAACATTTTTGTTGTATAAAATGATGATGAAAATGAGTATCTGAGTACCTTTGGAAAGCAAAAGAAAAGCATGGTTCAGTTCTGTACCTCTCAAGTGTTTAGATCTATAGCATTACTTCATTTTGACGTGTTACCTCAGTTGTGATAGCAGTGTAACATTTGAGGTGTACAAACATGAAGTAGAGTCTTTCCATGTGAAAGATGCATTAAAAGTGCATGTGAAAAGGGAGGTCTCTTGTAAAACACGGGAGTTACTGTGTGCTGTGCTAAGTGCTTTGAAAAGGTAAGTGGTAGTACCTGTTTGAGTGGACACATAAATGTTTGCATTTAGTAGTAATGATGAACTGGTTTCCTTACTGCATTTGTTTGGTTATTTTCCTGGAACTTGGATGTTGTATAGAATGTTCTACAGAAGTTGAGTGGGGAATTTGAATTGTTCTCATTGGGCTGAGAAGGAATTTAGGATAGCTCTGTTAAAACAAAAAGTTGGTTAGCTTTTTCAAGAGAGTTTACTGGATGTATTGGTAGTGAATGAGAATTTTAGGATCTTCATATTTGGTGTGAGGGGAGAATGTTGCCAACATGTGGCTTAAGAAGAAAGCAGAACTTGTTCAGGAGTTTTCCCTGCTCCTCCCCCAATATTTGGTTTTGGGAGTAGGCTCTTCCTGCCAGAACTCCTCTCAGTGTTTCTAGAAATGCAGAAAACACTTGCTTCATAGACTGCTTCAATTCTTGAGTGAATGAAAGGCTTCTTTGTCCAGAATTCTGTATGGAGGGAAAAAAAAAATAAATCTTGGTAGTCAGTTCTAACAGAAAAAAATAGGGAAGAGGTGGAGCTGAAAAAAAAATACTCCTTCCCACAGTACTTTATTTTAAATCTGTGAGCAGAACAGAATTTTCAAGTAAGGGAATGTATTTTACTGTGAAGTTCATAAAATCACAGAATCAGCCAGGTTGGAAGAGACCTCCAAGATCATCCTGTCCAACCTATCACCCAGCTCTATCCAGTCAGCTAGACCATGGCACTAAGTGCCTCAGCCAGTCTTCTCTTCAACACCTCCAGGCACAGTGGCTCCATCACCTCCGTGGGCAGCCCATTCCAAGGGCAAATCACTCCGTCTGTGAAGAACTTCCTTCTAATATCAAGCCTGTGCCTCCCCTGGCACAACTTGAGACTGTGTCCCCTTGTTTTGTTGCTAGTTGCCTGGCAGAAGAGACCAACCCCCACCTGGCTACAACCTCCCTTCAGGTAGTTGTAAACAGCAATGAGGTTGCTCCCAAGCCTCCTCTTCTCCAGGCTAAACCACCCTGGCGCTGATCCTCAGGGGACACCACTAGTGACTGGCTGCCAACTGGATGTGGCACCATTCACCACCACTCTCTGGGCCTGGCCTGCCAGCCACTTTTTGACCCATATCGCAGTGAATCTGTCCAAGCCATGAGCTGCCAGCTTTGGCAGTAACTTGTTGTGGCAGATGATGTCAAAGGCTTTGCTGAAGTCCAGGTAGACTACATCCACAGCCTTCCCCACACTCACCAGGCAGGTAACCTGATCATAAAAAATCAGGTTGGTCAGGCAGGACCTGCCCTTCCTAAACCCATGCTGGCTGGGCCTGATTCCTTGTCCATTCTGTAGGTGCTTTGTGATGGTACTCAAGACAACCTGTTCCATGACCTTGCCTGGCACTGAGGTTAGACTGACAGGTCTATAATTTCCAGGTTCCCCCTTCTGGACCTTGTGGATGGGCATCACATTGGCCAGCTTCCAGTCATTAGGGACCTCTCCAGTAAGCCAGGACTGTTGATAAATGATGGAGAGTGGGTGGCCAGCTCATCTGCCAGCTCTCTCAGCACCCTAGGATGGATCCCATCAGGTCCCATGGACTTGTTAGGATCCAAGTGGCTCAGCAGGTCCCTTACTGCTTCCTCCTGGATTATAGGGAGACTATACTAGGCCCTGACTCCATCTGCCAGTTCAGCCCAGTTTTCCTGGAGACAACCTATTGGACTATTGAAGATTGAGGCAAAGAAGGTGTTAAGTACCTCTGCCTTTTCCTCATCTTTTGTTGGTATGTTCCCCACTCCATCTAATAAGGACTGTAGGTTGTCCTTGTGCCTTCTTTTGCCATTAATATACTTATAGAAACATGTTTTTTTATTCTCCTTAACAGCAGTGGCCAGAGTAGGTTCTAAATGGGCTTTTGCCTCTCTAATTTTTTTCCTATGAAACTTAGCAATGTTCTTAAACTCTTCCTGGGATACCTCCCGTTTTCCAAAGGTGATACGCCCCCTTTTTTCCCCTTAATTCCTTTAGCAGCTCCTTGCCCATCCAGTCTGGCTGTCTCCCTTGTCAGCTCTATCTTCCAGCACAGTGGGACAGCCTGTTCCTATGCCTTCAGGAGTTCTTTCTTGAAGTAGGTCCAACCTTCCTGGACTCCTTTGTTTTTGAGGGCTGTTTCCCAAGGAATTTTCCAAGTTAGTGCCTTAAATAAGCTGAAGTCTGCCTTTTGGAAGTCCAGTGTGGAGGTTTTGTAGATGCCCTTCCTGATTTCGCTATATATTGGAAACTATAATTTCATGGTCACTGGACCCCAGGCTGCCTCCAACTACCACACCTCCTACCAGCCCATCTCTATTTGTGAACAATAGGTCAAGCAGGGTTGCACCCCTGGTGGGCTCATTTAACAGCTGGGATAAGAAGCTATTTTCCATACAATGTAGGAACTTTCTAGACTGACTCTTCTGTGCAGTATTAAATTCCCAGCAGATGTCTGACAGGTTGCAGCTGTGAACTCAGAATCTTTGAAAGGGTCAAAATGAGTTTACAAACAACCAGGAAGGCTGTAAGTAACTTCTCATCTTGACATTCACTGCAGTGATAAGTATCACTACCTCACTATGTCACCAACCTGTTTACTTGCTGTGTTAGCAGTTGGCTTGGTCTCTGTGTTCTTTGTCAGCAGTACTGTTGAAACTAGAAATCTTCACTCTTAGAAAGTACTGATGGAAATCAACACGAGGTGCTTCTTTCTAGAGAATAGTTGAGGTCTGGTCCCCAAATAGTCAGTTTGCATGTCAGTGTTCAGCCACATGTTAGCAGAGCACTGACAACTAATTTTTGAAGCAGCTGTTTACCAGCAGCATGCAACCTGAATAAAAGTCATTGCAGACTAATAGTAACAAATACATCACAGTTTATCTTTTGTTGTCACAGTGGGATTTACAGAAACAAGCAGTAGTGAACATATTGTGTAGACAGTGTCTTGCAGTAGGTGGCTGGGGTTTTCCACCTGTCAGATGTAGAGAAGATTGCAAAAGTTACACAACTAGGAGTGGAGCTGAATGTGATGATTGAGAATGAAACTATGGCTTCATGGCTTCTTCCCAAGCTATGAGGGCAAGGGGAGATAAATGTTCCCATCCTTAGGGGTCAGAGCTGAGGTCTATCTAATACCATTTGGTGTTTTTGAATGTGTTCATATTACCTGGCATGATACTTCTCGGACAAAGCTGAGATTTAGTGAACAAAAAAAGACAGCTAGTGTCAAGAAATTTGGCTAATACCCAACACAAGATTTCTTCTTATTTTAAACATATTTATTTTTTTAGCAAGGTCCCATGAAAAAATAGCAATGTCCCTGGAATGGTCAAGACTGCCCTTGAATGTAGAATTATTTCTTGGTAGTGCTTTTGTGAAACTTGTAATTCAGTCTTGTGAATGATCATTTTTCGTCTTTCTTCAGTAACAGTATTCTAAGTGAAGCCCTGATAAAAATCCATGAGATGGGGACAGAACATAAGAGGGGTTTGATGCACCTCTTCACTGTTGGCAAATCAAAAATGTTTTGTTTGCTCAGTAATCATATCCTTTAATAATTGTCATCAGCGATTTGATTACAGATGGCAACTGTCTGATTGCCTTGAGATAGTGACTCAGCAATACTTTGTTAATTACCATTCTAAGGTTTGTATCAGTTTCTTGCTTTTGCACCCTTGTATGTTTTCCTTCTTTCTGCTTTAGGCATCCTGTATGAAAGCACGAGTCCAATTGAGTTGATAAATCCATAGAACAGATAAAATTTAAAGGACACATTAAGATGGCTGAGGAACTTAATGGTGAAGCTAAAGAAATATTTTTATCATGAAGTGCTGCACATGGGTTAGTTATTCATGTAGTTTGCTTAATGCTCATTTGACAGTGTCTGGGAACATGCATACCCTTCTCAGCAATGAGTAACTAAAGCTTACTTCTTCACTGGTATTTCAGGAGCTCTCATATTTTTATTCTTCTCACACACCTCAATATCAGGCATGTTCAATATAATACACATTTACTCTTCCTCTCACACCAAACCCCACAACCTTTGGTATGGCTTAATCTCACTTGAAAAAATCTTGTAGTTAGTGTTTTTTCACTTGACCCAGGTTTTGCTCATCCTTGCAAGAGTCTGTCTTAATTATTTCAACCAGTTTACTTTAATCTTCTCATGCTCATTTGCTGCTAGTTAGACATTACTATCTCAAAGATACCCTGAGATATCTTGGTTAGTATTTAATGAAATTACTATATGCAGTGAGGATTTTACTATATACCTTAACAACAGGTTTTGGTAGTGTAACTTTCTACCTGCAGCTTTTGGCATTCTAGTGGGAAAGAACATTGAGAAAGTTTCATTCTCAGATGATGAGAACAAGCACCAGGGTTCAAAGTAATTCATGGAATATTGAGTAATTATTCTTAATTTCTTCCAGCATGGAAATATTAATTTTTAATGGACATGCAGTTGAAGGAAATTCTTGTAAGTGCATTCACAAATTCTAGCATTAGGGCATTTTGGAAAACAATCGTTTCAGTTGCATATGAGGTTAAAAATCACATCTGTGTTTCAGAATGATTGTAAAAATGTTTTCTGTGGAAATAAAACCATGGATTTTCTGAGTCTGAATACCTCAGCTATTGGTAATCAAGTTTACTGTAGCTGATGGCAAATCACAGAATGTGTTGAATGTGCTGTGTGGAATTTTGCGTGTTAGGGAGGAGTAAAATATTTGATTCCACAGTTGTCTCCAAACTAATAAGCAGTGCTGTGGAGGTAGAATTATTCTAAAAATACCAGTGAAGGAATGGTGGAATATACCCAAAATACTTGGAGTGTTGCTCCTCTCTTGTCACAAAAGATAATAGTAGAAATTCTGCTTTGGGACTTCATCTCATTGTAAGGTAAAGATCTTGGGAAGGAGGTGCAGCTTTCTGGGTCAGTTATGGTGCTTTTATCACAAGACCATGGGAGCTCACTGTGAGGGCATTGTCAAATAGGAAATAAAGCATATATCTATGAGCTCTGAGGAAAGTTAATATAGTTCCCACAAATACCATGGTTAATAGTCTTCTACCTCAGCAGTGCATCAGCTTTGTAGATTATTTTCTGTATCTTCCTTCAGGAGGCTTTGTATGTTCTCATGCTTGTCTGGAAACAAAACCCAAATCAAAAACACCACACCCAAACACAAAACAGACCAAAGCAAACACAAGCAACAACAGTCAACAAACCACTAAATAACTGCACACCATCAATAAATAAAAACCCACCAATAAACAAAAAATCCAAACCAACACACTTTCCAGTAGAAGATTCTGTAGAAAGTACCTTGTTGGGATAACCTAGAAATAACCATAACCCATCTGTATTTCAGATTGGTCTGTGTTTGTTCAGGTGTTTTTTTTTCTGTGATATGCACTTCAACTTCTTTTCATTTACAGTTTAAGATCCTAAATGTACCAATGTCTTCTCAACTTGCTGCAAACCACTGGAACCAACAGCAAGCTGAACAGGAGGAGAGAATGAGGATGAAAAAGCTCACTTTGGATATCAATGAACGGCAAGAACAAGAGGATTACCAGGGTAAGAAATCCACTAAGTATTACTCTTTTCAGAGGATTTTTCTTGAGGTTTTTGGTGGTTTGGTGTTTTTTTTTTGTTGTTTGTATGTTTGTTTTTGTTTTTTTTTTTCTTCCAATGCTGTATTTCAGCTTCCATCATTCATTATTTACTCCCTGGTCGCTGTGCTTAAAGAAATTGTCACAGATCCTCCACAAAGGGGAGTTCTCAAATATCATCATTCCCGTTTATTTTGGGGAAGCAAAAGAACTGAGATTACTTCCTTTAAGATAACAGAAAATTAATTGGATATCTGTGGCATTGTCTTCATTACTGCAAGACCAACTTGTACTAAGTTGGATACAAGAGGAATTTATTCTGTGCCACTTAAACTTGTTAAAAGATATTAATAGATGTTTTCAGTATGTATGTAGAATCTTTGTCAGTATTGCAAATACAAAGAAGGAACTTTGACCTGATACAAAACTGATGTGACAGCTTTTATTTATTGCTAAAGGTTCAAAGCATGCTGTAGATGTGGAGTGTAAGAGTAGATGAAGAGAATGAGATTTCATACAAATTTAGTATCAACTTATCAAATGATAGGTAAATCAGCCATTCTGAAACCTGGACAGATTGAAGCAGACAGTTAACACAAGAGATTGTATAGCTTTTAAACTAGTGCTCTCCATGTATTTTGGCTTCTGAGTGGTTTGTTTGTTGGTTGTTTTTTGTCAGACTCAAATTTTCTTAGCTTGCTTGTAAACAAAACCAGATCTACTGATACTCTGTTTTTAGTTAGCATTTCCATTTAACATCTCCATAGTTCTTGCTCCATTTCATTTTTAAATTAATTTTTCTTTAAAGCTGCTGCAGTCTGGTGTTAATCACAGTATAAGTAATTAATTAGCAGGAAATCTCATTAAAGGTATTTAGTGAAAGGTCATTGTTCATCAAGAAATGGGAAATTTAAATTAAAGCAGCTCTAATTCTCAACCCACTATGGAATCTTAAGACTGTTTGCAGAACTTTGATAGTATAAGAACTAAACTTGTAAAAAAAGGAGTTCTTTTCCAGAGTGTCCCTAGAGCTCTGAAGTAGTAACACAATATATTCTTATCAGTAAATGTAATTAGGTTAACTTTTTTTTCTGAGATGCTCCCCCCTTAAAAAGCTCACATGTGAAAAAGGAAGAGAAGCAGTAGACACTAGAATTAGACTTCTGTGTGCTTTTCTCAGACTTTTTGTGGGCTATTTCTTCCTTTATGATGCTTGTGATACTTTCACTGTTTGAGGACATTTGGGATTTTACATCTTGTCATACAACTTTGTTGCTATCTTAAAAATTAGTTTGTTTAATATAGGATGTTGTCATAAGGAATTGTGCTTCTCACCCAAAATAAAATTATCACGTGGATTTTGTCCAGAAATCAATCAAACAACTGCTGCCAGTTGATAACCAGAAAGAGGCAATTTTTTTTTTTAACTTCGTCATAGGTTGTTGAGATGCTGTATATAAAACATCAATGTAGGAGGAAAATCCCCATGGGAGAAATAACTTTTTTTCTGTGATTGAAGTCCAGTTTTAAAACAGTTGTTGATTTTCTTTTTTGTTAGCCTAAGTAAAACTGAACTAAAAAGGACCTATTGACCAGGTTGAATTAAATGGGCCATGGTGCATTCCGATTTGGAACTGGTTTTTGTTTAGACTTCTATAGCTGATTGTAACTTTTGAAGAGCCAGCTTGACTGTAACAAGTTTGTGCTTACTGACTGAAAGAAAGAGTTGGTTTTAAATTCCTGTTTCAAGCTTTGAAGTTTCCAAGGGAGGAAGAAGTCTCAATTTCTGGAAGGTTGCCTCAGAGTTATCCCAACATTTTGCAAGTACATTTGGATTTGTGTTTTTGTTTGTTTTTTTTCATCATCTCAGGGTAGCTAGTAGGTGAAAATTGACTAATATACTTAAAAGTAGTATCAGATAATTAGTTGATCTGTGTTTATTAGTGGCTCTTTTAACTTAGACTAGTATTTTTCTGTGTAGATTTTTTTTTCCCGTCACTAGAACCAAAGATGAGTGACATACCTTCCACCTAGCTAATACACCATGCTCCCTTGCCACTCCTTTCTTTTGTCTTCCGTTACTCAGCTTCTCAGTAACTGACTTTTCACAAACTCAAATACTTTTTCACCTGCAGTATGGTAAACAGGAGACAGGCATGCACACACTTGTTCACTACTTGCTTCTAGCACCTGGCTGGCAATGTCCTGTACTATCTTCTTATTTTCTTCCTGGGTCTTCTCATTGCCAGCAGAGATCTCTCCTGACACAGAATTATTTTGAAGGATGTTATTTCATGTTGTTTAGAAAAGTGGACTGGCAGTGTATTGAATGGCTTGCTCAGCCATTTCCAGCAGTTTTCAGCTGTTTATAGGGGAGCATACAGAGCATGACTGCATGGTCTGTTAACTATTGACACCAATATCGTATCCTCATTTTTCCAGGTTTGGCTCAATTTACTGAATGCTTCATGTGCATTTGGTAAATGGCAAGAGAATCCCATTAGAGTCTCTGTTTTGCTCTGTGCAAGTCATTGTGAGAGCAGTGGAAGTTTTGTTTTTAGCAGATGATGGGTATGTGTCTCCAATGAGATTACCAGAGATTAGAGAACCAGACAGAGCAGACTTTCGAACATAATCTGTTTAACAGTTTATCCCACTTTTCTCCTTCATTTATTCCATCTGTCTGTTTGCTGAGCAGTGTAGTTTCCTGCACAGGTGGATTGTCAGAAATACTTTCCATTAGATGCACTAACATGGACAGAGATTACATGGAGGTTCCTATGATGTATTTATATATATAATATATATATAAAAATATATTTATATATTTATATATATAATCATAAGACATATATTATTATATTGGCTTCTTAATAACCATTCTCTTGTCCTGGTAAAGAGCCATTTTTATCATTAAAAAAAACAAATTTACAGTTCATTAATGAAGTTGTACCAAATGCCAGAACTTAATACTTACCTAGTGTAAGCTGCCTAAAAGTTGGATATCTAAAGCTAAACTGGGGAGTAAACTGGTAGGCTTCTTTCTGCATCCACCTGTTTATTCCCACTGATGATCAGGTGACAAGCTCCATCCATGGGACAGCTGGTGTAATGTAGGTCAGCTGAGTCACCCTCTTCTCTGTAAAAGGATCCTATTATGGCTACCTTAGGATTAAATACCTGTCCTGTCAGTGCCTAATTTTAGGACAGGTTTCTTGCTGAGTCCTTAATTGGCAGCAGTATTGTCCAACTGTTACTATTTCAGGGTAATTTAATGTGGTTTCTCACACTGCTGTGAAGCTTTGTCACTGATCATTCATAAAGTGGTGGCTGATATGTTTAGAGAGAAAAGGTCACAGCTCCTTTAAGCTCTTGTGATGAAAACCATTGCTGGCAGTTCCTTCTGTAAGAACATCTGGAAATCAAGTTGATATTCCAGGGTAGCTTGCATTTGTCAAAGCTGTCTGTGCAATTTAGTAACTTCTTAAAATTCAGCTGTTGTGGAATAACCCTGAAGTATAGTAAAGTGTAAATAAGCTGTCACTTACATGATGGTGAAATGTGCTTGTGTAAGTTCCTCTTTCAGAGAATGCACAGAAAATGAATTTAACTTTTTTTCTGTATGAAATTGCAGAAATGTTGCAGTCCCTGGCACAGCGTCCAGCTCCAGCAAATACTAACCGTGAACGACGGCCTCGTTACCAGCATCCGAAGGGAGCACCTAATGCAGATCTAATCTTTAAAACTGGTGGGAGGTAGGACAGTCTTCCTTTAAATGTGGTAATTCTGGTTCTGGACAAGTAATTGCCATCATAATTGAAACAGATAATGATCTGTGTAATGCAAGTGTATGTGTTAGTTGTTTCCATTCGAAAGTACTGTGCAATCTTTTGTGCTTCAGCCACAGTGTCTGTAAATACATCCTTGACAGAAGTTTGGAAGACAGAGGATTATTTTTTCAGCTGTGAAGTGGCTGGCAGTCTGAAGTCTCTGTTTAGAGGAAAAGATGGATGTCTGCTTTCTCAGTGAGAGTGGGGAGAGGATACTCAAAAATACCTAGATAGGTTCCTGTTATGCTTTTTGAGTGAATTTTTGAGGTCTACCTCTTTATTTGAAGTTCTGAATAGAAAGAAAATAAAGGCAGAGAAGAGGAAGGAGGACCACTGATTTATGGTGTGCAAGAGCATACTAAAACCAGAATTAAAACAAAAAGAGCCGTTGCAGAGTGCCTAATAGTAGTTCTGCAGCTTTGGTATGTCTTCATGTCTCTCTTCTCACTCAGAGTAAGCTTGAGGCTAAACCATTAAATTAACCCCACAGCACAAATTTGAATAGTTTCAGGTGAAACACAGACTGCTTTCATGTCTCAGTTTTCTTTGCAAAGTTAATTTTGAAAGTGGATAGATGGGAGAGTTTACCTTGTAATGGGTCTGTCTTTGTGAACTAGAAACGAGTTTATGTAAGAATGCTGTGTTACATTAACATTGACCAACTTCTGGGTACGTTTTCGTAGGCATTTTAGAGCCTGTTGATGATCACTCACTCCACTGGGGTCCTGTACAAATACTGCTTGTATTTCAAAGAAAACCTGCTTTTTTTTTTTTTAAGGAGATTGCTTTAACTAGATCTAACTGAATAAAATGAACAGTGCTGTCCATTTAGCTTTTTCATGCCATTGGCCAGCTTAGTAATGCCACTGAAATACAAACTGTTCAGGTACACTCAATTGCTGTAATGCTTGTAGATGTTTCATCAATGATTATGCAGTTTTCTCTTTCATGGAATCATTTAGATTGGAAAAGATCTTTTAAGATAAAGTCCAACCTTTAGCCAAGAACTGACAAGTCACCCCCAAATCTTTTAAAGCCTTCCAGAAAGGGGCAACTCTGCTGTTTTCTTGACCAACCTGTTCCATTACTCACCAACAGTTTTGGTGAAGAAATTGTTGTTCATGTCCAACCTAAACCTCCCCTTGCTGCCACTTGAGGCCATTTCCTCTTCTCCTTTTTTACCTGGGAAAAGAAATCAACTTNGTTTTTTGTCAGACTCAAATTTTCTTAGCTTGCTTGTAAACAAAACCAGATCTACTGATACTCTGTTTTTGGTTAGCATTTCCATTTAACATCTCCATAGTTCTTGCTCCATTTCATTTTTAAATTAATTTTTCTTTAAAGCTGCTGCAGTCTGGTGTTAATCACAGTATAAGTAATTAATTAGCAGGAAATCTCATTAAAGGTATTTAGTGAAAGGTCATTGTTCATCAAGAAATGGGAAATTTAAATTAAAGCAGCTCTAATTCTCAACCCACTATGGAATCTTAAGACTGTTTGCAGAACTTTGATAGTATAAGAACTAAACTTGTAAAAAAAGGAGTTCTTTTCCAGAGTGTCCATAGAGCTCTGAAGTAGTAACACAATATATTCTTATCAGTAAATGTAATTAGGTTGACTTTTTTTTTCTGAGATGCTCCCCTCTTAAAAAGCTCACATGTGAAAAAGGAAGAGAAGCAGTAGACACTAGAATTAGACTTCTGTGTGCTTTTCTCAGACTTTTTGTGGGCTATTTCTTCCTTTATGATGCTTGTGATACTTTCACTGTTTGAGGACATTTGGGATTTTACATCTTGTCATACAACTTTGTTGCTATCTTAAAAATTAGTTTGTTTAATATAGGATGTTGTCATAAGGAATTGTGCTTCTCACCCAAAATAAAATTATCACGTGGATTTTGTCCAGAAATCAATCAAACAACTGCTGCCAGTTGATAACCAGTAAGAGGCAATTTTTTTTTTAACTTCGTCATAGGTTGTTGAGATGCTGTATATAAAACATCAATGTAGGAGGAAAATCCCCATGGGAGAAATAACTTTTTTTCTGTGATTGAAGTCCAGTTTTAAAACAGTTGTTGATTTTCTTTTTTGTTAGCCTAAGTAAAACTGAACTAAAAAGGACCTATTGACCAGGTTGAATTAAATGGGCCATGGTGCATTCCGATTTGGAACCGGTTTTTGTTTAGACTTCTATAGCTGATTGTAACTTTTGAAGAGCCAGCTTGACTGTAACAAGTTTGTGCTTACTGACTGAAAGAAAGAGTTGGTTTTAAATTCCTGTTTCAAGCTTTGAAGTTTCCAAGGGAGGAAGAAGTCTCAATTTCTGGAAGGTTGCCTCAGAGTTATCCCAACATTTTGCAAGTACATTTGGATTTGTGTTTTTGTTTGTTTTTTTTCATCATCTCAGGGTAGCTAGTAGGTGAAAATTGACTAATATACTTAAAAGTAGTATCAGATAATTAGTTGATCTGTGTTTATTAGTGGCTCTTTTAACTTAGACTAGTATTTTTCTGTGTAGATTTTTTTTTCCCGTCACTAGAACCAAAGATGAGTGACATACCTTCCACCTAGCTAATACACCATGCTCCCTTGCCACTCCTTTCTTTTGTCTTCCGTTACTCAGCTTCTCAGTAACTGACTTTTCACAAACTCAAATACTTTTTCACCTGCAGTATGGTAAACAGGAGACAGGCATGCACACACTTGTTCACTACTTGCTTCTAGCACCTGGCTGGCAATGTCCTGTACTATCTTCTTATTTTCTTCCTGGGTCTTCTCATTGCCAGCAGAGATCTCTCCTGACACAGAATTATTTTGAAGGATGTTATTTCATGTTGTTTAGAAAAGTGGACTGGCAGTGTATTGAATGGCTTGCTCAGCCATTTCCAGCAGTTTTCAGCTGTTTATAGGGGAGCATACAGAGCATGACTGCATGGTCTGTTAACTATTGACACCAATATCGTATCCTCATTTTTCCAGGTTTGGCTCAATTTACTGAATGCTTCATGTGCATTTGGTAAATGGCAAGAGAATCCCATTAGAGTCTCTGTTTTGCTCTGTGCAAGTCATTGTGAGAGCAGTGGAAGTTTTGTTTTTAGCAGATGATGGGTATGTGTCTCCAATGAGATTACCAGAGATTAGAGAACCAGACAGAGCAGACTTTCGAACATAATCTGTTTAACAGTTTATCCCACTTTTCTCCTTCATTTATTCCATCTGTCTGTTTGCTGAGCAGTGTAGTTTCCTGCACAGGTGGATTGTCAGAAATACTTTCCATTAGATGCACTAACATGGACAGAGATTACATGGAGGTTCCTATGATGTATTTATATATATAATATATATATAAAAATATATTTATATATTTATATATATAATCATAAGACATATATTATTATATTGGCTTCTTAATAACCATTCTCTTGTCCTGGTAAAGAGCCATTTTTATCATTAAAAAAAACAAATTTACAGTTCATTAATGAAGTTGTACCAAATGCCAGAACTTAATACTTACCTAGTGTAAGCTGCCTAAAAGTTGGATATCTAAAGCTAAACTGGGGAGTAAACTGGTAGGCTTCTTTCTGCATCCACCTGTTTATTCCCACTGATGATCAGGTGACAAGCTCCATCCATGGGACAGCTGGTGTAATGTAGGTCAGCTGAGTCACCCTCTTCTCTGTAAAAGGATCCTATTATGGCTACCTTAGGATTAAATACCTGTCCTGTCAGTGCCTAATTTTAGGACAGGTTTCTTGCTGAGTCCTTAATTGGCAGCAGTATTGTCCAACTGTTACTATTTCAGGGTAATTTAATGTGGTTTCTCACACTGCTGTGAAGCTTTGTCACTGATCATTCATAAAGTGGTGGCTGATATGTTTAGAGAGAAAAGGTCACAGCTCCTTTAAGCTCTTGTGATGAAAACCATTGCTGGCAGTTCCTTCTGTAAGAACATCTGGAAATCAAGTTGATATTCCAGGGTAGCTTGCATTTGTCAAAGCTGTCTGTGCAATTTAGTAACTTCTTAAAATTCAGCTGTTGTGGAATAACCCTGAAGTATAGTAAAGTGTAAATAAGCTGTCACTTACATGATGGTGAAATGTGCTTGTGTAAGTTCCTCTTTCAAAGAATGCACAGAAAATGAATTTAACTTTTTTTCTGTATGAAATTGCAGAAATGTTGCAGTCCCTGGCACAGCGTCCAGCTCCAGCAAATACTAACCGTGAACGACGGCCTCGTTACCAGCATCCGAAGGGAGCACCTAATGCAGATCTAATCTTTAAAACTGGTGGGAGGTAGGACAGTCTTCCTTTAAATGTGGTAATTCTGGTTCTGGACAAGTAATTGCCATCATAATTGAAACAGATAATGATCTGTGTAATGCAAGTGTATGTGTTAGTTGTTTCCATTCGAAAGTACTGTGCAATCTTTTGTGCTTCAGCCACAGTGTCTGTAAATACATCCTTGACAGAAGTTTGGAAGACAGAGGATTATTTTTTCAGCTGTGAAGTGGCTGGCAGTCTGAAGTCTCTGTTTAGAGGAAAAGATGGATGTCTGCTTTCTCAGTGAGAGTGGGGAGAGGATACTCAAAAATACCTAGATAGGTTCCTGTTATGCTTTTTGAGTGAATTTTTGAGGTCTACCTCTTTATTTGAAGTTCTGAATAGAAAGAAAATAAAGGCAGAGAAGAGGAAGGAGGACCACTGATTTATGGTGTGCAAGAGCATACTAAAACCAGAATTAAAACAAAAAGAGCCGTTGCAGAGTGCCTAATAGTAGTTCTGCAGCTTTGGTATGTCTTCATGTCTCTCTTCTCACTCAGAGTAAGCTTGAGGCTAAACCATTAAATTAACCCCACAGCACAAATTTGAATAGTTTCAGGTGAAACACAGACTGCTTTCATGTCTCAGTTTTCTTTGCAAAGTTAATTTTGAAAGTGGATAGATGGGAGAGTTTACCTTGTAATGGGTCTGTCTTTGTGAACTAGAAACGAGTTTATGTAAGAATGCTGTGTTACATTAACATTGACCAACTTCTGGGTACGTTTTCGTAGGCATTTTAGAGCCTGTTGATGATCACTCACTCCACTGGGGTCCTGTACAAATACTGCTTGTATTTCAAAGAAAACCTGCTTTTTTTTTTTTTAAGGAGATTGCTTTAACTAGATCTAACTGAATAAAATGAACAGTGCTGTCCATTTAGCTTTTTCATGCCATTGGCCAGCTTAGTAATGCCACTGAAATACAAACTGTTCAGGTACACTCAATTGCTGTAATGCTTGTAGATGTTTCATCAATGATTATGCAGTTTTCTCTTTCATGGAATCATTTAGATTGGAAAAGATCTTTTAAGATAAAGTCCAACCTTTAGCCAAGAACTGACAAGTCACCCCCAAATCTTTTAAAGCCTTCCAGAAAGGGGCAACTCTGCTGTTTTCTTGACCAACCTGTTCCATTACTCACCAACAGTTTTGGTGAAGAAATTGTTGTTCATGTCCAACCTAAACCTCCCCTTGCTGCCACTTGAGGCCATTTCCTCTTCTCCTTTTTTACCTGGGAAAAGAAATCAACTTCCACCTTACTCCAGCCTCCTTTCAGGTAGTTGTATAGAGGAAAAAGGTCTCTCCTAAGCCTTCTTCAGGCTAAAAAGATCAACTTCTCTCAGCCACTCATAAGATTTGTGCAATAAACCCGTCACCAACTTTGTTGCCCTTCTTTGGACATGCTGCAGCACTCCATGTCTGGCTTGAGAGGACCCCAGAATGGAATACAGTATTCAATTTACCAGTAGCCAGTACAGGGGGGCAATTACCTCTCTACTGCTGGCCACGCTATTTGTGATATAAACCAGGATGCCTTTGGCTGCCTTAGCCACCTGGGCATGCTGCTGGCCTACATTCAGCTGGCTGTTGACCAAAACCTCTGAGTCCTCCTCTGCTGGGCAGCTTTGTAGCCACTCTTCCCTAAGCCTGTAGCATTTTGTGGGGTGCTTGTGAACTGGGTGCAAGACCTGGTGCTTGTTCTTGTTGAATCTCATACAGTTGGCTTTGGCCCATCAATTCAACCTGTCCAGATCCCTTTCTAGTGCCTCCCCCAAGCAGATAAACTCTTCTACCCAAGCTGATGTTGTCAGCAAACTTTAATGAGGGTGCATTTGATCCTGTCATAAAGATCATTGGTAAAGATATTTTAAGATAGCTGGCCGTAATACTGAGCCCTGGGGAGCACCCCTTTGCAACCCACCACCAAGTGGATTTGGCTCCACCACCACTCTTTGGGCACAGCCATCCAGCCAGATTTTTACCCAGTGAGGGGTACGCCCATCTGAGGCATGAGCAGCTGGCAAATGCCATGGGAAAGTCATCTCTCCCAAATGGAAGCTGTATGAGCAGCACACTGCAGTGACTCTTCAAGCACAGCAGCCAGGTCAATACATGGGATATTTGCAAAGTTAGTAGGTTTGGGGTTTTTTTAATGGATCTTTGGAAATCTCTTTGTTTTCAGATCCTGTAGAGAAAATACAGTTGAAGACTTCAGTGTAAACTAGGACAGACATTGTCCAGCCAACACTTCAAGCAGTGTTGGCCTGCAAATAACTGTGCCATGCACTTACAGTTCTGATGTTGCTTTTGTATTATGTTGTATTATGTAATTTACACTTTGTTCTTTTTAATCTGTAAGCTCCTTAGAGCAGGGACCAGGAGGTTTGCAATTCTCAGGCTTGCAGTCAGGTTGAGCCATTTTAGTGAACTATACTTAATATCCACTGAAAGATATTTAAGCAAAGATTTATTTAATGGACTTTGGACCCTTCAGTGGCTTGCTTACTTCTGGTATAGATTCTGCCATCTACATTTTTAGAGCTGGAGTGAGTCCAGAGGAGGGCCACAAAGATGATCCAAGGGTTGGAACACCTTTGCTGTGAGGATAGGCTGAGGAAGCTGGGGTTGTTCAGCCTAGAGAAGAAGTTTCTGGGGCTATCTTGTCACTGCTTTCTGATACCTGAAGGGATCCTACAGAAGGGCTGGGGAGGGGCTTTTCATAAGGATGTCTAGCAGTAGAACAAGGGGGAATGGTTTTAAGCTGAACGAGAGTAGGTTTATACTGCATCTTAGGAGGAAGTTCTTCAGTATGAGGGTGGTGGGACTCTGGAATGGGCTGCCCAGGGAGGTCGTGGATGCCTCCTCTGCAGAGGCATTCAAGGCCAGGCTGCATGAGGCCTCGGGCAGCCGGATTTTACTGGGAGGCATCCCTGCCCATGGCAGGGGGGTTGTAGTAGATGATCTCGAAGGTCTCTTTCTATCTAAGCCATTCTATGATAAACCCACAGTAAATGGAAGAATGAATTAGTGGCTGTGGCTATACAGCATGCATTTTGTTCAAAATCAAGAGAGAAAACTTTGCAGTGTTTATTTGTTATCTATTAAAGTGCTTTTTTTGCGTGGAAGCAGTGAGATTTACAGACCTTGTCAGGTTTCTTGTTAAGCGCGTGCAAAAATGCAGCTCAGTAACTGGAATTTGATGCTGTTGATCTGTAGTTGCCTGCTTGCATAGCCTCAGATTTTAAGACATGGTAATCTTGCAAGGAGAGAATTCTTTTTGGGACTCCATGTTTAAAGCTAACGGTCCTTAGAGTTTACTCTGACTCCATTAAAAGTTGGGTTCCTTGATTTGCGTCAGCAGAACTTGGAAGGCAAAAATTTTTGCTCTTGCCTCCAGGGCACTTTGCTATCAAGCAGTTAAAAGTTTATCTTCAGGAAACACAGAATTCACAGAAGTAATATTATTTTTTTGGTGGTTAGGATTGTCATGAAAATACTGATTTGCAACACTGGAGAACAGTCTGTGACTTGAAAGTGTTTTCCTTTTGTTTTAAAGAGTTTGATAGCTTCATTTAAAGAGGTTTGAGCTCCATTAAATGGCTTTCTTATAAAGTGAAATATAACTAACCACATTTTATGCAATCTGTTTAGAAACATTGATTGCCAGGAAAGAAAAAAGGATTGCAGTGAGACATTTGATTGTAGAGAAGGGGGCCTTACCACATCATTTTTACAGTTGTTAAATACCATGTTAAAAGCAGTAACCTCAAAACTCAATGCTTTTCTGAGAGTATAGTCAAGAAAGACTTGTCTTTGTCCAAAGGTCCATTGGGGTGCAGCCACAAGCTGACAGAGCATATTCCAGTTAATTGGTAATTCCAGGTCTCCTATTTGCATCTGACTCTTACATCTCTTTAACATATTTAATAAGGAAAAATGAAACATGAACTTAATAACAGGATGCTAGGATTTTATTAGCTAGTCTTGTAATGAAGATTATTTCATTAATAGTGAAAAATTAGAATATAGCTAATATGGAAAAATATTAACATAATTTCTAGTTTCAGCTGCTTGACACTTTATACCTCACCTGCTGTGTAGTTGATGCATTGACCAATATTATATTTCAAAGCTTTGCATTCAGTTTTTACTGATGCACCAGAAGTCTTGGGCAGCCTAAATCCCATTTCTGTTAGCCTCAATCTGGCTGATAGTCACAGACTGGCATTGTCACAGACTGGACAAACTCATGGTTTATTGTCATCTTTTTCACCAGTGTTTAAATCCTGACCTTTTTTTCAAATGCCATTCTTCACCCTGTGCTACATTCTTTTTCCTCAGTACATGCACATGCTAGGCCAGCCTTCCATGAGAACCAGTCAAACTCATTAGGGTAATTCCAGCCTTCCTTTTCAGCTGTTATATGAGAGGGTGTCCAAATCATAGAATCATGGAATGGTTTAGGTTGGAAGGGACCTCAAGGATCATCCAGCTCCAGCCCCCCGCCATAGGCAGGGACACCTCCCACTAGAGCAGGTTGCCCAAGGCCTTATCCAGCCTGGCCTTAAACACCTCCAGGGAGGAAGCATCCACAACCTCCCTGGGCAACCTGTTCCAGTGTCTCACCACCCTCACTGTAAAGAACTTCCTCCTGACATCCAGTCTAAATCTCCCCTCTTCCAGTTTAAACCCATTGCCCCTTGTCCTGACATTACTAGACCTTGTCAATAGTCCCTCCCCAGCCTTCCTGTAGGCTCCCTTCAGATACTGGAAAGCCACTATAAGGTCTCCTCGATCTTCAGAGGTGCACTATGTCAGTGATCTGCTACTACATGCGTTACTGTGGAATCCAGTCACCTCATGGCCTGACACAAGAGCACACTTGCTCCCATGTGCAAGACAAGTGACGTTCTGTTGAATTCCATACATCTGTGAGACAGGAAAGAAGCTAACTGTGGCTTCGTAGATAACTTAAGTTTCCCAGGATTTAAGTTAGTACTTGCCAGTATGTTTCTTCTCTTGCCAGCATACAGAAATGTGTATGTACTGTTTACTCGCAAAGGCTGGTTTTGTGGCAGGAAAGCTGAAAGCAGAGATCAGTCTGTGAAAGTAATTTCTGCTGTTCATGCAGGGAGCAGCTCAGGGCAGTCTGAACGTTACATTCCGTTTTCCTCTTCAAGAAATACCCTCCCTCCCCCATAAAAACATTATGCATGTGAAAGCAAGAAAAAAGCATTCAGTGGAAAAAGGCACACAAAGAACTGTTCATGAAGGAGCATTATATTTAAAACAAGAATAAATTCCAGGTGTTCATTGTGTTTCATGTTCCTGGTTTTGGTTAATGTGATTAGAGGAAGGAGAACAGAGAGCACCAAAGCTGAGATGAGTTGTGAAAAGCAGAGCAGTGAGTGAGTTTTGAGAAGGTGTTTGGAGGGGAGGGAAGGTACTGGGAATTAGTGGAGAAATGCGTAACTCTAGAAGTGCACAGAGAATTGTGGACTGATGTAGGACAGGAAGGGTTTAGAAAGAAGTGTGAAATTTAATTTCAAAGATCTGACATACTAAAAAATACTGATAATTTTTTAATGATCTTGTGATGCCAGGGATGTGCAGAAGGACGTTCTGCTGCGCCCATTTCAGTTTAAGTCCTGATATTGTCTTTATGACCTGGATTCCACCAGCTTCACATGAGTAACAGATCTGCGATTATTTCCTAGCCTATGCAATGGTGTCACACTTCTGTGCATTTTCACATGTTCCCATTTTCTGCTCCAGCCATAGTTAGGTAAAAACATGTCTGTGTTTGTCTCTCACATGGAGTCAGTAGAGGCAATGTTGGTCCTTAGGCAATGGTGTTGAAAAGATGGCCGTAAGATATTTATACAAATTAGTAACTGTTGGTAGGAGGAAAAGGAGGTGGGGAAGTAGGTGGCAAAAACCTGATTAATTTTCCATGTACAGTTCAAGATGTCTTAATTACAGCTACTGGCAAAGGTTTGACCTTGCCAAATATTGGCTTAGATCAAGTTTACTAATCTGGAGAGAGGTGTAATGTGAAATACCTGTGCTTTTTTGAAATGCTGCTGCTAAGTTTGGGATTTTTTTACCAGCAGCATCTTGCCCTAATCCACTGAAACACTGTTTACTCTGTCTTATCTGCCACCAACATGCCAGGGCAGCTGCTATTTTAGATGCAAGTCGTTTCTACAAGTTAGCTACCTGCAGCTAGCACTCAGCCTTTTCCTGTCAACAGCAGATTTTTTTCTATATTTCTTTTCTTTATTTTTAAAAAGGGGAATAGAGAGGTAAAAGCATAATTCTGGAATTTATTGATGTTTGAGATTTCTTCTCAGTTGTAACATTCTGCAAGGGAAATCTTATCCTAATAAATATATTAAATTTGAAGTTCCTTTCTTTTGCAACCACATAAGTGTTCTTAATAGCAAGTGTGCCACAAAGAACTGGAATATTGTATCAGAGGATTGGAGCACCTCTCCTGTGAAGACTGGCTGAGAGAGTTGGGGTTGTTCAGCGTGGAGAAGAGAAAGCTCCAAGGAGACCTTATAGCAACCTTACAGTATTTGAAGGGGGTATTTTTACAAATGTGTGGAGTGACAGAGCAAAAGGTTATGGTTTCAAATTGGAAAAAGCTGCATTTAGACTAGATGCCAGGAAGAAATTCTTCCCCATGGGAGTGGTGAGGCACTGGAACAGGTTGCCCATAGAGGTTGTGGAGGCTCTGGCCCTGCAAGTTTTTGAGGCCAGGTTAGATGGGCGTCTTGAGCAGCCTAGTCTAGTAGGTGGTGTCCCTGCCCATGGCAGTGGGGTTGGAACTAGATGATCCAACCCAAAACATTGTGGAAAGGCATAATAGTAAAATATGGTTGAAGCCAAGTAATGAGAGCAATACTGCATTAAGCTGTGGTGATGAATCACCAACAATAAAACAAACCAATGCTGGATGATGAAAGAGGCAAGACTACAGAATTACTGTGACAGCTTTATCTGTTAACTGGAGACAGTAACTTGGTATTTCATGTGATGTACTGATAACCTCTTTCTTGCAAGATTTTCAATAAAAACTAGTTGAGTAGTCATTTAATCTAAGCCAGGTGCTTGAGCTTTATGCACTGCTGTGAAGAAACTTGAACTGTTCTGTTCACATGGTGAAAAACTTGGGTATGTAGCCCTGGAACTCTTTTGTAATTGTAAACATCTCATTTTTACTTAGCTTTGTTCTACTGAATTTTCATTTGCAGTCCAGAAATCAGCTGAAATCCAGCCCAGAGATGTTAACTGAAGTTGTGCTGAAGTTAGTTATACCAGGGCAGTGTTACTGCTGGGTTACTCTGCTCTAGTTGAATCGTGTCTGCAAACTGGTGACACTTTTCAATGTATATTTACCTCCCAAAGTGAATTAAATGTGACTCTTTTCTGGGTAGGGACATGTTTTTCATGAAGGATAGATGATCAAAGACTTTACTACAACTGTGAAATGAACAAGAATGTTCTAAACTATTCTTCTACTGCAAATCCCCATCAAATGTACCTGCAGTACTTCTAAACATCTAAGAATCTTAAAGGTTAAAACTATTTAAGCTGTACTCTTCAGTAGTTTATCATCTTGCATGGGAGGATGAGTCACTATCCCAGGAGGTATTTAAAAGATGCGTAGATGTGGTGCTCAGGGATGTGGTTTAGTGGTGAATCTGGCAGTATCAGGCTTATGGTTGGACTTGGTGATCTTGAGGGCCTCATCATAGAGCTAATGTTAGATTCATTAGCTGAGACTGAAAGGGACTTTCCTGATGAAGGTTAGGTTGGAAAGGACCTTAGATATTATCAATTCCAACCTCCTCCTCCACATGCAGGGATACCTCTCAGCTAGACTGCTGCTTGAGGCCTTATTCAGCCTGACCTTCAAACCTCCCCAGGAAGGAGGTGTCCGCAGCCTCCCTAGGCAGTCTGTTCCAGAATGCTACCACCTTTGTACTGAAGATCTGGTCTAAACCTACTCTCCCTCAGCTTCAAACCATTCTCCCTTGTCCTATTGCTAGACAGTCTTATGAGAAGTCCCTCTCCTGTCTTACTGTAGAATCCCTTTGGGAGCTCTAAGGTCCCCTTGGAGTCTTCTCTAGGCAGAACAATCTCACCTCCCTTAGCCTATCCTCGTAACAGGGAATTTGCCTTCATGTGTTTGTCTTTTGAAAGTTATGCAGATGATAGAAAACTTCAATACATAGAGGGTAGAAGAATATCAAAATCACTAATAGTTGATTTCAGTGCTTGCCAACCTGCATGATATTAGCTGTATGATACTAAGCTTTCTCTCCTTTCTTTTCTTAGGAGACGTTGACCCAGCAGGCAGTGTCGTTTCCTTAGGTCCTTTATCTCTGATGTTGTGGATAGTGGAGTCCTCCAGCGATTAAATGAGAGCAGCGGACACATCTCAGCATGTCAGTCTAAGAGCGTTCAGAATCGAAACCTGGGACAGGCTGGGGCTGTGGGCCAGAAACAGCAGCCACCCCTCTTCCCCCGACCCCACAAAGAACAAGTGGAAGCTTCCAGTCACGGCCTACCAAAAAAAAAAGGAAAAAAAATTAAAAAAGGCAAAAAAAACCCAAGCGCTTTTTGTTACGGGAACCATGTTGAGGGTTAATTTTCTCATAGGAGCAGAAGTAAATGAATGAAATGCTTAACTTGACCAGTGAGCAGCTCAGTGAAAGCAGAGATCAACCTGAAATGCAGATGGATTACGCTGGAATGGAAAAGGTCTTTGACAGCTCAGGATGTGGGAGAACAAAGTTCTGACTTTGAGGCAAGTTACATTATCCCCAGATTGAGCACTTGGGTTGGAAGAATGCTCTCTGGGGCTGCAAATCTACAGGAGAAATACATGGAGCAAGTGATGGAATCTAAAGGAAAAACCCTGGCAAGTAGGATAACTGCTTATCAGACACTCCTCATCAAGAAAGTTCTTGATTAAGGAATAGCCTTTGCTGCTTGTTGAGCAAGAAAGAGGGAGTGGGGAGAGATGAAAAACTGAAGAGCCAAGGAGGTAAAATATCTGTTAAGGTTTAAAATAGAACATGGAGTTGATTAGCACAGGGTGTTGACTAGTACTGCTTGGAACAGCCTGACACCAGCCTAAGGACAGGGATATAGTTGAGCCCATTGTATGTATCATTGAAAACCAAAATGTGCCAGTCAGCATAACAGGAGGATGTCAAGAAGTGGATCCAGATATTTTGTTGATCTTCATGGGTTGATAAGCCTCTGTGTCTACTGAAACAAAGTTTAAAAAACAGGCAAAAAAGGAGAGAAGGGTTTAAAGTCTGGAAACAAGTAGAGGTTTTATTTTTTTCTCAGTAGAAGTGAGGTTTCTTGGTCTGTTTCTGACAATCTGTTATTTATTAGCATAGTCTTTTGTTTGCTTTCAGGTAGAGGTAGTTAATTGAGTTAAGGAGCTCATCTGTATGTTACTACTAATTGGTTTTTCTAGCTCTTTTAAAAGCCTTTTTACCACTGGTTTTGGTTTCTGCATGTAGGAAGAGAGACTTGTAAAATTGTAACATTTCATACAGAAATGCCTCCTGATCTTCACCAGCTTCAGAAATCTGACCTTTGCCAATGCTGCAATAAAGTGTTGTAATTTAGAGTTGCTGTCTGTGTCTTTACATCGTCTCTCTTCTTCTGAAATGTTGTTTTGAGGACTGTGGTACATCATGGAGCTTGGGCACTGCTTCATAGAAGCAGTGTAATAACAGATGGTGGTATTTTGCCAGTGCGGGAGGACTCCTGCCCCAAGAAATGAAGCACACTTAGTAGAAATGCAAGATTTTCTTACTGCTTAGCAAGGAGGTGTAATCTGGGTTCATCATTTCACATAAGCTGTCATATGCATGTAGTTTAACCTGACTTCAGTTAAACTGGATTTTACTAGATTAATGAAGTTCTCGCTTGTGGCTTGTTGCATTGGCATTTCAATTTGTGCATGTGAAAGGGTGCAGTGCTGTGGTGGACCATACATGGACCAACAGTAGAGAGGAGCAGAACTCTTGGTGATAATTTGCTTGAAAATGGTGAAGTTATGACCAAATAGTGCTTGTGTTGCCCCCAGGCAGTCCTGAAATGAGGACAGCAGTCTTCTGCTTTGACAAGTGATACTGTTAGCTGAAGCAGTTATGAGGGATTTTAAAATGCAAAAGCTTGCCAGTGATGCTTTGGAGAGAAAAAGGGCACATTTTTTAAAACTGACCTGCTTCAAGTCGTGTTCTTTGATTGTAAGACTGAGCACCAAGAGTGGAAAAACTGCAAATGCAGCTCTAGATTTGCTCCTTCCATCCATGTACTGTCATGACAACTGGGGATGGAGAAGTGCTGGAATCATTACTGCATGTTTTCCTCAAGGACTGCACTGCTCCAGCTGGTTGTGGACAATTTCCAGCCTGCAAATTGTGGCTTGAAGTTTTGAGATGCTGACATGCAGATGTGTTCCTCTAGATTTCTGCCAGATCTCACTGTAAGGAGGTCAGTATCCTGAAAGGGTGCAGGCACCCAAAACCACCACGACTTCACAACTGACTCCAGCCATGGTTGTCTCTGCTCACAGAAGGTACTTTGCTTGCTGCATCTGTAGGATGGATAAGGAGGAGTATGCTGTAGGAAGGCCAGGTCTTTGTTTCAAGTTTGGTGTGATGGTTTTTCCACACAAAATGTATGGGTACATTTATTAATCATATTAGCTCTTTTAGGAATGTCATCTTCAACAACGAGACTGTACCCATTGGTCAAATCTAATTTCCTCTTCCCTGATGAGAAATGCCTACCAATTCCTAATAGCAAATTAAACATCTAATTGCAGTTCAAGGTAAAGTCAACATCCTGTTCTCAACATACTTAGTTTCAAAATCATTTAATTTATCCAACTTGAATAACTGCCCAAAAGACAGACGTGAATTCACCTTGGTTTTATTTTGCGTATGTCAGTGTAACGCTTCGGTTGGAGCATGGATCAATGGAAATGTCTTTAGAAGATCACTTGAAGTACTGCATCCAGCTCTGGAGTACAGGAAGGATGTGGACCTGCTGGAGTGGGTCCAGAGGAGGGCCATGAAGATGTTTAGGGGGCTGGAGCTCCTCTGCTACAAAGACAGGTTGAGGAACCTGGGGTCATTCAGCCTGCAGAAGACTCTGGGGGGACCCTAATAGTGGCCTTCCAGTACTTAAGGGGTAGCCTACAAGAAAGCTGGAGAGGGACTGTTTGCAAAGGCCTATGGTGAGAGGACAAGGGACAATGGCTTCAAACTAGAGAAGAGCAGATTTAGATTGGATGTCAGGACTAAGTTCTTTAGCATAAGGGGGTGGAGCACTGGAACAGGTTGCCCAGGGAGGCAGTTGAGGCTCCATCCTTGGAGATATTCAAGGTAAGGCTTGACAAGGCTCTGGGCAACCTGATGTAGTGGAGGATGTCCCTGCTGACTGCAGGGAGGTGGGACTAGATGACCTTTGGAGGTTACTCCAACCTAAACCATTCCATAATTGGATGAAAATAATTTGAAGTCAGTTAGAGATTTCCCTGACTTCAGGGAGAAATCAAACGTTTATCTTCTGCTTTTCCATTTGCTGGCCCCTCAACCTGCTGGTGTGGCTGGATGGTGTACTACTGCAGAGCAGTTTTGCCACCTGATTCAGGTATGACTTGCTGCTCTAGGGACTGCATGGCTTTGTGTTATGCTTTTTATTTTCCTGTAATGAATATTTAATGGAAGTGATCAGCTGGGCAGCCTGGTTTTGATACAGGAACAGGTGATTAAGCTATATTTTGATCAGCTCTTGCCTGTTATCTCTGAGTAGTGCTGCATTACCCAGATTGCAGGATGTTTAATTAATGAAGCTATGTTTAATATTCTTGCTCTTCTTTCCTGCAGTACAGTGACCCACAGGTGCAGCAGGTCAGTGGGGAGATCCTGACAAATTCAAGTTATGGCATCCTTCCTGGGAGAGGGGATGCTAGTTAAAGGTGCTCTCACAAAGTATTTCTAAAGCAGGGTTCTTGAGTATCTCTGGAAGTAGCTACCTATGGGGGAATGTTTTATGTCCTTGATGGCATAAAATACTTCTGTTATCACCTTCTAGAAAGAATTTGGACTTCAGTCAGGTCCAGGCATTTGAAGTTGCTTCTTCACTGATGTCAAGCTTGTTGAGCTGGCTTGCTGACAACTGGAAAATGTGTGGCATGATTGTAGTCAACAATTTATTGCCTCAGTTTTTGATGATAAGCTCTCTTCCCACATCTCTCAAGCCTCTAAAACTCAAAGCAAGGACCAGAGGGATGAAATCTTTCCCATTGTAGATCATCACCACTCAGTTTGTGGGACCTGCTGGGATGCACCCTTGGTCATCCCAGAGGTTGGCATGCCTATCCTGTGAAGAAAGACAGATGAAATTTTTGAGCCTGGAGAATGCTTCAGGGAGACCCTAGAGCAGCTTTTCAGTGCTTGAAAGGGGACCTTTAGGGATAGGATGAGAGGTAGCAGTTTCAAACTGAAAGGAGTTGAATATAGAGTGGACATACAGAAGAAATTTTCTACAGTAAGGATGGTGAGACACTGGAACGGGTTGGCCAGAGAAGTTGTGGCTGCCTTGTCCCTGGAAGTGTTCCAAGGCCAGGTTGGATGGAGCTTTGAGCAGCCTGTTGTGGTAGAAGGTGTCCATGCCCATGGCAGGGCAGCTTGGACTAAATGATCTTCAGATGTTGCCTCTAATTCAGACTATATCCATCACCAGCATAAGGACTGTAACAGGTCAGGATGCAAGACATCTAGAGATGTGCTTGTGAGTATGCTCTCTGCAGGCTTGAGACCTGACATGGCACTTGGAAATGTTTGTTTTTTTTCAGTGCATACTTTGTGTCACTTGGTGCCCAGTTTGCCCAGTCCTGTTGCAAAGGACGAGAGCACACACCCGCACAAGAGACTATCTGTGAAGGCCATGTGGCCTTAACTTCCTTGTTGTCTCCTAACAGAAAAGAGGGGATTGTCCAGTGCAGCCATAATAGACATCATTTTATATGTACTAAGGCTTAGAAAACATCTCTGTAGTGTGGAGACCTCCTGATTTGCTCAGCTTTTCAGCTTTGCTTTTGTTTTGTCTTCACAGCAAAGCAGCAACTGTGTGCTTGGCAGGGCAGCATGAGAGCTGCAGGGAGTCGTCGGATTTGGCTGTGGCATTTTGCTGATGCAGCCTTCTCTGCATTTCATGTGGTTTCACTTCAATGATGTGGTGCCATGGAAAAGTGATGACTTGGGTAGATGGCCCAGCACAGGCTCTCTAGGCCGGCAGTGTGGCCTTTCCCAGCCTGTCCAACTGAGCAGGAGCAGCACCAATGCAATGGCTGTGGTCAAGGGCAGGTGAGTAACAGTCCATGCACATTTCACCTGAGTCATGGAATGGTAGGGGTTGGGAGCATGTCCAGAGAGGAGGAGTGAGGCTGGTGAATGGCCTAGAGCAGAAGACCTATGAGGAGCATCTAAGGGAGGTGGGATTGTTCAGTCTGGAGAAGAGGCTGAGGGGAGACCTTGCTCTCTACAACTACCTGAAGAGAGGTCAGAGAGAGGAGGGGCCAGCTTCTTGTCTTTGGTGTCAAGAGACAGGACTATAGGGAAGAGTTACAAGCTGCAGCAGGGGAGGTTCAGGCTGGATGTTAAATACTTCTTCACAGAGAGGATTGTCAAACATCAGAATGGTCTGTCCAGGACACCCCAAGGGTGTTCAAGTGGTATGTGGACTTGGCGCTTGCAGATGTGATTTAGTGGTCTGGATGATCTTGGAGGTCTCTTCCAAGCAAATATGTTCTGTGATTCTGGAAGGGACCTCTGGAGATCGAGTCCATGTCCCCTGCCAAAGTAGGATCACTTAGTGCAAGTCACACAGGAATGCATCCAAGGCCTCTGGGGCAGCCTGAGCAGGGTTGCTGAGCCCCTGTATCTAAACAGCTGCTGCACTTCCTGGGTGGGGGGTATAAATGAAGGCAGATGAAGGAGAAGTCGACAGACTTGCTAATTACTGTTGACCCCAAAAGGGTGTGCTGTACTATAAAACCCAGATATCCCAGTCAGGTATCCTGGTCTGAGTTAGAAGAAGTTCTGTTCAGGGGTCTTACAGATTCACAGATTGCATCAGGTTAGGAGAGACCCTCAAAGGGTCATCTTGTCCAGCCCCCAGTTTCAGAGGGTTTAAACATCTAAGCAGCACTCTAGATCGTAGATTCTCTTTTTTCTAAACTGACTACAGATGAAGCTGTCCTGGTTTGAGCTGGAACAGAACTAATCTTGTTCAGTGATTTCAGCTTTTCAGCTTGGGCTCTTCTCACTACACTTCTTGAAATTATGGTGGTGTTTTGCAATGTCTGCTTCTAGCAGTGGTAATGCTCAGCGTTTCTAGTTAGCACCAAGGATTGGTGTGCAGACTAAGGTCACTGCTAAATCTTGTTGCCTTAGATTGGATATTAGAAAAACCTTCTTTACTGAAGGGTTGCCCAGGCATTGGAATAGGTTGTCCAGGGAGGTGGTGGCATCACCGTACCTGGAGGTGTTCAGGAAACATGTTGACATGGCACTTCAGGAGATGGTTTAATGGCTGTAGTGGTGTTGAGAGTTGGATTTGATGATCTTTTAGGTCTTTTTGAGTCAAAGTATATTCTGTGTTGGGAGTGTACCACGAGGGAGGAGTGGACAGTTCAGGTGACCCAAAACTGGCCAATGAGCTATTCCGCATGCACCATACTAAGTATACAGCTGAGAGATCACAAGGCTCAAGTTCTCTTCTTTCTTTTCAAAAGCTGGCATCCAAGCAGCACTCTGTCCATTTTTTCTCTGATTTCTGATTCTAGTTCCAGAATCCAGTTCCTGAATGTGGTTCTTGTCTAATGCTGACTCCATTCTAGGATTTCTGCTCCATCCTCAGTGGTGGCAATGCCTATTTGCCATCAGGGGTTGGGTTTGATACTGGGTTTGTATCTGATCCATTTTATTGTTACTTTTATTAAAGCTATTCTATTTTCTTTTCTAACACCAAAGTCTCTCTCCCTTATTCCTTTTCTTCTCCCTCTGGGAAGGAAGAGAGATTAAGAGAGAGTGTCTGCAGTCATGTAGTGGCCAGCACAGCCCTAACCCTCCACCCAAGGGAAGTGAAGTATTTTCAAAATAAAAACATCAGCAACAGTTCCATTTATTTTTCCTTTTCATTTGAGGTTCAGCACTAATTCTTTCCACACTGAGGTTGTTTTTTTTCCCTCAGCCACAAGCCAGTCTGCCCCGCAGAAGATGCTCATCTCGGAGGACACTTTGCTGCCTCTCCTCAGAACTCAGCTATAAATAGGTCTTTTCCAAATGCTCCTAAGGAGGTCCCAGCATGCTGGGAGTAGGAAACTATCTGAGCAAGAGTGAGACAAGTGAGTAAGTGTCCAAATATTTACTTTTATTGTTTGAATTATAAACTCTGCTTTTAAGTTGTTATTGTCAGGGTAGGCTTGTGGCATTAAAACACTTGGTGCTTCTGATCCTAGTTAGAAGAACAAAAAGACTCCTGCTTCCTTCCTTTCTTCCCACCATTATCTGGATTTAGGCCATTGGGCAAATAAAAAACACGGCTGAGACAGTTCAAAAGGAGGTAGAAATTTAGACTCTGTTGACGTTTTATTTGTTCTTTGACGTTTACATGAAAGAAACAAAGTTTGTTATGCATGGGATAAAGGAGACTGACCTTTTTTGCCTGGAAACAAGTCATGGTTGGCAGCCTAAGAGCGTGAAAACTTTGACATCTTTCCCCCTTCTTTTCTTTTCCTTTTCCCAACTTTTTGGTAGCACCTCAAGGTTGGCTTGGTAAGCACAGCCCTATTGTATGCTTATTGACATGTTTCACATCTGTAACACTCATGAGTGGGACCTGGGAAGTGATTTTTTTGGCTGCTGGTGATGCTCTTCTTCACTAAAGGTACTGTCACTGGATAAACATTTTAGCTGCAGCATAGCTGCTGGCATTCTTTAGCTTCTGGAGACTGTAGTTTTGTAACAGTTCCATGTCTATTTGTGGTCCTTCTGATGAGGGTGCTGAAACACTGGAACTGATTGTCCAGAGAAGTGGCAGAGACCTCATCCCTGGAGTCTTTCAAAGTCAGGCTTTGTGGGCCTTTGAGCAACCTGATCTAGTTAGAAATGTCCTTGCTCACCTCTAGAGGTCCCTTCCAACCCCGTGCATTCTGTGATTTTGTAGGTAAATCAAGATAACATCACTGCTGTCCCACAAGCCCCTGTACTCCACTGATGTCCCATGCCACCAAAATTCAGGTGTCTTCCTCTGGAGGTGAATTTCATAGGTGCCTGAGTCTCCTCCACTAGAGGCTTTCAAAGTCAATCTGGACATGTTCCAGTGTGGCCTGCCCTGGGTGATCTTGCTTTGGCAGGGGCTTGGACCCTATGATCTCTGGAGGTCCCTTCCACTCCCTAAAATTCTATGATTCTGTGCCTAAGGCTGTTTGAGCTGTGACCTGAGGTGTCTGTCTGGGACTGGCAGATGCTATATGGGGCTTGGAGTAGATCTGTGTCCTTCTCCAGTGGCAGCAGAGGCTCAGACAGGGTATTTTGGGCATGAAACATCTCTGTGTGAGTAAAGTTGCTCTGATTGGAGTCAGCTTGCCACAGGAGAAGAAAAGCTGAAACAATATTGACCAGAGAATTTTATAAACCTTAGTCACAGGTGTCACCTCTGCCTCCCCTGCACACAGGGAAAAGCCTCTGCAAATAGAGCAGTTGGAGATACCCAAGGAGTCTGCTTGAGTGCAGTTCTCCACTGGCTGATCCTACCCCGTACGGTGTGTAGCCAATAATCAGTCCCTTAAAAGCTGCTGCTCTGGGTAATTTGACAAAATTAAATCAAATATCCCCATTTTGGGGATAGGTGTTAGTGTCTGAGCCCATGGCTTGTTTCTTGGGCACCTCCTGGTTGAAAACAGTCAAGCCATGAAAAAGCAGTGACTGACCAGTCAACTGCAACCACCTTTCCTGAGTCAGAAGATGCTCTCAGAGACCTGGTTCCAGAAACTCTTACACAGTAGTGGGGCCGGCACGTCACATGCACCATGTGTGCTTGGCACCAGGGCCATCCTGTGCCCTTGCTTGCATCTCTTCAGGGGAAGATGTCACCAGTTGTCAAGGGAAGCCCATGTGTGCTCTATTCCTGGCTGTGGAGCTGCTCTGTCACTGTCCACCTGAGCTGGCTGTCCTCCTTGCTGTGCTATTGTCCCATTTTTAGCATTATATATGTGCAGCTGTCTGTTCATAGTCAGCTAAAGATCAGATGTTCTCTCCTGGGAATCAAGACTTGGGTGCATCAGCAAGTCTTTCATAACCCACCTGAAGAGAGGTTTGGTCTCTCTACTGTATTAATCCAGAAAGTGGCTATTAAATTGCTGTGAGTTGAATAAAGTGCTGTGACCCTGAAGTGATGGAAGTGAAGCCCAGAGGTAGTGTAGGCTTTTCTGATATTTGTGCTGAGAAGCTTTGCATATGGTGAGGGGGCTCCAGCTTCCTCTTTGGGTTCATGGCAGGAAGAGACCTCTCCTGGAAGATCCAGGGGTCAGCCTGGTTGGGGAAGATTAGTCTGCTTCTTTCTGGAAATTCAGCTGCTCTGTTCCAGGCAGACAATGGTTCCTCATCCTACTTTCTCTGATGGAAAGATGGACACAACATCAGCAGTGGATGAACTCACCCTTTCTTACTTGCAGGCTCAAGAGGTGTAATTGTGGTTTGCTGTTCAGGTTTGTCCCATGCCCTAGGAAACCAGGGGGTTTGTTACTAGCTGTGAGTCTTGCCTAATGTAAACTCAAAGCAGCTTTTGGTGTCGGGAGAAGCACTGCTATTGCCTTCAGGGTGTCACACTGCAAGGTAAAGTCTGCTCTTGGCACGGCCAGTGCAAAGCCCAGGGATTTATTAAAGGACGTAGTGGGAACTGCTGTGCTAGGCACTCAGTGCCCATTTCCTGGGCTTGAGCACACAGGGAAGCTCCTGGCATAAATAAAACTTGAAGTTAATCAGGCAAACTAAATCCATTTAGGAGGAAGGAAATGCTCCATGGTAATGAAGTTTGTGTCATGAAGCCTGAAGACCCTGTTGCTCTGCTACCTCTGTGTTGGCTTCTGCATTGGAAATAGAAATGTGCTGACAACTGTTTCCTAATAGTTGTTTAAATATGAAGAGAGAATCTCCTTCCTGCTGTGACAGCTTATTCAAATTCTCTCTTGCTTCTGGTGTCATTCCACCCTCTGAGCATGGGTACAATGGGTGGCTTATCACTGGTAATCAGAGTATGAACAACTCATTGCATACGTAGGCCTAAGCTTCCAGGCTTGCTGTTTTTTCTCCTGGGCTGGCAAGTAAATGCTCCTGAAGTGGTAGGTGTGGTGGCAGGAGAGGAAGGGTGATTCAGGATTACTGCATAAGCCTGGGAATGGGAAGGTCAAGCACACCTCTGCTCTTTCTTTTTTTTCCCTCTCTTGGCTTCACATCACTTGTCCTCATTTCCCAGCTGGGAAATGCAGCTCCTGCCTTTCCTTAGGGGTTGGATAGGCAATAGAGAACAGATAAAAAATTACACAATTCTCTGATGCTTGTAACAACAAAAGCCTAAAGAGCTGAGAGCTTCTCTTGAGATGACAGGGAAAAAAACACATCACTGACAGGTGATGGTGAAGCTGACCTCCTAAACCTCGGAGGAAATGAGTGATCCTGTTGTAACAGAGACCTCTGAGGCTGAACTAGAGAGGGATGTGACTTGCACGGGGAAACCATTGTCAGGGGTAAGAGCAGAGTGCTGCAAGAGCTGTTGGGAAGGGCAAGTGTGTGCAGTGCTCAGTAACAGTTGAGGTCTCTCAGACCTTGCACAGCTCTATGTTGGCTTTACTGGTTCGTGAAGGATGGCTGAGGCCTGACATACAGCTACCCTGAGCTCCTGTCAAGGTCCAGAGAACAGAGGTTAACAGTATCTCTGTCCAGAGGAGTAAGATCTGTTCTTATGGATTTCACTGTTGTGAAATTAAGGTGCAAAGAGACCATATATCACCATAAAACTATTTCTTAAAGGATAAAGTTGGACAAAACAGAGGGAGAGAGAAGGGGGGAAGAGAGATAAGGAGAACGATGGAGAAGAGGCAAAGAAGCAGGGAAGGAAAAGAGCTGGGATCATATTACCCTCAGTTGCAGCTAGGGGGGAGAGACACACGAGTGCGTGGCCCAGGTATGATCTTAGTGGAGTTCGTCAGGGGTTCTGGTGGTGGTGCAGCTCCGGTAGTCTGGTGGAGGTGTACTTGGTGGTCCAGGACGTCTTCCCCTGTATTCATGCATTCACAGGAGTCCGGCGGCAGCACCGGGCAAGGGCCTCTGCTCCCTCCCTGCGCTGTACCTGTCCATACCGCAAATACACATAAGCCTTTTCTCTTCGGGGTAGCTGAAGTAAGATGTATGCATCCTGGGCATTCAAGCCAGGCATTGTCCGTTGACTTGCATCCCTGACCTTTCAGCCAAGCACCTAGTCCGAGTCCCGGAGGTTAACACAGGCAATCTTTATCTTTGTTGATTAGGGGGACACGATGCTATCTTTATCTTTGTTGATGAACAAGAGAGAGGATTTAGACTCTCACAGCTCCCTAAGGCTTCTAAATCACTCCTGGGTTAAACAATCCAAGACTTGAGGAGGTGAGACCTGCCCTAGGATCCATGGGGGACTTTGACAGAGTGTGATGACAATGGAAGGTGGATGTGTGCTTGCTGGAAGAGCCTGGAGGTAGTTTTGCATATCAGCTCAAAGTACTCAGGTAGTCTTCCCCCTGGATCTGGCTGGTCGCTGAGTGAAACATCACTTGACTCTTGCCAGCCCTGGCTGCTGAGCTTTTTGATCCGATGCTTTTCCAGTAATTCATCTGTAATCCAACTGGGAAATGGAGAGGAAGGATGTCCTGGCTTCTTTGCTACAGCAGTGCCCGAGGCCTGATCACGGAAGATGACTGCGACTTCCTAACATGACAAAAGGCTCAGGGTAGCCACACCTCCTAACCTGACCTGCTTCCATTTACTCTTAGCTCCATGTGGGGCTGTTTGCTACCAAAGAAGAACGACTGCCAATTAACTGTGAATTTTTGCCATAGATATAGTGAGATAGTTGTTGTTCTGCTGCTCTGGTATCTGTTGCAGTGTGTGGCAAGGGCTGAGCTTGGTGGGAAGGCCAAGCTGTGAACAGGGTGGCTGAGGTGACACTGCTCTAGGATCCCTCAGGATACTGTAGTGGCTGCAGGGATTATAAGGGAAGGGACCAAGGTGAAATGGGTAGGGTAGACCTCAGGCACCAGCTCAATGGAGTCCTTTCTTGGCTACAGCACAGGCTGTAGAAAGTGGAGCTGCCCCCTGATTCAAGGCTGAAACAAAGGAGTTGGTGTTCATTTTCTTTTAAAGTCCAACCTTCAGCATTAGCATTAGTTTTTAATCAAGTTGTGGTTTCCTTTGCAATGATATTACACCAAACAAGGGGGAGAAGAGTGTAAGAGCCACATTTCTTTGTGATACAGACACCTAGGCTACCACTGTCTCAGCAGCTTTAGGTAACAACTCAAGAGTCAGTTTGTGATTCCTGAGCCCCCTTGAAACATTCATTAACACTCAAGGGCAGATGCAAAGGCTGGTGAACAAAGGAGAAATTGAAGCTGAGTTGCTCTTTCAAACTTGCCAGCTGCTTTCTCTGCTATTCTCACACCTGTTCAGTGTAATCCTAAAGTTACTGAAGCCTCTGCTAGTTTCAAGGAGCAGCAGGTAATTGTGACCCAGCAGGAAAAACCAGAGGCTAAAAGGTCATGGCCAGCCTTACTACAAAAATAATCTTTCTCTCTAGGTCCCTTGACGTGAAGAACACATCCGACCACTCAGTGAAGTAGTCAGGGATGCACTGATGACTTTCTAAAGAAGGCATTTCCTAATCTGGGAGGAGTCACCTTGCTGGGAAGAGAAAGCCCTGTTCTGAAGGGAAAAAAAAAAAGGGCCAAACAACAACAGAACATGCGAGAGAAGGGTGTGTTCCCTTGGAAGCGTTTGGCTCCATCCAGTCTAAGGACCCTCCTTACCTCTGGGGAAAAGACATTTATAGTCTTCATCACAATGTTTAGTCTCAGCTTCTGCTGAGATTACCTGAAAGCCAGGTGCAGGTGGAGGGCTGTGTGCAAGGAACAGAGAATTAGATGGTAAGAAGTCTTTAAGATCCACATTTAAGGAAGCATCCACATATGCATCTGGTTTAAAACCATCTTGCTAAACTCAACTGCTAGTGGCAGTAGAGGAGGTTATGCTGGTATCACTTGTTCTGGAAAGTTAACAAGATGAAGTATGGGGCAAAACTCTATGCAAAGTAGTTCTGTGTTCACCATAACACACCCCTCAGCTAGTGCCCAGGAACACCACATGAACAGCTCAGGTGACGGCAGAACTGCTGCACTGTGCAGGCGGGGCCCATGCTCCTTTCCTGCTGGGTTAAGCATCACACCACAGCCTTCCTGCTCCAAGGCACTTCCGTTTCTGGCTCATCCACTCTGCAGTTGTGGAACCTTTGAACACAGGCTGTACAATATCACTCTTAACAGAATCGCAGAATGGTAGAGGTTGGAAGGGACCTCTGCACATTGAGTCTAACACCTCTGCCAAGGCAGGTTCACCTAGAGAAGGCCATACAGGAACCTATCCAGATGGGTTTCGAATGTCTCCAGAGATGACTGCATCACCTCTCTGGGCAGCCTGTCCTAGTGCCCTGACACCATTAAAGAAGTTTCTCCTCCTGTTTAGGTGGAACTTAACTTAAACCAACCTTTGTCAGACTACTGCCAACACAGTTGCAGCCAGTGCTATTCCAACCTGGATGTAAGCTCATAACCCATCAAACCATTAAGAGCACAGTGGCAGATGAAGCCAAGGCACCTTGCTGTCAGATTCTTAAAGCAAAAGACAGGTTGGAGGGTAAGATTGAGAGATGAATGTATTTAAGGTCAATAGACTTTGAAGTTTCTTTACTTATTTCACATCCACCTTCCCATCTTTCAGTGTTGCCCTATTAAAGGCATCAAACAACTTGCTTAGGGCCCAAGTCATCAAGAACAAGTTAGCTGGAGTTACAGGTGCTGTGGGGATATGGAATACATCTGAAAACCTAACCATCAGGGCTTGGTCTTGCTGCTGCCTCTAAGAGGAGTCTGAGCCATCCCCCACCATGACTGCAGCTCAGACTCCTGTGTTTGAGCTGTGCTACCCTGGGCTCCAGCTCTGCCAAGAGTAATGATGCCTAACCAGTCAGCTAAAGAATGTGTTCTGAGCTTCTTACCTTCATGGACTCAGTTACAAAGCAGCTGGAGTTCCTTGAGGACTGATGTAAAATTACAACCCTTCTCTTTGCCTCCAGCAGCACATACAAAAAAAATCAGCCCAAGTTACTGGTCTACAGTGATCATCTCCCTTCAGCCTTGTGCCTTCCCTGATCACTTCATGGATAACCCTTTCTGAAGCTGTTTATTTTTGAGGGAGGAGACAAGATTATTTCTCTGTATATACAAAACAAGTACAGGAGTCATCAAAACATCAAAAGCTTATTCCCAAATCTGCAGCCACTTGAAAGGCTGACAGTAACTGAGCAGCTGTGTGAGGTTTTACCCTACAGCAAAGGTGAGGTTGAATTTTCATTGTAGATTGAGCCAAGTTCTATTCTCTCATGCTAGCTGGAGCTGGACACAGCTCTGTCCTGGCTGAGACATGTACCCCAGCCCTGAAAAGCATGATGACAAGCTGCTAGACATGCTGTTGCATTTTGGCTTCCACCACCATCCTACCTGGGAGATAAAAATGTAGCTCATGCAAACAGGAGTTCCTTTTTCTTCTAGAGCAATTGCCACCATCTTTTATGTTCAACAGCACCTGCATGTACAAGAAAAAGCTATCTTCAAAAGTTGTGTCAGGGGCCTAAACTGGGGTGGTAGTGGATCACTTTAGGGCAGCCTGTGTAAAGAACAGGCTTACCCTGAGTAGGCAGCAACCCGGTCCTGAGCATCTGATCTTCTGAGGGTTTTGGCATCCTTGTTATTTAGTCAAAGTTTGTTAATTTTGGCTCTAAACCATTCCCTACTTGAAGTGGGACAAGTCTCAGCATAGGGTCATTTAACTACTCCCTCAGCTGTGTAACATCTCACTGGGAACCTTCCTGTCTGTACTCAGTAGCATTAACCCCAGCAGCATGTGCCAGTGTGAGCACTGATTCTTGATTGGAAGCTTTTTAGCATAAGTCTTGATGTGCACCTAAATGAAAGGCAACACACACACACATGCTTGCACTCATACTTGGAGTAGAGGTAGTCTCTGAAGGGGATCTTGGTCCTGTGCACTAAGGAAGACTTCTGCCTTCAGCAGGCTCACACTCCCTTGGGGTAGTGCCCAGAGAAAGCATCCAGGAAAACACAAAGCTGAGTTACTGTTCTTCCACCTATGCAAGATTCCTCTCGGAACAGCCATTTTAATATTGCAACCCACTGCAATATTAAAATGGGCTTTTCTCTATTTCACTGTTCAGGATAAACATCATTCCTTGCAAACAACCTGGCTTCCTGAAGCCCAGCAGTGAGAATAAACATCTGTTGGAAGACAGACAAAATCCTTCCCCTACCTCTTTATTTATCCTCCTTCACAAGTGGTGTGATGGGTTCAGGAGGCAGAGTTCAATCCTATCTGCAATTGGAAGGAGTTATTGAATTTGTATTAGCCACTTGAAAGCATCACTTCCCTCTGTCAGGAAGGATGCGTGCTAGTGAATGACAACAAAATTCCACCTCCCATCAGCCATCATTTTATTGTTTTTATCCCAGTTTAATAGATGATTTCTCAGATTTGTGCAAGACAGTTACCTCTAACAAAGGGGGAAAAATAAAATCACAGCAACATATACACACAAAACAAGATACACAAAAATAGAGCTAAATGTATATACAGGTAATTAGCAGCTAGACTCTTAATTAACTTCATTTAGTACATGGCTTTACTTACTACAGTTTTAGGCACAGAGAAGAATTCACCAGTTGGGTATTTGCTACAATGAAGGGCCACAATGAATACCTCGTTCTAAGTCCTCCCACAGCAGAAATTGGTTTACCTGCTGAAGATCTAACTCCCATTTTCCACCACAGCCCTGTGATAAGGATGGAAGAACATTATCCAGCTAAATTTAGCATACTGCAACTTTAGATATTAAACAGCTTTTTTTTTTCCCCCTCCTTTTTTAAATAGGGCTATGTTACAGAGTTACTGAATAGGACTGAATTTTAATCAAACAGTGTCAGGATTATTTCCCCCACCCCCCACTTGCTTAGCATGGGCTCTCAGCTGTAAACAACTCTGGAAAAGCTGGCAAGAAATGATTAGATGTGAAGATGGCTTTGTATGGGCTTTGTATTTATAATAAAGAATTTGCTTCATCGGGATTTAAAAGCACAAAAGCCATGAAACATTTAAAATTACTTAGTAAGTTATGTTAATAAATTATGATGCATCACGCACATGTAGGGCTCCACTCCAGGCTGGAGTAAAGCAGGTGTTTACATGTATTTTCTGTGGTTGTCCTCTTGATTTAGGACTACAGACTCAAAGGCCAGCAAAATAAGTCTCTGCTTTACTTGTAGCACACAAGCATCCCGTTTTGTTCCAGCAGCACTTCTCACGTTTGATTATGCATGCCTAAGTGCTTTGCCAGACAAAGGAATGGCCACATTTTAATTACTCATCGCTTATGTATAGTATGTCTGTCACAATGAGGAACGTGATCACTTACCCACTGAAAAGGCTGAAAAGAGTAACTACATAACAGAACCAACCAGCTACCATAACACAATTAAAAATTGAAGCAGCAAGTAGATAATTTAAAACAAAACACCTTTAACTTATGAGGCAGGTTGAAAACGGTGCAGAAGATTTTTCCTTCACGACAGCTTCATTTGCAAGTTCAGCTCAGCAAGTTTGAAACACTATCTGGAGAACTACGAAGTTGTTTATCACAGTTATGTCAGAGCTCCTGGCTGAAGGGTGTGTCGGTTTCTATTATAGCCACTCCCCTCCTCTTCTCCAAGGTTTATTACTCAGCTACTCAGGGAAACCGAGGCGGAGGGTGCTTGAGGCTCTAGAAAGTGCGCTTTTTCCCTTTAGAAATGAAACACTGAGAACCTTTAAACATGCAAGAATAACAACCAGAAATTTAGAGGATCTGGAGCTTGGCATTTGGTTCTACAATGGCTATTCTCGAGGTTTTCAGGTGTACAAATGGGGAAGGTAGGTTTAGCGTGGAAAAGCAGCTTTGCCCTGTTGAAACAGACAAGCAAAACACTCCACTAAATTATACCAACACACAAATATGTTTTGGGACAATCTTTAAAAACACGTCTACTGAACAAAGGCAAAAGTAACTCCAATTTAAGTGATGTGCTCCTAAATACCCACCTCTCCTGTAACTCCACTTAGCCTACAATAATTTTGGCTGTAACTTCTGTTATGCATTGGCAGGGCAGAATCAAATAAGGCTGTGAACAGAGGGTTATTAGGGCTGTCAAACTACAGGAAGACCAAATGACAGTTTTTACAAGTAACAGAACTTGCAGCTATTCAGTGTAGTACAGCTACTGTTCAAAAAGTAACAGTTTCTTCACGGGAACCCCCAAGACAAAAGACAAGACTTCTGACATAAGGTTCTTGGATTTGGTACGAAGTTCACTTGTTCCTATGGCTTCTCTGCTTTAAGATCCTCACTGGTACAGAACAGTTGGGGTCACAGATTGTCAGGAGACTCTTTGGCTGTCAGTGCAAAACCCAGTGCAGAGTGCATATCCTTGAGGCTTGGCTGGTGCCTTTTACTCGACATGTAGGTTGCTAGAGCATGACCAAAAAAGCAGGTGGCTAGGAAGAAAGGCAAGACTTCAAATGAAGCAGCAGAGTGATGCAGTCACCTCATCAAAGCTCGAGTTGCTCTGTCAAGGAGAAGGTCAAAACAGAAACCACCCTCTGTACAGCCTTGAGTCAAGTGGGCACAGAGCAAGAAAGCAGAAGACTCCACCACTTGAAGGGCACAAAGCTGAGCCAGCTAATACAGACAAACTCAGGAAAGCATGCCATACTGGTCAGAAATTTCAGTTTTGTTATCTGGAGCTCCCACAGACAGACATGTGCATGTGGGCAAGACAACAGAGCTCCTCTTTTTGGCTTCAGGCAGAGCAAAAGGAAGGTTCACCACCAGCTTTGCTATGTGTAACAATAGTGCACTGTGCACTTTGTTAACGTGATGCTCTCTGCTTTACCGAAATAAAATTCCTCTTAGTCAAAGAGCAACAGATGAATATCTCTGTAGGAAGAGGAGCTGAAGCCTGCTGCTGTACATGACAAGTCCTTCTGGGATAAACACAAGTGGTCATTCCACAATGTCTAGTGTCTCCTCAACTTTCCTGAAGCAGAGAACTTCCCCTTTCTTCTTCTAATCCGTTTGATCCCAATCCTGTTGGGCCTACTCAAACATGAAGCCATGCCATGGCTTTCCCCCCACTGCCACAACACTCCCATGTGAATTACGCTGTCTCTTTCAGTAGTCCCAGCTTCCGAAGCGCCTCTCTCCTCGCTTCTTCTGTTGAGCCACGGCCAGAAAACTTTACTGTTATCCCTTGGGATCGAAATCCCGAAGGTCTAGGCAGCGAACCTGATCTTCTCCTCATATCCAGGTTTAGACTAGGTTGCTTATAATCATTACAACTTTTTTCTGTGTTCTGCTGTGCACTGCTGACCTTGTTAGCAGCAAGAGCTACCTCTGGTTTGATTGTTACCGTTTTGCCCATAGGAAGGAAAGGGCTGGGCTCACTTTTTAAGACCTCATGAATGTTTTGATATCCATTAGGAACAGTGTCTGCCTGTTTAGGCTGCACATCAAGCTGCTGAGTGCTTGGGGCATGGTCCACTTGGTCCTGAGCTGCCTTTCCCTTCACTAGGCCAAGTTTTGTCAGGGCCTCATATCGTGTTTGCTCAGAGGACAAATCCCTTAAGGAAGAGCTTCTGTTACGTGACAAGAAATCATTTTTCTGCAGCTTCTCCTCCAGTTCTGCTGCCAGAAAAGCTCCTCCATTGATGTTGGCCAGTACCTGAGCTCTCCGTTCCTGGACATTAACTGCTGCTTTTGAAATTGTCTCATTGAACTCCTTGCCACAGACATTTGTTATGTTGATGTTGCTGGGGAAGCGGTGCAGTTTGGGTGCTGGTGCAGGAGGGTGCTTTGTAGCTGCCGAATATTCACCGTTGACTACTGGAGTTTTCTTCCTGTCCAAATTCCCGTCCTTGAGAACGCTGGGGAAGCGCACCTTGTTCTCCATCTGCTGCTCAGACATCTTCTGGGCCATGACGAGTGGAGTAGGGATAGAACGAAGCAATTTTGGATGCTGCACTGGAGGAGGGGGTGGAGGAGGAAGAGGAAGCATCTCAGGCATCAATGGAGGTGGTACAGGGGGATGTGGGGGAAGGTCAGCAGGTACAGCTGACTTTGGGCTCTCAGTTCTCCGGGTAGCATCCAACACTTAAAAGACAAAGCAGTAATAACGTCATTAAGTCTTCACACAGAGCAGAATATAAGGCTTTCTTTCACCTAAGATTAGCAAGCATCAGTACTCTCCTTCTCTAAACTTTACAACTCAAGAGTCAGCCCACACTGCCAGAAGAAACTACAACTGAACTGCTCGCAACACTGCCTTGTAGATGATGCTACAGTGTGACTCACCAGATTTATAGCACTTCACTAGAAGCCCTCTTCCTGCCATTCATTCACAATCTGCACATCAGTTTCACTGTGTGTCAATGACTGCTTTTTCTTTAAGTTTTGCAGTCCTTATTTTTCATTCTAACAGGCAGGAGAGGACATGTTACATCTCCCCGTGTGCAGTAACTGATAAAATCCTTCTCCAAAACCAGAGAGCAAACTCTACAGGGCGAAGAGAACAACACACCACATGTTATCTGGTCATGATCATGTGCCTTTCGGTCCCACACCAAGTAACACAATCTGCTGTCTAAAACTCAGAAAATCTTCAAAAGGTCTTAGGGAGAACCAGAGCATGAAGACAATGATGAACTGTATTCTGCCCCACTGTAACGACTCTGCAAAACTGTTACGACCTGGTCACCAGGTAGGAGACTGACAGGAGACTGGCCCTACCTGGTCACCAGGTAGGAGACTGACACAGCCACCCCACAGCTTAATCATAAGCTTGACCTCCATGAGAAAAAAAGTTACAGGAACAGCAAGAACTTCAGAAATCTCAAGTCAAACTAAAATCGTAGTCTTTAGAGCCCCTGATGTGCAGCAGAGTCATCTTGAGGAAGGCACACAATTTCTTTAGCCGTTTTCAAGGCGGAAAAAAGGCAACAAACCAAAACCACACTACACTTTGAGGTAATAGTACTACCTGGCTCTGTATCTCTGCTAGGAGGGCCTTCATGGTCACTGCTCTCTGGTGTTGACTGGACTAAGTCAATGATATCTTCAGTCTCTGAATGACTTGACACGTTTTCTTCTGTTGACCTTGGAGACTGACAGTGAATGCCACTGTCGTGTTGGATTGGCTCATCCAAGTCATCTTCTAAGGCATCTATGGTTTCCTCAAAGAACATGAGAACATCTTGCTCTTCATGAGTTAAGTATTTCAGACTCTCATCATCCTGTAGAAAAAAAAAAGCCAGAAAGATTAACATCCTACAGATGAGTGCTGATAAAGCCACTGATATCAAAGAGCACCCCTTTTTGAAGGCAGAAAGAGGCAAGAGGAGACAGGTAACAGTCAGACCAGAAACATCTCCTCCTTGCCATTGTAGGACAATCATTTTGACTGAAGAACAGCAACTGGTATTTCATCATTTGAAGTACCCAGCTTCAGCAGACAAATCTCCCTTTGAGTTGGATGCGATAAATTGCTGAAGATCATAAAAAAAAAACCCCAATCCTCAACCTGTGCCTTTACAGGGCTCCAAACTGGAACAACCTGTTTTGGTTGCTGTGTCAGGTTCAAGGGACAAGGCTTGGTAAGCAGCATGGGAGGGAAAGGGTACACTCAGGGCAGTCCAACAAATGGGTTTATTCCCATTTTGCTCTAGACCAAAGAGGGACTTCACTTCTAGAAGCAGAGTTGGAATGACTACCACTACAACATGAGTTCTCCAGAGTTATGTGGTAGATTGTGAAGTAGTAATAAGAAGGGAGAGGGTTTCTAAAGATTTTACCTTTGAATTACAGGAAGAAAAATAAGAATAAACATGAAGAAGTGTTCCCTAGCAGTAAAGTGCCTTGGGCTATTCTCTTCAGCAGGAAGCACACCTATAGACCACAGAAGTGATTATTTATCACTTGAATTATCCAGTCTTGATTTTCTGAGTCACTGCTGTTGATTAGCTTGATTAACACAGTATTGCTATGAGAAGCTAGACAGCAACATGCAGACACTTCCCTCCACCTACACCCTGGGAAACACTTTTCTAGAAGCTTGAGGATGATAAAGAATGATTAAGAAAGGCACTACATTAAGACAACAGATACACAAAAGCTACTCCCCCAGACAGCTGTGTAAGTTCTGGAATGCTACTAAATATTGTCGCAAAGGAAGTGAGGTTTTCCCTTTTCTGAATTGAACTTCTATCTCACCAGGCACATACTGGAGTCTTTGCCACCAGTCACTCAACAAGAAGACACCAGCAAAGCAACACAGCACAGTTTCCTTTCTCATCTCTATTTTCCACTTCAAGGGCATCAGATGATGCATACAGGTAAGGTAACAAGGCTACTTCTCAGTGGTGGATGGGGAGAATTTAGGTAAACAAGAAGGTATGCAGTGCAAACATCCAAGAGGCAGACATGTTCTTGCTAGGGCAGCACAACTCGCTTTAAACTCACCGTGCCTGTTCAGATCATCTTACATGAGATTAGAATAGGAAAAGCTGAGCGAAGCTCTACCTGTTACCTCAGCTCCTTGCACAAACAACACTTTTATCTCTGTCCTCAGCATTAAAAATAATGTACCTCTGCAGAAAAGTAATACCTAGGAAGAACTATGAAGTGCTGCATTGTACCAAGTGGCACCTAGTCTAAGCACTCAAAACTCTACAAATGAGATAATAAATGCTTTAGGGCTCTCAGCTACCTTCTCCTGAGCAGCCTGTAGAACATTTTCCCTGTAAATAAATGAATGAAATACAGAGGACAGTCACACTGCCTCTCAGGCACTCTTAGTTCAGACACTTTAGTATGGTTTTGCCAATCTGTGGCTGCAGTCATGTGAACGCACTTCACTCACAGCAGGCACAGTCTGCTGTTAGAAGACTGTGAAGGAAAACAAAGGGAGGGGACACAAAGTTGGTTTCATGATGAGGCTCATACAACTACGTTTCTAGAGAGTCAGAGTTATTTTTGTCAGGATGGACGTGGTGTGATGTCTGGAAGAAATGTACAGGTGGAGGTACTTGTAACTTGCTCTTCCTCTCCACAACATCTCATAGAATAAATAACACCTTCCAGCTTGCGGCAAAACTGCTGAAAAAGCTTACATTTGGATGCCGTTTGCAGTTGCCTAAAGGACTCATTTCAAAAGCTGATGTATTCTGCACCTCACACCCACCACATGGCAGAGCTCAGTTTTCAAAGGCCAAGGAAAGTTTTACAGCTGCACTTGAAAAGTGAGAGACAGACAAGCCTTTTTTTCTTCCCTTAACGGATGTTGCAATCTCCTTCCTTCCCCACCCAAATACTCATATGGCTGCTATGTCTAGTAGGCGAGAGAATGACAGGAAAGGAGCTGTTGTTAAGTAGGCCCTAGCTGGAGCTGAACAGGACTCCAAGAAGCTTTTGTTGTAGGTGAGATCACTGCAAGGGCCAGACTTCCGCAGGCAAAGGGGGAAAAGGGAAAAAGGGGGGAGGAATGTGCAAGAAGCCTGTAGTGGCAGCAGATCCAGACTGCAGTGCAGTCTAGAAATGACTGCACCACATTTTGCTCATCCAAAGAACATGAGCTTAACTCACTTGATCAAGAGCTCAGCAAAACAGCATGTGAGTTGAAGCAAACTTTCAGAAGCCCTTCCATCCATTCCTGCACTGCAAGATAGTGCTTTTCCATTCCAGGTAAGATTTGTAGGAGGACAGGTCAGCACAGGTCTGTCTGACTTTACCATCTCTGATGGAACTTGCTGAAATGAACAGTTTTCCACTAGGAGAAGGATCGAAAACGACTAACCATCCCTTTGCAAATACATTTGTACTAAAGGGCATACCTCAGTTTCAGAGGCCAACCTCATCTCAGTTAGCACTTGGATCTCTTTACTCATTCACTGTTTCTTCAAGATGACCAATGTAGTATTTCCTCAGAGAAAGAGGGAGGGTGGGGGAAAAAAAAAAAAAAAAAAGGAAAAGAAAAAAAAGGACAGCAGCACTAGAGATTAGGTAGCATCATGGCAGGTCACCATACTGAAATACAAAACATCCAGTCTGGCTAGAAACTCCCTCAGGCAAGGCATGTTTCAGTTTGTGAGATAAGGAAATAATCCCATTTTACACACAGTGGAAATAAACCTACTCAACTTGGTCAAACCAAAGCAATTGAGATGTCAAGCAAGCAGTGACTTGCTTTACCACCACTCAGAACAGTGCTGTATTATAAAATGCCCATTTGTATTACTCATAGTAGAGCTTTCAGAGGGATGAAAGGAATTTTGTTATGGTTAACTGATATTGGTTTTAACTAAGGTTAACAAGTCATATTTCCAATTAGTTCATGTCCTACATATTCCAAGTACTGGAACAGTTCATATTCTTTGAGCTTGTTCAAGGAGGCCAGAGGCCAGGATAACTATCTGGGATTTTAGCAGTCAAAGCAGATTCTTTTCAGTTATTCAGGTTGTTCCCCTCATCCTTTCCATTAATTCCCTACTCTGAATAGAGAAATATGCCTAAAATCTCACATACACCTAATACTACTGACTTTAAAGCTACTCTTAAAAGACAGACTAAATTTAAATTTGAAACTGTGTCCTAGTTGTAAATTAAAATGGCTGCTTGGGCAGAAGAAATTTGGGATGCAAACAGCTGAAATAGCTGAGTATGCTCAGCTGGCATTAATATTTTAGATGCCTGTGCAGCCAAACAGCTCCTGCTTATGCCAAACAGGAAAGAGTCTGTTATGATGGTGTTAGGTGTTGAAGAGGAAAAAAAAACACAAAACAAGAAAAGACAAAACAGAGGCTGTTTCATAGAAAAGATCTCTTTTCTACCTGTCCAAAATAGTGACTTGGTATCAAAAGACCAAAAATTTTCACATGCATCTGAATAAATTCTCAATATCACATGCAGACCTGCAATTCTACAGCCAGCAAAGCTTTGACAGACAGAACAGCAGGGGAATTCCCCAGACATCTGCAGTGGTTAAAAAATAAAATCACTCTTCTGAAAACTGCCAGAGAACCAAACTTCAATTAGCAATATATCAGGAGAACACTAGACTCAAATGACTTAACAATCATTTGACAGTGACAAAGATTTAATAGGCACAGTCCCAACGACAGAAGTAACTGGACACTTCTCAAACAAAAACTGTGAGGGGAGCAAACTATTCTAGTATGTAGTAAAAAGAGACTGATGTAGCACCACTTAGGCCATAGCCTGTTAACAAGGCAGGCAGCCCTACTTATAACAAGAAAGAGGAGGAAGAAAGCTCTGCAAGCAGGAACAGTATCAGAACAAACACAAAGTCTTCAGCATGGAAGAAAAAGACAACTACCTCTGATTATATTTACAGAAAAGGGAAACAGAATGGATCATATTGCCATGTTACCCAAGTTGGGATCAAGTGAATTGCAGCTAAGAGCAGGAACTACCATATAGAATCAGATAAAGTCCATTTAGCTCAGCAGTCTGTCTTCACCTAGGTGTAATGCACAGGACAGGGGAGCTAGGCTGGGGAGAAGAGTACTGCTGTAAATTGGGTGGGTTTAGATTTTTCTCCCCTACATTTTTCCAGTTTCCAGCAATGTATGGCTTAAGGACTTCCCAGTTGCATCTGCATCTGTGTACTTAATAGCCCTTAATGAGCTTTTCTAGCATGAATTCATCTTATTGTTTAAGTCCATTTAAATGGCTGGCATGCACAGCATTCTGTGGCAATGAGTTCCATAGTTTAATTGTCTGCTGTGTCAAAAAGTACTTCCTTTACAAGCCACTATCTGATGATTTTGATAATACCAGTTTGGCAAAGAAGACTGTAATACTGAATGTTGTTTTCTTCAGTTTATAAGCATCATTGTTGGCTTCCTAATAGCTAGCAAAGCATATCATCAATAGCTCAGAAGTGAGAATACAAATGATCTAAAAGTATTTGAAAAATAAGCTGGATGAACTGAAGGCATAAACTGATTAAGTTACTTTTAACATACTGCTGGTTCTGTTTTTTTTAAAACAAGCAAGCTAATGCAATGCAAGAACTACACAGACTCTGAAGACACCTTTCTGGTTATCAAAGTTTGGTTGACCAACTTCTAATTACTTCTTTAATTTCTGTTTTGGCACAATACACTAAAATTGGGATATGTTTCAGGCAAAAAAAGCCATTAACTCTGTTTTCACAAGATCAAGTAATTTCACAACCTCCTTTCCCACAAGAAGGTTACCAACCTGGGCACTAAGTATAAGCACAAGATATTGGATATGTTCCTGCAAGAACTAGGTAGAATAGAAGGAAACCTTTAGAGAATTGTGCTGGTAGTGCCCTACAATTATATTAATGTGTTCTTCAACTGAATTTTGAGTGATGAAAAAAAGTCTAAATACCAATAAAAGACAGGAGGAGTCACAGATCAGTTTGAATGCCATAAAGAGGAAAAATAGTGCTGTTCAGGTAAGCAAATGTCATTCTGGGATATATTAACCAGGGTGATGAAATAACAGCACATCCTCATTTGGAACACAGAGTTCAGATTCCATCACTGAACTTTGGAAAGGATGTAGCCAAGCTGGAGAGGGTCCAGAACAGAGCAAGAAGTGCTGAGAATTTAACTACACAAAGAGGCTGGAAGGATGGAGCACAGTACATTTTAAAAGCGGGAGAGAATGAATGGGTGGTAGGCAGACACAGCCCTGAATGTGTTTTAACGCGTTGACATCATTACAAAGAAACTTGTCTTGCCTTTAGTGCACATAGAGAAGTGGAGACTGGCTTTCATGTTACAGAAACTCTACCCCAAGTACTGCTTAAAAAGTAGTGGACCACAAAGAAGCTGGCTTGGAAGTTCAGGAATGCTGCCTATCATGAGGGTTAAAGCTGGGCCACTGCTAGAATAATCTTCACCAACAAGACCATGCTTTGAGGCAGAATGATGCAGTTTGTATGGAAAGCAAATGGCCTTCAGGATCTGTCTGGGGGGACTTTATAGATGCATTTCGGTATCTGAAGTGGGACCTACACGAGACTGTCGTTCAGAGGGCCTTGTAGGACAAGAGGCAGCAGTTTTGAACTGGAGCAAAGTAGATTTAGGGTGAACATAAGGAAGAAGTTCTTTACAATGAGAGTGGTAAAATACTGGAATAGGTTGCCTAGGGATGTGGTTGAGGCCCTGGCCCTGGAGATATGGACTATCAGACTTGATGTAGCCCTGGGCAGCCTGATCTAATTGGAGGTGTCACTGATCATAGCAGAGACTTTGATAAGTTGACCTTTGAGGGTCCCTTTCAATGCAGTCTGTGAATCTCTACCCTCTAGTGAGCTTGTTTTACAGCAAGGTCATTCCTTGCTAAGAGCCAGGCTCATTAACATAATTCTATGCTTGTGGTCCTAAACAGGTGCTCTTCCAGCCCCTCTTCCCTTCCTACTGGGATCCCAGGACCTCTTCAGAGAGGCTGAAGCAATGGGATGGCAATGCAGTGCACTTAGAAAACCAGGTGTGTTGAATTTAAATTATCTATACTGATGCAAAAAGGATAAAGATCATAGCAACTAGTTTTCAGGTTCTAAGAGACATCCTAACTACAAAATATCCAGGTTGGCTCTGAGTTAAATGGCTGAGTGCATGAAATGAGATACTGAGCCATCTCAGACTACTCACAAGATACTTGCTCTTCTTGTCTAGATAAACAATGTTCAAACGGTCACCTGTACTACACAGAGTGGCTGGTAGTGACAAACCATCTTCAGCGATAGAGTATTGAGTCTTGTCAGAGCCACAGAGGAAGTCTCGTTGACAGTATAAACAGAATGGTTTAGGTTGGAAGGAACCTCAAAAGATCATCCAGTTCCAACCCCCTGCTACAGGCAGGGACATCTCCCACTAGAACAGGTCGCTCAAGGCCTCATCCAACCTGGCCTTGAATACCTCCAGGGAGGGAGCATCCACAACCTCCCTGGGCAACCTGTTTTAGTTTCTTACCACCTTTCGCTGTAAAGAACCCTTTCCTAACATCTACTGTGAATCTCCCCTCTTCCAGTTTAAACCCATTACCCCTCATCCTGTCATTACAAGACTTTGTGAACAGTCCCTCCCCAGCCTTCCTGTAGGCTCCCTTCAGATACTGGAAGGCCACTGTAAGGTCTCCTCAAAGCCTTCTCTTCTCCAGGCTGAGGAGCACCAACTCTTGTAGCCTCTCTTCATAGCAGAGGTGCTCCAGCTCTCTGATCATCTTCATGGCCCTCCTGTAAGCCATCACCTTAGCAGTGTGGCTGTCTGCTTATTTAAGCCACTTGATTAGTGACCAAAAGAAACAGCAACTTAGCCAGACTCTGGAGGTCACCACTGCCTCAGAAAGAGTGCTGATGAATTGCAGCAACAGTGGAACTGGCTGCCCAGGGAGGTTGCAGGTCTTCTCTGGAGATAATCAAAACCTACTTGGATGCTTTCCTGTGTGATCTGCTCTGGCAGGGGGTTGGACTAATGATCTTTTGAGATCCTTTCTAACCCCTAACACATTCTGTGATTATCTGAAGACCTATCTGAACCAAAGGATAACAAAATAAGTGTAACTTGGTAAGACATGTTCAGATACAGAAGGTACAGTACTGAAGTCACATCAACTGATTCAAGGCACTGACACAGCTTATTAACTAGTGCAGATCTAAGTAGCACAGCTCACTAGGTACGGCCAGCACCTGGTACAGTTTTGGCAGGTGATACCATTGTCTTAGCATATTACTCACACCTAGAAACTAAAGCAGTTACTCATGGCTGAGAACAGATACACACTGCAATTACCAGAGTGAAGCACTGAAAAAGGATTGGCTTTAAGAAGTGGGTCTGTGCCTGTTTAGTCAATGGAACGAGACAAATGGCTTCAAAAAAGCTAAGACCTAGTTTTATCTCCAAATTAATTGTCCTAAAATTGCTGCAGCCATATTTCACTGGGAGTTAATTCTTACACCATATATCAGAGTGTCATTCAATAAGAGGTTTTGGGAAGTCAGAAATGCCAAGCAGAACAAAAGTGTTTTTGTTTACCATCCTGCCTTGGACAGTGTTTCCATGTACAAGACGGGACATCTGACTCATTTGCCAAGCATATGCATGGATTGCACCTTCATTAAAAAAAGACACAAGCACATGTGCATATTCATGGCCTCACACATTAAGAGCTTCTATGGCTATAAAAGCTGGTGTGAGAGGAAATTATTAAGGCAAACACTCCTCCCATCTAAACACAGGCTCTTTTACTTGTCATCAACTGCTGTGATAGATCTGGCAGCACAAATTTAGACCTGAACATCTATCATTTACACAGAAAATTCTACTGCCAATGTCCTGTCTTGATTGCACTTCACTTGCCATTTAAAAAAATGAATTTGGCTTTAAGGGCTGCAATTATCAAAGATTACTAAAAGCATCATTATCTAGGTAAGAAGCAGCAAATAAATCTGGCAAAATTATACTGAACTGACAAGATCTAACTTGTGAGAACTGCACATACACAGAGTTTTAAGCCCTTTTAGATACATGGCAATTCACATTCACCTCCTAGTAATCCCTAAATGGACAACCAGTTACACAGCAAATAATGCCAGTGCAGACCCACAGTATTCAAGTACAGCCATCAGTCAACCAAACCAGCTCCAAGCGGTCAGTGTAGGCTATGGCCAGTCCAAGTGTTTGCCTCTATTATCACATCCCTGGGTTTGTTTGAATTCCACAAATGCAACACAAAGGTTGTATTTAGTGACTAATGTAGTTTGACACCAAAAAGCTTAAGAGCCTCTTTTTTGTAATGAGGTAAGAAGAAACCTGCAGCAGTACAGGCATGTCACAAAAAGCACCAATACTCTTCTTTCCTTTGCAAGGCCCTTCAAAACATGGAAATGAAATTCAAAGTCAGCCCTGACCTTCCCTGTTGTGCCTCTAAGTGAACAGAAGGGGGATGTGGGTCTGTAGTTGCTTCCATAGTGGGGCTATGAGAGTCCAGTATGCCTGAAAGTCTGCACCTTCCTTTCTCAAAGTTGGTGCAATAAAAAAAATGATTTGTCTATAGGAAGCTGTCTATCCCCTTCTCCTTGTTAGGCCAAAGCTTCTGCTTTTTCCCAACTCTCATAATAAAACCACTGAAGTATAAAAGTTCAGGTCTCTACAAGCATGTTCCAGCAACTATCTTTTCCTCCTACAAATACCTACTATGCTAAGTGGACTGTAAAAAACATGGTTTTTAGTACATGATTACACAAGGATATAGAAAAAGAAATGTTTGAACAGTAGTTGAAGAATACTGCTCTTTATCCTAAGGATTTCTAAAACTTGTTTCAGTGCTGAACAGACAAGAGCTATCAGCCAGTGGAACAATACTGTTCTTTCTTCAGGTCACAAAAAGCAAAAATCTGAACAGCACTAAAGACTTCTACTCAATCACAACTGGCAGACTTTTCTTACTGTTCAGTTCAACAGACCCCTTCTCAAACTCAGAATCTAAAATTATGCCTTAATTGAAGAGTTTCCATTCCCCATGCATATTATTTGTCAGCCTTATTGGACATGCCACCTATTGTACCGCTGAAAAGCAGTTATGGAAGGGGATCAGTGGCACTAAAATGAAACTCATTAGGACACACTTTGCTTTCTTCATGCACAAATTCTAACAGGACAGACTAAAAGCTTGGGGAACTGATGCACAGATCTGATGGGAATTGCCTGAACCTGCAGCCAGCTTTTGCTCCATCTATAAGTTACTGCATTACATAGTAGGAAAGGATTCCTGTTCTAGCTGGTGCATCATCATAGGGGTTGTCACAAGGTATGATCCAGTTAGGCTATGGGAATCTATGTTGCTTTCTGACAGAGGAGAGAAGGAGACTGTACAAACATACAGATTTATACACAACTTTTTTATTCAACAATGATTTTTTTAAACAACTGGTCTCACACCTGCTACTGTAGCTAAGAATAAAACCTATGAAAACATGCTGGGCAACTAATTTGATAACCTGGAAAACTGGAATCAGACTAACACATAAAATTAACTTGTGTTTCTGCATTAAATGAAAGATTTTCAAAAGTGCAACTCCCCCTGTGATTCTCCAAGATCAAATCAATTTTCATGTAGTAAACAATGTACTCAAAATACCCAAGCCCAAATGGTGTACTTGGCTACACTCCCAACTCCTCCATCCTGGCCCTTTATCACTGTTTTCTAGTGCAGATCAGCAACAGTTAAAAGGACTATGTTTAGTAATACTCGGTTTTGTGTTTTAAGTAGTAACACAAGATGAAGGATATAGCATAATATTAACAGAGCTGTATTTCCACTAGAAACAAAGAGGGAGGAATGTCTTTAGAATTACCTCCAGTTGCCAAAAGGCTCACGAAGTGGCACAGTAACACTGAGCAGTCTTGAGGTACATGGATAAATGGAGGTATCAACTTGTCAACTTATTTTTTGCTACTTAGTCTTTCACAGAAAACTACTTCACTAAAAGCAAGGTAGTTGGGAAGGCAAAGGAAAAAGACATAAAAAGCCACACTTAGAGCAAGACAGAGATTTAGATTTCTGTTTAGGGAAAGCATGCTTGCTGGAGTGCTCTTTCCTCAATTAAAAATGGATGCTTTTCATATGGTTGTGATGACAGAAACTACCATGCGAGGCCCCATACTTGCTGTCTAGGCTCAGCCTGTCGGAGTATGAGCAGTACTGTTGAGTTCATTGCCTGAATCATCCTGCTAATTGGAAAAATGCAGAAGTGCATCCTACTCCCTCAATTACTCACATACTATTAAAGTGGCCACGCACTCATATTCACTCATGTGAAGACAGTTTTGTTTGTGGTGACGTATTTGTTACTCACCTAATTATATGAATAAACTGGGACCTTCACTCAGAAGCTTCAAGAAAGAGCTTAAGCAATAAACAGCATACAGAGACAATGCTAGCCTTAAGTTCTTTTACAGGAACTAAAGGATGGACAGATACAGGCACCAAACTGTGCACTACACACAGATGGCTGCACCAAGCAGCCCAGTGTGATGTGTGCTCCTTGCTGCTGTTCTCTGAGAGGAATGGCCAGAGAGCAGCAGTCTGGCTCTGAGATAATCACGCCAGAATAACAAATTCTTGTATCAAAGCAAAGTAGTTATTCTGGCCTTTCAGTTCATAGACTCATAGAATGGTTTGGGTTCAAAGTGACCTTGAAGATCATGTAGTTCCAACCCCCCCTGCCATGGGTTGGGACACCTTTCACTAGACCAGGTTGCTCAAGGCCCTGCCCAACCTGGCCTTCAACACCTCCACAGAGAAATCCTGGTTGGAAGCAGGGATAGGGGGAAAAGCTGGCGATAGAGCTTGTTCCCCTCCTCAGCCATTAGGAGATTGTGCCAGCTCAAGAGCAATGGAAATGCAATATACCCTCACACAAATCTTTGATCATAGTAATTATCCTGTGTCATCATGTTTGTTAACAATCAAGACTGTAAGCAACCACTGAGGACTAGAAATAGAAAACAACCAAAGAAACCAACCCAATCCACCAACAAACCAAACCAAAAAAGTAAAGCCTAAAGCTCATTAATTACATAAAAAAACACTTACCAAGGCAAGATTTCTGCACTTAGGTTGGCTGCCATGATTCTCCACATTGCCACCCATCTCCACGCTCCCACATGCATGCTTTGGAGCAACTTCAGAAGCCATGTCAGGAGAATCTGAGAAGAGATTTCTAGGCATCACACTCTCTTGGCTCATTGATCCCAACGTGGTGCAGAATGCCATCAGCGTATTATATGTGGCCTCTTATGGCTGCTAGCTTCAGTCATTGCTGAAAACAGAGAACAATGGGCTACATTAAAACCTTTTAAAAAAATTACTTGAAAAGGAATGGAAAATAAAAAGTTTATCCCACCAAGTTAATGAAAGACATATCCTCATGTTCCAGACCATATCTGCCATCTATGGAGATGTCCCACAGATTCAATTTGTGTTTTCCATTATGACACATCACTAACAGTAATAAAATCTTAACTGGCAGAGATACCAACTGACCCAGTTCAGGTATCTTCATCATTTTATTAGCTTTTAGACAAGGATTCTATTTATCAGATCACATGAGGGAAACAGAATCCAGTTCATTTCCTGACACTGCTGCAGTTAAGTGTTACTGAAGCAGCTCCACGCCAACTACTTCCGGTGAAAGACCCATGATCAGAACTTAGTGCCATCTTGCACCATCACGTTACACAGTGGAATTGCATTTCAAACCTTACAATGCTTTTATTTCACTCAACCATGAAGAAACAGTGCTTGTACATTTGGAAGATGCTGACTGGAACAGACACATGCACCAGCACTTAATAAAACAAAAGTCCCTTGCTTTTTTAAGCCATCCTAGTGCTCAGTTCTGTAACACTTCTCCAAACTGTTGTCATCTCCCAAAACACTTTGGCAGAATTTCTACCTTCATTCTTGACCTACCACAAAGACAAAAAAAGTCATCCTTGTGCATTAACAGCACAAAGAAGGGGGGGGGGGGGCTAAAAAGTAGAACTCAACTAATTTCTCGCTTCAATATGTTAAAACACCCTTTCAAACAAGAAATGGCCCTGTTCTTTAACAGTTCGTCTTTTCACTCACGTTGTCTGTGACCAGGAAACAGCAGTAACATGTTCCTCAAAACAGCTGGTTCTGAGGTACCATGTTATAGGTAACCAGCTGTGGGCTGGATACCATTACCCTGACACTGTACAGATGAAATGAGATGGTCCTGCTTCCCAAGTGCTTTTCCTATTATTATGGTTTGAGAGGTGACAGAGGAAGCAAAATCAAGATTGCATTTCCAATTCAATTGGATTATCTCTCCTTCCTCCCTACCCACATTGGCTGAGGGCTGAGAAACCAGAGCCTCCTGGTAAGCTGATTAGTATTTCATAGCAGCAAGATAAAATCTGCCAATACTTAGCAACAATTCCATTCTGCTGATCGTTTCCTCCCAGGAGAGGGCTATGACATTACCGGAGGTATGTAGGAACGCTGCTTCATCTATACTGTAACACCAACATGTGTGCTGCAGCAAGGCTCTCATGCAGTATAGCTAGGCTGCAGTCCAGCAAGTCCTAGAAGCACAGTCCACATCAACAGAACACTGGATGCCACAGTAAAAGCAGCCAATAGTCCTTCGTATGAGCATTAGGTCTAACAATTAAGATTTAGCCTTGCTTTTTACACAAAAAGAACATTTTTCCTTTCTTCTATTAATAACATTAGCTACAGATAGATACAATGCATCCTCAGGATAATGGTCTTTTAAGAGAGACCACAGAGGTAAAAACATGCTCTTGGTCCTGGTTTTTCAGAACAAGATAGCAGACATGAAAGCACTTCATTAGCTGCTCTACCTCTGGTTGCCACACACCCAGGCTCAAACCAAAAAACTGTGCTGCAGGAAGCCCAACTAGAAAAGAATAGCCCAACTCTAGAACATACTCTGCAACAGCAGCTCCATCTACAACAAATCTTGGCAGAGAACAGTCTCACATAAGACAATACATGTCACTTCTAGAAAGCAACATCAGTTAAAATCTTCACTCCACTCTGAAATGCTACATACAAAGCCCCACAAATTTATGTTTTAGAAGGCAAGACTATCAAGAAAACCTTGACACCACTGAAACTCATGGAAGGCTTCTACTGACTTCAGGTTTTATCCCACAGCTCTCAAGGGGATGTTCCAGCGGAAGAGAGTATTTTCCAAAAGCGGGACCAACAAGAGGTGGATATTCATACTGACATCCAGTATTACTTCTCATCAGCACTTTAAAGCTGCAACATCCATTTTTATCCCCCAGTATAAACTGGACATGTCATGTTTGTCCAGTCCCTCAATGATGTATTATAGACAACTGAAAATATGCTCAAAACCACGTAAACATTTTATAGGCTACATCATGAGAGGTCATAGCTCCAGATTACAACAGGTAGCATAGACAAGATCCACATTTAAAGACTAATGAAGATGTTAATCCAAGTCACCAAGAAACCAACCAGTGGTCCAAACTTGAGGGAGACAAAGTATTTAAGAGTATGTTTCTGCTTTCTTCAACAGCAAAACCTAAGCACATCCAGGTCTAGGCTTCCCAGTGCATCTGGGACAGCAGGAATACTCAAATTCAGTAGCAGTAAATGCCAAAGCCATGTGTTCTAAATAACAACTAACTGCTTCCAGAAAGCTCCTGTTACTCATTTTCGAGCTCAAGCTCAGATGTTTCACAAAGCTCCTTAACAATGAATAAAGGCAGTGACTACACTGGTTAAGAGTGCCACCCACACAAGATCAAGTAGCAAGCATTATGGCACCAGTTCTGCTTTTGTGTTGCCAACCCTGGCTTCTTTGGGGGTTTTACTCATTCCAGAAAAGCTCAGGAGCTGTGATACAGCCTGTGAGCCTGCAGAAAGGGCATGGGGCAAAGATATTTTCCCTTCAATCTTTCACATCATCTTTAACACTTTGAGGCTACACATCATGATCATAACCCATAAGCTATGTTCTCCTCTTTGCTGTTTTTTTCATGCTTTGAGAAATGCCTACATATTTTTTTCTGGTGCCCACAGCAGGCACAGCTGATGTGAGGTTGTGCAGCACTGCTGCAATACATACGACATGATTTGCAAACAAATCTCCCTCCTAAAAGCAGCTAACACAGAAGTCCTCTCACCCTTTTAATGTCTGCTCTATTCAGCGAAAGACTTTAAGAGCAAGAACAGCAGGACAACAGCCAGCTGTCCTTCCTGACCTTCACAGATGCATTAAATATGAAAGTAAATTTGCTCACAACAGGATTTCTTGCTTGGTCTATCCAATGCACTGTAGTGACTGGTTTGAAGGGGGGGTTTGGTTGGTTTAAGAGTGCCTGTACTATCAGGGATTAATTACAAATAAAATTAGAAAAAAAAAAATCAGACCATGATATGAGAGTTCAGAAGTACAACAGGAACAGCACTATTTGTTGAGAAGATCCCAATCATTAAACCAAAAAGGCATCTTAAGACAGCTGTGATTGTATTAGCTGAAATGATTGTGTCTATTACCCCAGAGCTAGCCTTCATGAGATATTTAAAAGCATACAATTCGCCTATCAAGCATGTTTATCAGAGAGGAGGAGGAGGAAATTGAAATATTCTGAAGTTAACATTCAATTTTACCTCAAGAGATTTAATTTTGCTTCAACAGAGGCACATAATTTACAGAGACTGTATTAAGTTGCCATCAGAGATAAGGTGTGGTCTGTCCTTTTTAAAAGAGTATTTTTATAGCTTTGCTGACTCAGGTTACTTCTTCGCTGAACTCCAATGTTAGCATTTACAAGAACCTGCTTCTGCAGGAGCAGGAGACTGGAAAACAAAATGTTTATTAACAATGCTATTTGAAGGCTAGCTCAATAGGCAAAAAGATCGATCCCACAAAAATGGAAGACATTTAGAGGCTAAAAGTCAACAGCCACATAAACCAGGAGCTGAAAGCCAGCAGACAGCCAGCATCACACCATTTACTGCACCATGTATTTAAGGCACAGTCGACAATTTTAGGAAGTCATGATACATTTTTAAAAGGGCACAATACCAGTTTTTCCCTTCCTTTGCTGAAGACAATTTCTAGAACATTCTTTGTATGAATCATTTCTTTGGCTAGATATCTAAACCTGAACTGTACTCTGAGCATCGCATGCACTTCACCTGTTCTTAAACAGCCATATCTCAGTGACACAACTGAAACAGAACTGGACAGTGAACTTCAAGGTCTGTTTAATCTGTCAGCTTTATGCAGACATGCCAATGCACACACTCAGCTCTCTGCACACCATCAGCAGGGTTGCACTCCACAGCCCTGCTTGAGTTCGGCGAGTTAAACATCTGGAAAAACATCTGAAAGTACTCTGAGGTTATTCGAAGTGTTACCATGAGACAGGTCTTATAAAAATGATGGTATAGAGGCAGACTAGAGACCAGCATCTCTACTAGCCTCCAACAGCAGCAGATGCCAAGGGAAGAGCACGTAGAACAAGGCAAGCAGAGAGCAGAAATTAAGATTCCTCATATTGTGATCAGGGCTTCCAAAAGCAGGCCAGGTATTTGTGCTTGATAGCATGATGAATTTTTGCTAAAGTGCCCCTGCAACATACCTTTGAACCTGCTGTACAAGATCACAGCTAAAAACTGACTGGCACATGACATGTCTAAACTGAGCTACTGCTATTACAGACACTTCAAAACTGATCCAGTATGGTGGAGATATTTCCTCCTTATGAACAGAGGTATCAGCAACTGAATTCATCTTACCTACTTTAGTATACAAAATATACCTACCTCAGCTTTAGAGGCAACCCACTTCCTTTCTCTTGTGATACACAGTAAGACTTAAGCTTTCTGGTAAAAGAATAGGCTAAGTGACAGTACTGCCTTAGAAAGGAAAAACCTCACAGGCAAGTTAACTAACTCTAGGAACACAGAGGGTGGCTGAAGAGGTACTGCTCTGAGCATGAAAAAACAACCCAGAATCACACAGTAAATTCTTATGCTGTTCTGATAGGAAGAGTCAAAAAGAAAGTGAAGTAACAATCATCAAAATTATGTTTAGTAGCCAAGGTAAACCAAAACTGGCCAACATGGCTAAATTCTGACTTTTCTCCCTAAGTGCAGATGCTTATCATGTGCTAATGCATTTTACTGTGATGCACATTCATTATCTGTTCATGAAAAATCCTGTCTGTCTAAAATGGGCATGGATAATTAACATCCAGTGACCAGGAAATGTTCCTGCCCTTGTTTAGAGAGGGACTGTCACCATAATAACAGTCAGAATTTGTCTGACTGTAAGAAACAAAGAAAATATACTCCATCCCCCCCAGTCTATGGCACTGTGGTCCTCTAAACAAGAGCCAAGCCAACACCATTCTTATAGACACTTCATTGGGTATAAATTCAGAACGAGTGACAACTAAGTGAAGAACTTCTACTGAAGTGGGAACTTGGGGTACTCTCACGATAGCACAACAGTTCAGGACAGACATTTAGCTACAACCACAGCACTATTAACCATGCAAGACTCCCAGAAATCAAACTAATTTAATATAAGTAGCCCAAATACTTTGTTTTAAACTTTCTGGTTCCTGTGGTACATTTGTGACAATCCAAACTTTCCTCCACAGGTTAGAGAGCTACAAATTCCATTAGTTTTAAAACTTACAACAAAGATTCTCTCAGTTCTCTAAATCTGGAAGATGGATCCTCAAGAAGTAGACTGAATGTCATTCATACAGCTTGCACTAGAATTTGCAGGAGCTGCCAACAGTGAAATAATTACTCCTGTGTACATATGTTTGTAGAAGAACTAGATGGGCATGGCACCAATTCAGTAGAACTTAAATCCAGCTGACTTCGCTAGGATATTTCATCACATGCTTGAATGGTTTGGTGAATTAGATCTCAAATTAAATGCAGCAACCACTTAAAAGGAAAGGAAACAATCACAAACTAACATTTTCATCACCTTAGTAATAATTGAATTACTACACTGAATTCTCCAAATCATGCGTTGCTTGGAAACAATGCTTCAGGTGATGCCTTTGACCACGTTAATCCAAGCCTCAAGATACCAGAAAAAGAGGGTTCAGTGCAGTGCTTCATTCTCAACTGGTATTTCTGGATTTTCAAGAGCAGCCTTTTAAGTTTTTCAGACTCCAGAAACTTTGTTACCTACTGAAGACCACCAAGCCAACACAAGACAAGGATATTCTGCAAGGGCCCACCCAGATCTTCATCTCATCACCCTCCCCGAAATGTTTGGAAAATTATGCTTCTCTTTATGGAGCAGTCATGCAGACTTTCATGGTGCTTAGCACATTGGTCCATTCTCAGGACAGAATTTTCCTGGGAAAAACTGAAGCATGTTCTCACACATCTTTGCCTTCTCCTTTGCAAGTAAACTCTGTTCTCAGTTCTCTACAACACCAGCTTCAGCTGAGTCCTGTTGACTAAAGCAAAGGACAGTGGCAAAGGTTCATATACAACAACATGGATTAAACCACCAGAGAAAGATCCCTGAAGCACTCACATTTCCCAAGTGTTTACAGCAACAGAATCCCTCCCTGGCCCAACTATAAATAAAACTACAGCTGATGACAAGTAGTTACCTTTGCCAAGTAGTTACCTTTCTTCAGATTAATGTCTTACCTAAGGATAACGTTAAGACTCTCACTGGTACACTCCAGCTGAGATGTGATGACCAGTGGGAACACTACATATGATAACCAGAGCTGTCTGACCTAGCTTTAGACACATCCAGGTAATGGCTGACGTCTCCTCTGACCTCAAGTGTCCTTACAGAAATTTCAACAAGTGTCTAAGCCATTTACCCTTTAAAAGTCTCCTCTGTTAAGATCAGGGTGGTGCTATCTGACAGCCAATGCTTCAGAAACATGAAATGTACATAAACAAATTCAGGCAGTGACTCCTCTGTAATTAGCCAACTTCTGTCTTGTTTTAGGTGTAGCATCACTGGAGTTTAGAGTTTCATTATGTAACTAACTGCTACAGTCATAGCAAAGGTGAACCAAATCCTGGTTTACAAAGCATTTAAGAGAGCAAGATAGTTTCAGCTCCAGTATGGCCCTTTCACTGTCTCGCAGCTGAAGCTTATGTTGCTTTCCTACACCTCTTTTGATAACTGCTGTGCTTGTGTAGAGAGGAAGGCAGAAGGCATCTGAAGCTCAAAGCAGAAATGTTTACTTTAATAAGTAGCTAATCCAATGTACATTTTATTCCTATCTAAGTACACAAAGGTCTGGCAGCCCAAGGCAGAGTTGAAAACAACACCAGCTAGACAGCACTAGAATCTCGCCCTGAACATTCCTTGGTACAAGGATAATCAATACACACCTAATTGAAAAGGATTTTTAAGCAGTTACTTACACTGGAAGTTAAAATCCTTTGCTTTTATTTTTTTAATTATATATATATAAAAAAAAAAAAAAAGGGAAGGGAGGGGAGACATGGTAACAGTATTTGACATGGCCTGGCTGGCTTTGAAAGCCACATTCATATGCTCATTTATTTTCATGCCTCAGTATTTCAGAAAGTCAGTCAGCCAGAGACCTGTCAAGTGCTCCTGAGTTAAGTTGTTCCAGTTACTATATCCAAACAGCCAGACCCTCTGCCAGCATTCTTGGTTAATATTTCTCTGAGGCATGCAGAAAAAAAAAAAGGAGCTATGACCAACAGGAGAAGAGTTTTACTACTGAAAAAACTTAGAGATGCAATAGAGAATCTCCCTGTTCCTTTCCTGTGTTAGACATTACTTGGACTTCTAGTCAAAATTTCATTTTACTCATCGGTATTTTTTCTTTTACACTTTAAACAGCAGCTCCCCCCTTTTACAGCATCAATTACTGCAAAGGAAAGAGAAAAGTCACAATCATTCTTTACAGCAGTACCTGCAAAAGTCCATCTGCAATGCTGCATTAATCAAACGTTTGCAGAAGAACCTCTAAAGAATAGCCTAAGCCATAATTTGTAAAAGCTTTTAAAACTAAGACTTATGCTTTAGTGTTTGGAAATAAGTTTTTCCTCCTGTGCCCTTCATAAAAGGAAGGAGAAAGGAAGTAATTGCTACTTACATTTCTGATCATTGAAAAACTTTAAGAGAAATAGATGAACTCCAAAGTTCATCTGCATACTTGTTATCACAGACTATTCCTTCATCTCTTCCTACAACATCGGTGCACAGGACCAAGCACAACAGAGCTCCACTTCCAGCTGCCTCCTCTCCGTGCCCACATTAAACCAAAAACTATTCAGGAAACATGCCCTTGAGATCCTGGATTACTGAAAATCCCGAGAGTATTTTTGAAGCTGTGGTTTCTCTTACACCGACTAAGCCTTGCCCGAACTACCCAACATTACGGTGTTAAAATGCACCAACCATCTCAGGCTTACTATCTCCAGATGGAAAACACACCTGACAGGGAGTAAAAGGGGGGGAAGGCATTTTGACCTACAACGTGCTACTCTTTAAGCCAACTTTTTTTTCCAACATTACACTGCAGACAGTCAGAAAACAAAGAGGAGGTATAAGGAAGCTCTTTCCCACCACCCTTTGCCAGTCAGTAACACCATACACACCAAGTTTAACAGTGTATGCGTGCAAAGCCTTGCCTTAGCTGGCTTTAAGTTGCCAGTCAGCATGGGTAAATTGGTTTGTTTTTTTTTTTCGCAGGTATGATGGTGAAGAACAAGAAATAAAAGAGAAAAAAACCCAGTCCTTAACAGAGATCAATACTGGGAAACAGCCCCACATAGAGCAGGGAAGCAGCCAGATCAGTTTTTCTCCTCCCCTCCTCTACAGAAAACTGAACCAAACCCAAAGCACCTCTCCGGGGCTGTGTCTGTGTGCTCTTTCCCGCTGACAAGTCAGCGGGCGACCACGTCCCACTCAGCCCAGCTGCCCAGCCCGAGGGAACAGTGGGGCGAGAAGGCGCGCAGATACAGGGTGTCCCGCCTGCTGCTCTTAGAACTGCGGCAACTGACGTGAGTTCAAACAAAAAAAATTAAAAATCCATTAGTGAGTAATAAGACCAATATTGAACCATTCGTACAAGGGCTGACAAACATGCGGAAGGGCCCGAAGGGGCCGCTCAGAAGGACTGAGCCGGGGGCAGGCGGAACGGCAGGAGCTCACCGCCTCGCGCCAGCGGCTCCCCTCACGGCCAGTCCCCTCTGCCGGGAAATGAGAGCAGGAGCTATGGCGAAGATCCCCTCAGCCAGAGCGCCCCACAGCCGGCAGGAAGCGGAGATCCCCTCAGTCAGAGCACTTCACAGCCAGGGAGAGAAGCGAAGATCACTTCAGCCAAAGCACCGCATTAGGCGAGAGGAGCCCTCTGAGAGAAGCAAGTCGTAACGGGAGCCCCCACTCACCGGCTACAGAGAGCAGTCCACACTTCTCCAGGTATGGACGGCGGAAAGTAGGGCAAGGAGTCAGAAAGAGCGCCGACGAAGAATGATAGGGGGCAGGTGGCCGAAGAAGTATATCCAGCTAGGTACAGGCTTCGGGGAGCAGCCAACCCCGAACTCATGCGCACTGCGCCCGGCCGCCACCCACGGGGGGTGGTTAAAGCGACAGACGCAACGCCGGGCTGGGATGGTTTGTTTTATGTGGGGAGAAGCATCCCGTCACGGCTCCGCCTAACCCGGGCGGGACGACCGCCTATATCCCGGGCCTTCTGGGAAGGGCATGAGGCCGGTATTGCTCCCTGGTAGGCGGGCGAAGGCGGCAGCAGCCTGTGGTGTGCTGCGGTGTGAGGGTTTTTGCTCTGCTGCCACATAGCGCCCACGGAGCGCGGCTTAAACGCGTGTGCCCGCGGCCAGAAGCGTTGCCTAAGACGGCCCCGCTGAGGAGTGGTCCCCATTGTGCCCTGAGCAGTATGTGTGGAGTGGGAGATATGGATCTCCACAACCACCCTGTGAGGGCAAGCTGGGTGCCGTGATGGGCTGCAGTGGACCGGTGGTGAGGCGGTACCTTTCGCTCGGTCTGAGTATCCCAAGGTAAAACTCTGCCTGGCCCTGCCACCTCAGGTTGGTGAGGACAGCCCAGATCATGAGGGATAAATTCTGTTGGAGCTGGTGTCTGTGGGACTTGTCTTTCCACTGAGCCAGTGGCAATTCACACCGCAAATACTGCATTTAGTTTTGGGCCCCTCACTACAAAAAGGACTTTGAAGTGTTGCTGTGGGCCCATAGAAGGATAGTGAAGCTGGTGAAGGGTCTGTAAAACTGGTCTTCTGAGGAGTGACGGAGAGAACTGGGGTTGTTTAGTCTGGAGAAAAGAAGGCTAAGGGGAGATCTTCGTGGACTCTACAACTACCTGAAGCGAGGTTGCATCAAGGTGAGGGTCGATCTCTTCTTCAAGTAATTAATGATAGAATGAGAGGAAATGGTCTCAAGTTGTGCCAGAGAAGGTTTGGATNTAGACAGCAATAAGGTCACCCCTGAGCCTCCTCTTCTCCAGGCTAAACAATCCCAACTCTCTCAGCCTTTCCTTGTAGGGCTTGTGCTCGAGGCCTCTCACCAGCCTCGTTGCCCTTCTCTGGACACGCTCAAGCATCTCAATGTCCCTTCTAAACTGGGGGGCCCAGAACTGAACACAGTACTCAAGGTGTGGTCTAACCAGTGCAGAGTACAGGGGCAGAATGACCTCCCTGCTCCTGCTGACCGTCACCATTCCTGGAGATGTTGAAAAGATATGTAGACATGGCACTTTGGGACATAGTTGAGTGGGCCTGGTGGTTTTGGATTGATGCTCGGATGTGTTTCTTTTCAACCTTGATGATTCTATGATTATATGTTGAGGGTAAGTGGTGAAAAGAGAAGGTAAAAAATGACTGGCTCAACCCTTCGACTCTCCTTCGGGCTGTATGGCCTCTGTCTGAGTGTGTATAGTCAGTGAGGAAAAGAAAGGGGTTTATGTGCCTGGTAAACCTGTGCCACCCACATGTTTTACAGCTCAGTAACAAATATTGCCTATTTGTGCTCTTATTTATTGCTAGTATAATATCATACGCATTGTTATTTATCAAGTAATAGTCCCTCCCTCCTTCATTGCACAAGGTCACAGAAGCCATTGAATTAACAATTTGACCTACTTTACACTGTAAAAATTCAAGCCACTCTCAGAATTCATTGTTTCTCACCTATGCTGCAGGAAATGGTAAGATCAGCCCCAGTCTACAGATTCCACTTGAGCATCTTCCAGGGCTGCAGGAATGTTGTTCAGGAGGAAAACAAATGGTTGATATCTTAAAAATATATTTACCTTAAATAATTTGGGGTTATTTTAAAGATGGAATCTAATATAAGTTGTTTGGTTATTCTACAGTCTAGAGAGACAGGATGTCTCCACTGGCTTAAGACAGTTGGACAAATCACATTGTGAGGAAATGTGCCTCCAGTAGTCATACAGTGGTGAAGCCTTACCAGTGTGTATCTTGACCGGAGGCCTGGTTTACAGCTTGCTAATGTTAGATGAATTCCAGCTCTACTTTTTTATTCTTGTCTGTGCCAGCAACTTGGTATAGGATTGGTTGAATGTCACATGTAACATCTGTTACACAAGAGTAAAGAAGAGGAAAGTGCCTTACTTCATCAAGGAGTAAAGTGGGAGTGGTGCCTACTACATGTAGCATGCAGATCTTAGTTAAGGAGAGTATCTCTCTTTGGTAAACATCTTTAATTCAAAAATATATTTAAAGGCAAGCATGTACTTCACTGATTTCCAGTGTGGGAACATCAATACACAAATGCAGAGCACTTTAAAGATTCATCAATGCAGGACATTAGATAACTTCAATATATTCTTACAGCAGTATGTGTAAGTATATGCTAACTCACCCTGCCTGAGGTAAAGCTCTCCTTGTTAAGTAGGACATCACCTTGAGGAAGATCTTACAGTTCCAGGGCTTTGCTAGCTCCACAGTGTTATTTTCTTTATTTCTTGATTTATTCTCAGCACCTTAATACCAGGTTTAGTTTTACATTAAAAATGTGCACTGTCGACATTTTTCTCCCCCAGGTGTGTCTGAAAGAATTTTTTGTCCTTTTGATCATCATTTGTATGTTTTTTCCTCTTTCCTCATTCTTCAGCAGTACCAACTGCTAATACCAGCACTGACTTTAGTTGCTCCAGGAGAGCAACTGTGTTGACACATTCTGTCCTGAAGGTGGGGAAATTTATGGTGCACAGTTCCAAGTACACAGCCCATTAGTATGTATTACAGAGAACTTCCCTCCTCTGAACTGTGAAAACTTGTTGTACCAGTTCAAAAATATGTCAGGCATGCATCTCCTTCCTTTAACATTAATCATTAATTAACATGTGATACTGACATTTCTGGTAGCTACTTAATAAAGCAAAACAGTATTTTATGTGCGTTTCTAACTTCTATCATATTCCAACACTGACATCATAACACCTCCAACATCAGCACAGGCCTACACCACTCTACAGACCCTCTGAAAATGCTGCCCACACCAGAGCCACTACAAGCTCATGTTTGCAAAACTCCTTGGCAATCTGTCTCCTTTTCCTTGTGTTACAGGCCAAAATTCCAAGTTTCTTCTCAGATAACGTGCTTGTTATATTTATTACTTCAAATAGCTGAGACTAGACACGTTGAACTAAGCAACTGTGATAAGAGGGTCTCATCCAAGTATTTTGGACTCTATTCACAAATTGTTTTTGCTTTGGGTCTTTTTTTTTTTTTTTTTTTTTCTTCTCTCCTCTCCGTGTGGTCTGGGCTTGATAAGCAATGGGTAGAACTGAGCAGTCAGAAAGAACCTGTAGAATGACAGCAAGCTCTCTGTTACATGTTTAAATTTCAGTAGGCTTAGAAAGTTCTAGAGTTGAAATTCAGAGCCCTCTTGTGTGAGACGGTATATATAAAGAAAAAAAATTTTCTATTTTAGAAAGCTGGTAATTTACATTTTGACCATAAGTGTACTGTGTCCAGTTCTGGGCTCCTCAATTCAAGAGAGATGTTGGGGTGCTGGAATGTGTCCAGAGAAGGGCGACAAAGCTGGTGAAAGGCCTGGAACACAAACCCTATGAGGAGAGGCTGAGGGAGCTGGGGTTGTTTAGCCTGGAGAAGAGGAGGCTCAGGAGTGACCTCATTGCTGTCTACAACTACCTGAAGGGAGGCTGTAGCCAGGTGGAGGTTGGTCTCTTCTGCCAGGCAACCAGCAATAGAACAAGGGCACACAGTCTCAAGTTGTGCCAGGGGAAGTATGGGCTGGATGTTAGGAGGAAGTTCTTCCCAGAGAGAGTGATTTGCCATTGGAATGGGCTGCCCAGGGAGGTGCTGGAGTCACCATCCCTGGGGGTGTTCAAGAAAAGCCTGGATGAGGCACTTAATGCCATGGTCTAGTTGACTAGATAGGGCTGGGTGCTAGGTTGGACTGGATGATCTTGGAGGTCTCTTCCAACCTGGTTGATTCTATGATTCTAAGGCAGCAGACAAACAAAGCAGGGAATAAATATACACTGAGATATGAGATAACCCTGAAAGAAACAGGGTTTAGTTGAAGATCAGGTTACATTTATGGTCATTATAGTTGACTTAACTGTTGTGATAAATGTGGTATTATGATTTGCTATTTGTGTAAGAGCGGCCACTGGAAACCTCAAGACAGGATCGTGGCTTGTTGTACAACGTATTGTATAAATGCCAGGCAGCAAAGAGTCACTGTTATTCTTGTTTACAATAAGTAATCCTCCAGAAAATATCCTTCATGACTCATTTATGCAACTTTTCCTCATGACTGACCATGTCCTTTTTTTGGCAGGGCACTTACAGTTAGAGCAAATGAAAGGCTTTGGTGTCACAGCACACGTTACTTTTCAGTGCCTAGCTGGCAGACAGAATTTCCAAGCAGTGAGATAAAGTTACAGTAATCAAAACTTTGGGATTTATCTGTGACTCAGCAGCAGGCTGACATCCCAGCCCAGATGTCACCGTTGCCCTTCTTGTGCCAATTCAGTGTTTTCTGTGATGCTGTCCAGTCATACCGATGTAGTGGTCTAGATTAAAATGAGACAAAACAGCAAGACTCAGATTGGGTGGGTGGTCTGCAAGATGAGGAAGAAATTGGCTTGCAGGCTGCACTCAGATGGTGGTGATCCATAGTCTTTACTTAGGCTGGCAGTTGTCACAAGTGGGGTGTCCCGGGGATGGATACTGAGCTGCATGGGGCTCTAAGCAACCTCATCTAGTTAAAGATGTCCTGGCTTACTACAGTGAGGGTTGAACTAGATGACTTTTAAAGGTCTCTTCCAACCAAAAACATTCTGATCCTGTGGGACTTGAAATACCAAGTTGCTTATGACACTAATTTGAGTGTTGAGATGGATATGTCAAAAGGAAAAAACATGTTACAGAGGCACCTGGACAGGCTGGATGAGCAGGCTAGCAAGAACTGTGTGAAGTTTAACAGGTGCAAGGAACAACATAACCCCAAAACAGGAGCCCAGTACAGGCCAGGATCTGTGTGGTTGAGGAGTAGCCCTGCTGAGAAAAAGTTGGGGGCCCTTGTGGACGACAAGCTGAACACAAACCATCAGTGCACTGCTACAACAGTGAAGGCAAATGGGATCCTGGGCGGGCTGCATCCACAGCAGCATTACTAAGCAGAAATAGAGATATGATCCTTTCCCAAACTCTAGGTTTATGGAAACAATATCGACCTTGTAACTAGATTCGCAGGTTGAATTGGCTTAGAGGAGACCCTCAAAGGTCATCTTGTTCAAACTCCTGCAGTGAGCAGGGATACCTCCAACTAGATCAGACTGCCCAGAGCCACACATCTGACCTTGAATGTCTCCATGGACAGGACCTCAGCCACATCCCTGGGCAACATGTTCCAGTATTTTACAACTCCCATTGTAAAGAACTTCTTCCATACGTCCACACTAAATGTGCCCTGCTCCTGTTTAAAACCGTTGCCCTCGTCCTGCAAGGCTTTCTAAGCCGTCCTTCCCCAGCCTTCCTGTAGGTCCCCTTTAGATAGTGAAATATAGCTGTAAGGTCTCCACAGAGCCTTCTCTTCTCCAGTCTGAGCAGCCTCAATTCTTTCATCCACTTTTCATAGAAGAGGTGCTCCAGCATTCTGATCATCTTTGTAGCCCTCCTCCAAACCTGCTTCAGCAAGTCCATGTCTCTGTTGTGCTGTGGCCCCAGAGCTGGACGTAACACTCCAAATGAAGTCTCACCAGAGCAGATTAGCAAAATCACCTCTCTCAATCTGCTGGCCATGCTTCTCTTCATGCATCCCAGGATGTGACTGACCTTGTGAACTGCAAATGCACATTGTTGGCTCACATCCAGCTTCTCATCCACCAGTACCCCCAAGGCCTTTTCTGCAGGGCTGCTCTCAATTTCATCATTCACTAGCCTTATATTGATACTGAGGATTGCCCTGACCTAGGTGCAGGACCTTATTGAACCTCATAAGATTCTACTCAGCCCACCACTCCAGTTTGTCCAGCTCCCACTGGATGCCATCTTGTCTTTCAGTCTTATCAACTACACCACTCCTCTTGGTATCAACTGCAAACTCACTGAGTGTGCCCTTAATCTTGCTGTCAATATAATTAAGATATTGAACAGCACTGGTTCCAGTACACTGTTGTAGGGAGAGGGATGCCTCTTAGCTGCAGAGATCAACTTTCATTCCATCCTCTCATGTGTGATCAGGATGTGTGAAGTGAGAGATGAATTTTAAGTCTAATGCTTCAGAGACAACTGAGTCTCCCAGACTGAAACTTTGTAGATAAGAAACTTTAGATAACATAGACTTGCTGTAAAAAAACGGCCCAGACAGGATCTGTGGTGAGCAGAGACAGTCGGCATTTATTGGACACTCTCTAGGAACAGCTTTAGCATTTAGTCCTATTTGCAATTAAGCCAGAAAAAATACTTAATTTCCAGGTTATGTTCTAAATTAATTGAGAAATAGTCCTGAAGCTGCTGTGGCCAGTGGCCATTCTGTACCTGTACAGAAGCAGAGCTGGAGGCATGAGAGCTGTTGGTTGGTAATTTTTCTCCAGCAGGTCTTCACAGCCTTCCTTTTGTCTTCTGGATATTCAGATTTACCTCTGTCCTCTTCTATCTTCAGTACCTTACCTGCTTCCTGAGTCCATCTCGCTGTCCATGTAAAGATGAGGAAAAACTTTTCACTGTGAGGGTGATGGAACACTGGAACAGGCTGCCCAGGGGTTTGTAGAGACTCCTCTGGAGATATTCAAGGCTCACGTGGATGCATTTCTGTGTGACCTACTCCAGGTGATCCTGCTCTGGCAGGGGGGTTGGACTAGATGATCTTTCAAGGTCCTCTCCAATTCCTAACATTCTGTGATTTTCGCAGGCTCCACCATTACCCCCACCCCACCAGTGCTTCTTGACCCACCCTCTTTCTCCGGAACTTTTCACATTGTCTTTAGGGCTTTCTGTTGCCTTCTCTCTATCAAGCCATGTCCCTTTTCCTTGCTGGTAGCTTCACAGCCCAATCCGATAGGCATACTAGTGACTTGTTTAGTAAGTTTGACTTTATTTCTTTCCTCTCATTACTTAAGGTGTTAGTGCATCTCACAGCTGAGACAAGTTTTGCAGGTATAAGGAGAATTTTACAGAGGAATGTTATAGTTTGAGGCTAGGTGCATTTTTCTTTTACCCCTTTTGGAAGAGGGTAAAAGAAAAATGTCTCACTCTAAACTAAGACAAGAAGTTACCTTATGAGTTGTTTTGTCTTCAGGGCTTGTCTGCAGTTCAGCTGGGGAGAGAAAGGAGAGCTGGATTGTATTTTTGGCTTTCAGTACACCTGTTTTACTTAAATTCTAGTATACAATCATAGAATTATACAACATCAGGGACTGGAAGGACCTCAAAAGATCATCTGGTTCAGCCTCCCTGCCAGAGCAGATCACACTGGAATGCAACCAGACAGTTCTTGAATTTCATCTCCAGAGAAAGACTCTACAACCTTCCCAGGCAACCTGTTCCAGTCCCTCACAGGAAAAAAAAAAAAATTAAAAAAATCTTCCTCAGGTTCACATGGAACCTCCTATGCTTCAACTTCCACCCATTGCCCCTTGTCCTGTCACTGGGCATCTCCAAGAAGAGGCTGGCTCCATCCTCCTGGCACTCACCCCTTACATATTGATAAACATTAATGAGGTTAAAAGATGCTTGCCTCTCCCGGTCTTGCGGCACAGTACTCGTCGCAGTCCACACCAGAAGAGCCCCAGGGAGGCAAAGCCTTGATTGGCCTCCGAAATAAGAAAGCCCCTAACTTCAGAAGGACATGGGCCTGCTGGAATGGGTCCAGAGGAGGGCCATGAAGATAAGGGGCCATGGAGCACTTACCCCATGAGCACAAGGCTGAGAGAACTGGGCAAATTCAGCCTAGAGACTCTGTGGAGTCCCCATGGCGGCCTGTGAGTACTTAAAGGGGGCCCACAGGAAAGACTGGGTAGAACTCCCTATCAGGGAGTGCAGTGATAGAATTAGGGGCAATGTGTTCAAATTGCAAGAGGGCAGCTTCAAACTAGATAACCAGCATAAAATTATTTACTGTGACTGTGGTAAGGCATTAGAGTATCAGCTCCTAAATCCTTCACCTTTTCCTTCACCAGATCCTGATCCTGGAGGAAATACTTAATTTTCTTTATATTTTGTCAGTTCGGAGAGACATGGGACAGCCTTCTGCTGGTTCTGCAGTACCTGTCTGCAAGTGCTCCAGATTTAGCAGGCTCCAGTAGCATTAATGCAATACAAAAGCATCCCTAATAGCTGTTCCTTGGCTTCTGTGGTTGGAAACATGTTTTCTGACATTTAGTCATAGTTTGTTCTCCCATTCATCCCAATGACTATAGAGAGCTAGTCCAAAATAGAGGCAACTTATTTTCCTGTGGGAAATGAAGACATATGTCACTAAATTGAATTAAATATTAATCATATTATTTCCAAAGGAGAGGAGTGCAAGTAGAATAAATTAAAAAAAATATTTATTCTAAAAGAGCATAAATTATATATCCCTTGGAAATAATTTTGTCTTTTTAAAATGTAGAGTCTTCTGATTTGGTTTGTCAGGGGTTTTATTTATTTTTTTTACATTTCTGGTTTGATTCCTAGTAGAACTGAAAGTTAATTCATCTAATGGTCTTCCATTGGCCCATGATATGAGTCTGGATGATCTTAATTCCAGTTCCCAAGGACAGGGTGTCCTGTCATACACCAAGCTGTGGTTTGCATTTGATGAGCTGTATTTTCAGTTTCCCTGGAACTGAATGATTTATGAAGAAGCAGAGCAGTATGGATAGACTCTTTATGTGTGATGTTTGAGGGAAAGACTTGCCACTGTCATCCAGAATGTTCTCTAACTGTTCTGGCAAGGAATTCTGATATGGCTGTGGGCTCTGTCAGGGTCAGCTTCAAGTCAGTGGAACAAACCCTGGTAATTTCATTATGAGCTGAATCAGGCCTTTACTAAATGAAGACAGGAGTTTAGACCTTTGTAGCAGAATGTAGATGGACTTTGAACATTTAAATTTCATTTGCAATCCAAGCAATTTCTGCTTATCAGCCATCTAAACCTGCATCTGCCTTATCTTGGTAGGTGCCTCTCAGTTTAACCTGCACATACAGCACGTGCTGTATGAGGTGAACAGAAAAATTAAGCACAAACTTATCCTTTTTCAACACTGTGCCTTGCACCTTTTCCATCCTGAGTGTCACTCAAGCTTAAAGCGTACACAGCATATCTGGGGACACTCAGTAGTATTTATTTGTGAACTGGATTTCTGTGTATTATACCGAAATTGGGCTAGTGGATAACCTTCACAGCTCAGAAAGTGAAAGCAGAGATAAAAGCTTCTAATCAAGGAGTTAGATCAAGGAAATGAAAGGAGAAAGGGATGGAAATCCTCATCTCCAGACCTTTAAGCACAAATCATGTATTTTATGTTGCCATCGATGGATAAAAAAATTCTCCATCATGGCAATCCTCTAATCCCACAGGACAAGGCTATTAGAGGATAATCCTAGCCCAAATTGCAACCCTATGCTTGAGCATTGGTTCTGCTAATGCTGTAGGATACAATTACAGAACAAGGCCTGGAAACCACAGCCTTTGTTCTGGCTTATTGCTTAATTGTTTAATGAAGTATTCACTTCATCTAAGTGAGTGCTTTGTAATTTTGTACTTGTGTGCAGCTGGCAGTGGCAACAGGCAAAGAACTGGCTTTTTTACAACATAATTTGTTCTCTTGGTAGAAGAAGATACCATTAAAGACATCAGGCTCCAATAGTAAATACTCTGAGAGATGTCCCCATATAAAAAGGAAAACTCACCCTTAAAAGTGAGGAACGAAAGCATACTTGTTACTGCCTGTCCCCTGCTCTTCCTCTTGACGCTATGCAAAGCCAGACCGAAGAGGCAGTGTGACATTTAGGACCAGATCTTGCACTACTAGCTCAGTTTCTGAGGTTAGGACTCTGCCATCACATGCACATTTACAACTGAACTGGGAGAGGCATTCCCAACTAAAAAAAAAAAAAAGGCAAATTGAAAAAGGCTTGTATCAATGACTCAAGCCCTTAACTAAGTGCAGAGTCACTACATATAGGAGCAAAATAGTATTTTTAAAGTTTATTTTAAAGTATATGGGCTATAAAACAGTGGTTGTGTTCTACTCTTGAAGATATTTCTATGCGCCAGACAATGACAAAGACCAGCTCCCAAGGAGCTCCCTGGTGAAGGTTAAGTGCTCAGAGACGGTTCCCTACCAGCTATTGCTAGACAGCTCCTGTATCTCCCTGCATTTCAGGTGTTTTTATCTTTTGAAGCATTTATTTCTCTTTATAACTATAGAAGGAATTTAGACAATTACCTCTGGGCTTGGATATAATTTCTGGCTGGGGATGTAAGCTCCTGACACCAAATAGCAGGAGATCTGCAATAGGCTAGCGAGAGAATATGACCCTGGGAACTGGAAAAAAATGTCTGAATGCTGGAGGCTTTTGTTGAGTTCCAGACCTGTAGTGTCTCTGGAAAATGCTAAATACCAAAGATGCATTACTAGTCTTTAATACTGAGGTTTTCTTTAATAGCTATAAACATTTTAATTAATAACATCAGTATCACAGATTCACCAGGTTGGAAAAGATCTTCGAGATCAAGTCCAACCTATCACCCAACACCTTGTAATTAACTAAACCATGCCACTAAATGCCTCATCCAGTCTCCTTTTAAACACCTCCAGGGACTGTGACTTCCCTGGGCAGCCCATTCCAATGCCCAATCACTCTTTCTGTGAATAACTTCCTCCTAACATCCAGCCTAAAACTCCCCTGGTGCAGCTTGAGACTCTGTCCTCTTGTTCTGTCACTGATTGCCTGAGAGATGAGACCGATTCCCACCTGACTACAACCTCTCTTCAGGTAAT
>WAAF01014491.1:16762-46221 GCA_013400475.1 Tricholaema leucomelas | reverse complement strand
GTTAGAGTAATCATTGAGCTTCTATCCTACCCAACCGGGGGACCACCAGGCCCCCCGGCCTTTGGATCCCCACCACCAGTCACCCAATGTGCACCATAAGGACTCACCGGTGACGATGAGAGGAGGATCCCTCTGCCCAGTTGGGCAAGCTTGGGGCTTGCCTGTCCTGAAGCTGATTATAAAGGAGAGAGTGCAGGGAGATCTAAGTGGTCACACCTGGGCTGGGAGGAGACTCCAACAGAGCCCAGGTGCTGTGGGTTTAGGGGTGGGAAAAGGGCAGAATGGGGTGGGTGGGGTGGAAAGGGGGCAGATACAGTGTTCCACTGTGATCTGGTGTAGGTGGTCCTGCTCTGGCAGTGGGGTTGGACTTGATGATCCTTTAAGGCTTCCCAGAGTGGTTGTGGAGTCTCCTTCTCTGGAGACTTTCAAGGCCTGTCTGGAAGTGTTCCTCTGTGGTCTGTTTTAGATAGTTTTGTCCTGCTCTGGCAGGGGGGTTGGACTCAATGATCTCCTTGGGTCTCTTCCACCCCTAATATCCTGTGAGCCTGTGATCCTGTGAGATTTCAAAGCCACCTGGACAGTGTGATCCTGGGCAAGCTGCTGTGGGGCAACCTGTGTAAGCAGAAGGGTTGGGCTGGATGAACTCCAGAGGTCCCTTCCAACCCTCACTGTGGTGAGAGCATGCAAATAGAGTATGAAAAAAGTGGTGGCTTTGTAGAATCATAGAATCATAGAATGGTTTAGGTTGGAAGGGACCTCAAGGATCATCCAGCTCCAACCCCCTGCCATAGGCAGGGACACCTCCCACTAGAGCAGGCTGCTCAAGGCCTCATCCAGCCTGGCTTTAAACACCTCCAGGGAGGAAGCATCCACAACCTCCCTGGGCAACCTGTGCCAGTGTCTCACCACCCTCANCATCTTCGTGGCTCTCCTCTGGACCCGCTCCAGCAGTTCCATGTCCTTCTTGTGCTGGGGGCTCCAGAACTGCACACAGTACTGCAGGTGGGGTCTGAGGAGAGCAGAGTGAAGGGGCAGAATCCCCTCCCTTGCCCTGCTCCCCACACTGCTCTTGCTGCAGCCCAGCACAGGGTTGCTGTCTGGGCTGCATGTGCACACTGCAGGCTCATGTTGAGCTTTTCATCAACCCAGACCCCCAGGTCCTTTTCCTCAGGGCTGCTCTCAGCCATTCCCCACCCAGCCTGTATCTGTGCCTGGGATTGCACCGACCCAGGTGCAGGACCTTACACTTGGCCTTGTTAAACGTCATGAGGTTGGCCTGGGCCCACCTCTCCAGCCTGTCCAGGTCCCTCTGGATGGCATCCCTGCCCTCCAGCAAGTCAGCTGCGCCACACATCTTTCCCTCAGATGTTAAACCATTTTTTGTTGGAAAACAAGGATTTTAAGGCAGAGGCACCACACTGTGCAGCAGTTTAGATGTGCCCACCATGGGCCAGCAACAGCCAGCAGCCATGCTGCTCTCTGATGGTAAAACATCACCTCCTGAGAGGCAAATGTGGCTGGGTGTAATGGAGAGTTTATCCCATCCCCTGGCAATCTGTTCCAGACATTCATTACCTGGCCTTAAAAATGTGTGTCTCAAATTTCCAGCTGGAATTTTGCTTCTAGCTGTTGGGTGTCATTATGCACCATTTTCATTAGACCAAAAAAAGGTCTCCAGCTCATACCTCTTACCCCTGGGAATGACACAGTGGGATCACATCGGCATTGTCTGGGTGTATCAAAGCTTTCTCTTTGCCTCTGGATTTTCTGGCAGTTCTCATCTTAAAGCCCCATTTGGAAGTTCTCTGCTGCCAAACGCCACTGAATCACAGAATCCCACCATGGTGGGGGTTGGAAGGGAGAGACCTACAAAGCTATCACTCTTTTCATACTCTCTTTTGTGTGGCTGTTGAATCACAGAATCACAGACAGGTAGGGTTTGGAAATGACCTCTGGAGATGACATCGAGTCCAACCCCCTTGATAAAACCGGGTTACAGGCTCACAGGATGTTAGGGGTTGGAAGGGACCCAAGGAGATCATCGAGTCCAAGCCCCCTGCCAGTGCAGGACAATCCTATCTAACACAGATCACAGAGGGACACATCCAGACAGGCCTTGAAAGGCTCTAGAGAAGGAGACCCCACAACCTCTCTGGGCAGCCTGTGCCAGTGCTCTGGGACCCTAACAGGAAAGAAGTTCCCCTTTGTGTTGAGGGGGAACCTCTTTTGTTGCAATTTACACCCATTGCTCCTTGTTCTACCTCAGGGAGCAGTGAGCAGAGCCTGTCCCCCCACTCCTGACCCCCAGTCCTCAGATATTTATAAACATCGATTAAATCCCTTCTCAATGTTCTCTTCTACAGACTAAACAGCCCCAGGTCCCTCAGCTTCTCCTCATCAGGCAGTGCTCCAGTCCCCTAACCATCCTTGTAGCCCTCCCTTGGACTCTCTCCAGCAGATTCCTGATCCCTGTTAAACTGGGGAGCCCAAAACTGAACACAGTATTCAAGATGAGGTCTCAGCAGGGCAGAGTAGAGGGGAAGGAGAACCTCCCTTCATCTGCTGGACACACTCTTCCTAATACACCCCAGGATTCCATTGGCCTTCTTGGCCACAAGGCCACATTGCTGTGCCACAGTTAACTTGTTCTCCAACAGGACCCCCAGGCGACCCCCCCACCAGTGACCCCCAGGGTCACACCAAGCAATCTGCCCAGGATTACAATGTCTCAGATGCACAGGTTGCATTGCGTTGGAAAAGACCCACATCTTGGCCTGCAGTGAGCAGGGACACCTCCATCTGGCTTAGAAATCTCTCCAGAGAAGGAGACTCCATAACTTCTCTGTGCAGCCTGCTCCAGTGCTCCACTGCACTCCAAATACCACTAAACAGGGTGAGATCAGAGAAACGTTCGTCATGTTCAACCCATGGTCCATGTGGTTCATGCCTCAAACGATGGATTCAAGAGGATTCTCTCCTGTCCCACAGCAGAGCAATAGAAATGATGTGTTCCCTGGGGGTCGTCCCAACACCTATGTGCTGCTTCACAGGATCACACAAGATCACAGGACGTTAGGGGTTGGAAGGGACCCAAAGAGATCATCCAGTCCAACTCCCCTGATAGAGCAGGGCCATCCAAGCTAGCTCAGGTCACACAAGAACACACCCAGACAGGCCTTGAAAGGCTCCAGAGAAGGAGACTCCACAACCTCTCTGGAGAGCCTGTTCCAGTGCTCTGAGACCCTTACAGTAAAGAAGTTGCCCCTTGTGTTGAGGTGGAACCTCCTGTGCTGCAGCTTCCATCCATTGCTCCTTGTCCTATCACAGGCAGGTGGTTTGTCTGTTTGCAAAAGCTCAAGAAGTCACACTGTCACCTCAGCTCTTGGAGTCACTGTGTCTGGAGGTATTCAAGAAACGTGTGGACATGGTACTTTGGGGCTGTGGTGGTATTAGGTCAATGTCTGGACTGATGATCTTAGAGATCCAACCCTAACAATTCTGTGATTCCATGATTTGCCCAGATTGGGCCCACACTGCACAGAGGCTCCCGGTGTGTGTATTGCACTGATGAGGTTCTTTGCTCAGCCATCACCTCTCCCAGTGCCAGCTCCCCACATATCCTGCAGTGACCCAGGCATGCTGCTCCAGCAGTGGCTTGGAGCCCAGGTTTCTTCCAAGACTCCTCTTGACATCCATGAGATGCCTCTTGGCAGCTTGAATCCAGCCCTGGTTCCCAATTCCATCTGCCTTGTGGTGGGAAGGCAGCCAGCTCTGCTTGAGGGAATGTGGGCAAGTTCTGTCTGCCCATCCTTGCTGCCATGGCTTATGGGGCAGGTGGAGGGGACAAGGATGGATACAGAGACCCTGTCACAGCACAAAAGAGCCTGCCTGGAGCTATGGTCTAGTTGATTGGACAGGGCTGGGTGCTAAGTTGGACTGGATGATCTTGGAGGTCTCTTCCAACCTGGTTGATTCTATGATTCTATGATTCTGTAGTGGTGGCTTTATTCTGCTGTGTCATGGTATAAATCATTGAATTATTTAGGCTGGAAAAGACTTTAAGATCACCAAAAGTCCAACCATTAAAAGCATAGCCAAGTCACCACTAAACCATGTCCCTCAGCACCACATCTACACGGCTCTGAAATCCCTCCAGGGAGGGGGACTCCACCACTGTGCAGGCCTTGATAACCCTTTCAGGGAAGAAACTTCTCTCCTCATGTCCAATCTAAACCTCCCTCGGTGCAACTTCAGGCTATTTTCTCTTGTCCTAACACTTGCTAGAAGAGGAGGCCAATCCCCACCTGGCTTCAAGCTTCTTTCAGGTAGTTGTAGAGAGTAAGATTTACCCCCAGTCTCCTTTTCTCCAGGCTGAACAACCCCAGCTCCCTCAAATCCTCCTCACAAGGCTTGTGCTCTACACCCTTCAACAGCTTCATTGGCCTTCTCTGGACCTGCTCCAGTACCTCAATGTCCTTCTCGGAGTGAGTGGCCCAAAACTGAACCCAGAATTCAAGGTGTGGCCTCACTAGTGGTCAGTACAGATAGACAATCACTTCCCTGGTCCTGCTGACCACTGTTGTTGATCCAGGCCAGGATGTTGTTTGAGGGATCCAATCCAGCTTTGAGGTGCAGCATCATCAGTGCTGAGCACAGGGAACTGGGCATCCACAGCCTCCTGGAGCCCCAGTAATGCCCCATACCCTAGTCTTATCTCCAGGCTGCTCTTTCCTGGTGTTAAAAAGGGGCTTGGGCAGCCTCAAACCCCATCTAAACCACTTAACATCTCCCAGGCAGCACTTGTCTGAGGTTGTCCCTGCTTTCCTCTTCTTGAGCTCTGGTGCTGATTTCACAGGAGCATTCCCTGGCTCTGCACCAGTTTCACAGGGATATGGTCCTGTGCAGCACTGGGCTGGAGATGAAATGAATTGTTTGGCTCCTTTGGTGCCATGGCATTTGTGAAGCTCCTGCAGGCTGCCAGCTGGCTGAGTGTGGGGCCTCTACTGCCCACTGGCCTCTGGCCAAGAGGACACGAGGGCACTGACTGGCAGGATGGGGAGATGAGTGATTCCCAAAGCTGGAATGGAAACTAGCACTGAGCTCCCTGCTGCTTTCCTAGGAACTGGGATCAGCTCTGGGAGGAATAGGACTTGAACATAAGGAACCTGCAAGGAAAAGAGGGGACAGAGGGATAGATGCAGAGACCAACCTCCCCACTGCTTTGTTTCCAACCATGACCAACTGTCTGGGCTGTAGGCAAAGTATGTGAGAAGGCAGCTTGGGTCTGATTCTTTCCTGGCTGTGCTACCACAGCGGGGGCATGAGGAGCTGGCAGTGGCTGATGGATCATTGTCTTCAGAAGCCATCAATGAGTCTGTCTTTCTAATCCCTTCAGAATGGTTTGGGTTGTAACAGACCCTAAAGGTCACCTAGTTCAAATCATCCTGCCAAAGGCAGGGATACCTCCTACTGCAGCCAGGTTTCTTGGCCAAACTGCTCTTGGACACTTCTGGGGATGAAGCATCCATCACCTCTCTAGGAAACTCGTGCCAGGGTCTCACCATCCTCACAGCAGAGGGTTTCATCCTTCTCTCTAGTCTAAATCTACTCTATTTCAGATTAAATCCATCACCCCTTGTCCTGTCACAGCAGGCCCTGCTCAAAAGTCTGTCCTCAGCTTTCTGATTGCCCCACTTTAAGCACTGAAAGGCCACCAGAAGGTCTCCCTGGAACCTTCTCTTCTCCGGCTTGAACAACCTCGATTCTCTCAACCTGGCCTCACAGCAGAGGGCTTGCAGCCATCCCATTTTTTGGAGCAGAGCCATGAGCATTTAGAGCCACGTGGCCACCTTGATTTCACACACACTCACCCCTGCTTTCCTGAGCAGAGAAATGCCCTGCTTGAATCTCCACTGCAGAGGTAAGTAAATGGATACATCAGAAAGAGCTGGTGCTCACTGGCGTCATCTGGTCTTCAAAAGCACAAGGGCAATCAGCATAATGACTGAGTTTAGAGTGGAAATCCAATTACTGCTGGGAAGTGTTTCATTAGGGAGGATTTTCTCTGTGGCTGTCACATCTGGAGAGCTTCCTGCTGCACAACGAGAAGACTGATGCTCGTGTCATGTCCTGGTTCACGCTAGCCCAGAACTGATTCTGCTCAGTGCTGTGACTTCCCAGCCCTGTCTCTGCAGTTCAGGGCAGGTTTGCACAGCCAGGGGCTGCTTCTAGCAGGGAGAAGCTGATAGGGAGAGCTCCTGCTGAGGGCTGGGCTGCACAAAGGCTCTGCCTGAGACTTGCCCCTCTGCACACCAAGCCACAGCTTATGCCCCACCTCAGGGGCCAGGAAGGTAGAGGTGGCATCTGTGAGGAGGAGCAGTCAGAACAGGTGACTCTCAACTGCCCAACAAGGGATTCCAGCCCACCTACCTATCATGGAAGTATTTTTGTTCAAAAAAAACCTTTAAAATCATTGAGTCCAAACATTACCCATCACTGCCAGGCCTGCTGCTAAATCGTGCCCCTCAGCACCACATCTTTACATCTTATAAAAACCTCCAGGGATGGCTCAGAGCCTTAAATGGAATGGCTCCAGGGATGAGGCATCTACCACCTCTCTGGGAAACATGGGACAGTTTCTCACCATCCTCAGTCTCAAAAATGTCTCCCTGCTCCCCACATGAAATCTTTCTCTTTTAGTTTCAAATCCATCATCCCTTATCCTGTTGCAATAGGTCCTGTTCAAAAGCCCCCAGCATTCTGATCAGCCCCTTTAAGCACTGAAAGGCCACCAGAAGGTCTCCCTAGAGCATTCTTCAGGCTGAACAACCTCAACTCTCTCAGCCTGGCTTCATAGCAGAGGGCTCCCAGTCCTCCCATCATTGTTGTGGCCTCCTGTGGCCCTGCTCCAACAGGTTGGCTGTGCTGAGGACTCCAGAACTGGCTCCAGCACTGCAGATGGGATCACAGCAGAGCGGAGTGGCAGAATTCCCTCCCCACACCTGCTGCCCGCACTACTGGGGATCAACCTAGGGCACAGCTGGCTCTGGGTTGAGAGTGCATGGTGCTGGCTCATGGCCTGTTTTTCACCCATGTGCACTTTCAGGTTCTTCTCCTCACCCCTCAGCCTGTGTTGATAGCAGGGATTGCCTCAACCCATGTACACAACTTGGCCTTGTTGATGTTAATGAGGTGAACCTCATGAGGTTATGCACATTATTGGGCGAGGTTTTGCTGCCAGCTCACATCTGTTTAAACTTGGTGAAACTGCCCCTTTTAAGGGGTCGAATATGTAGTGGACTGATCTGCAACATTTCTGCTGAACCACCACCAGCTGCATGAATAAGCCTTGGCAATGATCAAGCCTGACATTACCATAATGAAGCCAACAGACACAGTGAGGATAAGTGGCTGCTGCAGAAGATGTGGTGGCAGGCAGCATGAGACATGTCTGTGCAGGAGGTGTCTCCAGGGAGGTGGCAGATTCCTGGGGCTGTGGCTCAGGCACTGCAAGGGAAGATAAATTCTGTTGAAGAGAGGAGATCATCTTGGTGGCAGTGACAGCTCAGCTCCCTGCTGTGGTGCACATGTTATGTTATGTTGATATGTTATGGAGAAAACCAAACGTGGTCTGTTTGAGGAATGTTTTCATGTCTGTGGTTTGCTTCTCTGAAGGTTCAGTTTTGATTCCAACAGTGAGCAGCAGCCTGGGCTGTGGTTGAGATGGGAAAGAGGCATAAATAAATGAAAATGAGAGGAGAACTGGGAGGAGAGGAACCTCATGAAGTTCAACAAGTGTAGGGTCATAGAATCATAGAATTAGTCAGGGTTGGAAGGGATCACAAGGACCATCTAGTTCCAACCCCTCTGTCATAGGCAGGGACATCCAGATCAGGCTGGCCAGAGCCTCATCCAGTCTGGCCTTAAACACCTCCAGGGATGGGGCCTCAACCACCTCCCTGGGCAACCCATTCCAGGCTCTCACCACTCTCATGCTGAACAACTTCCTCCTCATGTACAGCCTGAATCTCCCCACCTCCAGCTTTGCTCCATTCCCCCAAGTCCTGTCACTCCCTGAGAGCCTAAAAAGTCCCTCCCCAGCTTTTTTGGAGGCCTCCTTAAGATACTAAAAGGCCAAAATAAGGTCACCTGGGAACCTCCTCTTCTGCAGACTGCACAGCCCCAACTCTTTCAGTCAGGGTCCTGCACCTGGGGAGGAATAACCCCTGCACCAGTACAGGTGAGGGGCTGGCCTACTGGAAACAGCTCTGCAGAGAAGGGCCTAGCACTGCTGGTGGACAGGTTCACCATGAGCCAGCACTGTGCTCTCATGACCAAGAAGGCAAACGGTGCCCTGGGGTGCAACCAGAAGAGTGTGGCCAGCATGTTGAGTGAGGTTCTCCTCCCCATACACTCTGTTTCAAAGAGGACACACCTGGGATACTGGGCCCAGTTCTGAGCTCCCCACTTCAAGAGAGACAGAGTTACTGGAGAGAGTCCAGTGGAGGCTACGAAGATGCTGAGGGGCCTGGAGCATCTCTGTGAAGAGGAAAGGATGAGAGACCTGGGGCTGTTTAGCCTGGAGAAAAGCAGCCTGAGAGGGGATCTGACCAAGGATACCCCTTCAAGAGCTAAAAGGTGGGGGGCAAGAGGATGGGGCCAGACTCTTTTCTGTGATGCCCAGTGACAGGACAAAGTGCAGTGGGCACAAACTGTAACCCAAGAGGTTCCATCTGAAGATGAGAAAAAATGTCCTTCCTGTGAAGGTGCTGGAGTCCTGGAGCAGGCTGCCCAAAGGCGTTGTGGAGTCTCTTTCTCTGGACTCTCCCCATCACTTGCACCTTCTGTTCCTGCATGGTGAAGGTCCTCCCCTGAGCAGCAGAAGCATGCTGGTTATATTGCATGTAATGGGATGTCCCCCTTTGAAAGGCAAATACCCTACCGCTTTTAAAGTGAACCCTGCAGCAGAGCTGGGATTGTGCAGCAGCTTCCTTAGCTCTCAGCTCAAACCTGCTGGGGCTCCTCCACAAAAAAACAGCTTGTGTCTGTGGTTATCAAATTCCAACTAGCCTCAAACCATCACACCTTCCTAACTTGCCCCACACTGGAATAACCAGGAAACCTGTGAAGTTTTACTCAAAAAAAAACGTTTCAGGATGATCATTTCCACGATGATCATTTCCACCTCCCTGCTGGGTTTCTGATTCACCCTGTGACATTTAGTTTCAGTCAGCATCTTCTGGCTGAGGAAGGTATTTGTGATGATTGCAGTGAAGGCTTCTTTAAGCTCACTGATTGTCCCTGATTTAGCCGACTGAGCACTATGAGAGGAACTTGATTTGCTCTAAGATGCTCTTTTTCTGCTCCAACATTACCTTTGCTACCTGCAGGTGAGTGGGATGAGGCTGGAGTGGACTCCTAGGAGAGAAGCTTCTCTAGCTTGGTTTCCTGGTTGGTTTCTCAATGACATTTCAAGGCAGAGGCAGGCAGGCAGAGATCTGTGGGTGAAGGAACATTTTGCATCAGCCTACACAGCAGTTAGAGCACCCGTGGTAAGTGGTGTGTGGGCAAGTGGTACAGGGCCTCTTCACAGCAGAGCTGCAGATATCTGTGCCAGAGAGAACACCCTCTGAGGAACAGAGGGCAGAGCTCTTACTGCAGCTTCATTGACTCGAATTATTCCCTGAAAACACATTAAAATGCCTCTGTTTTTTTCTTGCAAAAGAATAAATAAAGCCATGTTTTGTTAGTGCAAACAGGTTTCCATTTGGACTTACAGAGCTCTTGCTCTGGTACTTCAGGTACCAGCTCCAGGTACTTCAGAGCAACCCCCTGGACCCTCAAACAACAACAGAGCAGTGGAGGGAAGCAGAACATGACACAAAAGACATCCTGTGAGTGACCCAGCACGTCCATCATTAGCACAGCCCACGTGTCACAACTCCCTGTGGACCCTGCTGTCATGGTGGGAACCCTGTGGCTAGGACTGCAGTTCCCAAAGTGGGCAAAAGTAAGTCAGTTATGAAAAGAGCATGAGAAGATATAGAGAAAACCTTACAAGATGGTTGTTAGAACCAGGGTGGTGAGGGCACACCCTCTGCAGAAAAGCACTGCCCACAAGAAAACCCCCCTTCAGGAGGATCTGCTCCACGGAAAGATCATGGAGCAGATCCTCCTGAAGGCTCTGCAAAAGCAAATGGAAAACCAGGCAGAGGTGACTGGCAGTAACCAGCAATGGCTTCACTAAGGGCAAATCATGCCTGACAAATTTGGTGGCTTTTTATGATGTAGTCACAGCTGCAATGGACAGGGGAAGGGCAACTGACGTCGTCTACCTAGACCTGAGTAAGGCATTCGACTCTGTCCCACATGACATCCTGGTCACCAAACTAGAAAAGCACAAACTGGATGGGTGGAGCACTCACTGGATAAGGAATTGGCTGGATGGTGGCATGCAGAGAGTGGTGACCAATGGCACAATGTCCACCTGGCAACCGGTGCCAAGTGGTGTTCCTCAGGGGTCAGTGCTGGGACCAGTGCTCTGTAACATCTTTGTCAGTGATATGGACAGAGGAATTGAGTGCACCCTCAGCAAGTTTGCAGATGACACCAAGCTGTGTGGCACAGCTGACTTGCTGGAGGGCAGGGATGCCATCCAGAGGGACCTGGACAGGCTGGAGAGGTGGGCCCAGGCCAACCTCATGACGTTTAACAAGGCCAAGTGTAAGGTCCTGCACCTGGGTCGGTGCAATCCCAGGCACAGATACAGGCTGGGTGATGAATGGCTGAGAGCAGCCCTGAGGAGAAGGACCTGGGGGTCTGGGTCGACGAGAAGCTCAACATGAGCCGGCAGTGTGCACATGCAGCCCAGACAGCCAACCGAGTGCTGGGCTGCATCAAGAGAAGTGTGGCCAGCAGGGCAAGGGAGGTGATTCTCCCCCTTTACTCTGCTCTCGTCAGACCCCACCTGGAGTACTGTGTGCAGTTCTGGAGCCCCCAATACAAGAAGGACATGGAACTGCTGGAGCGGGTCCAAAGGAGAGCCACGAAGATGATCAGAGGGCTGGAGCACCTCTGCTATGAGGACAGGCTGAGAGAGTTGGGGCTCTTCAGCCTGGAGAGGAGAAGGCTTCGAGGAGACCTTATAGTGGCCTTCCAGTATTTGAAGGGAGCCTACAGGAAAGCTGGGGAGGGACTATTTACACGGTCTAGTAATGTTAGGACGAGGGGGAATGGGTTTAAGCTGGAAGAGGGGAGATTTAGACTGGATGTTAGGAGGAAGTTCTTTACAGTGAGGGTGGTGAGACACTGGCACAGGTTGCCCAGGGAGGTTGTGGATGCTTCCTCCCTGGAGGTGTTTAAGGCCAGGCTGGATGAGGCCTTGAGCAGCCTGCTCTAGTGGGAGGTGTCCCTGCCTATGGCAGGGGGTTGGAGCTGGATGATCCTTGAGGTCCCTTCCAACCTAAACCATTCTATGATTCTATGACTCTATGATTCTATAATTCTAAACCATTTCCACAACCAACAGGCTGTCAAAGTTTGGAGCAGGCTGCCCAGGGCACTGGTGGAGTCCCCATCCCTGGACAAACTGAAAAATCATCTCAGATTTTGTTTTGGGTCACAGAGTCACAGAATGGTTTGAGTTGGAATGGGCCTCTAAAGGTTATCCAGTCTAACCCTCCGTTCGGTCAGCAGGGACATCTGCAACCAGAGAAGGATGCTCAGAGCTGTGACAACCTGACCTGGAATGGTTCCAGCAATGGGGCATTTACCCCCTGTCTGGGCAACCTGGGACAATGCCTCACCACCCTCACCATGAAGAACCTCACCCTTCTCTCTAGACTAAATATCCCCTATTTCAGTTCAAAACCCATCATCCCTTGTCCTGTCACAACAAGCCCTACTCAAAAGTCTGTCCCCAGCTTTATTAGCCCCTTTAAGCACTGAAAGGCCACCAGAAGGTCTCCCTGGAGCCTTTTTTTCTCCAGGCTGAACAACCTCAACTCTCTCAGCTTGGCCTCACAGCAGAGAGCTTCCAGCCCTCCCATCATTGCTGTGGCCTCCTCTGGCCCTGCTCCAACAGGTCCATGTCTCTCCTGTGCTGAGGACTCCAGAGCTGGCCCCAGCACTGCAGGTGGGGGCTCAGCAGAGCAGAGGGGCAGAATCACAGCAAGCTCTCACCAGTAGAGCAAGCACCCATTGGCACCAGCCCTCAACTGGGTTACTCACAGAAGGACTTTCCAGGGGAAGAAGTGGAGCAGAGTTGTTCAAAGGACAATTTTGATGTGCTGTTCATAGTCCTGTGTGCCTGACCAAGTGCCCACCAGTGCCAATATCCATTTGCCTGAATATGAACAGCTTTTGTTCTGTTACCATCCTCCCATTCTGCTTCTCTCTCTTTTTTTCTTTTTTCTTTTTTTTTTTTTTCTGGAAACCAAAAAAAACTCATGAGGAGAAATTTTCCCTAGAGCTCAAAGATGATGACTTTGGAAGTGCTATCTCCCTTCTAACCTCACCAGGGTCAGGAGTCTTCTTCTCTGCCTCATTAGACACTCTTGCTGCTATTTCTGTGCCACTCTGCTGGATTCTTTGATGCTAAACCCTCCATTTCAGATGTCTTGTTTAAGGAGGAAAAAAAAAATCCAACCTGATTCAAACCTCTTTTTTCCTCCTTCCAATTAACCAGCAGCAGTTTTTCTGCCAAGACCCAGTCAACCAGCCTGTCTTCTTCTGCATGCAGCAAAGCTTTCAGAGGGCCACAGTGCTATTTGTGACACTGGCTGGCATCATGTCATTTGACCTCAACATCAAGGTCATGAGTAGAAAGAGGTTGGCATCAATATCCTCATAGGGTAGGATGAAGCACATGAAAAAGGGATGTGGGAAAAAAAAACCAAAACAAAGCACACAAAACAAAAAGAGTGAGGTAATGTCCACCCCAAAGAACTCCTGGATGCTCGGAGATGTGCCCATGGCTCTGCTGGCCGCAGTATCCAGGAGGATAATCTTATCTAATCTGATCTAATAATCCAACATAATCTTCTAGAGTGTCATGAACTGCATCTCACCAGCACTGTCTGCCAGCAGGGAGCTAATGGGCCTGCTGCAGATGACGTTGCCTATCAGAAAGAGTTATTTTTGGCTTCAAAAGCAACATTACTTCCTCAGTGACTCCCCAGAAAAACTCTTCCAGTCTCAGAGACTGCAGTGAAACTGCAGGTTTGATATTCAAAGCCTGCACAAGGCTGGTCTTGGTCCATTCTTCCAGACTGAAAATGCATCCAGAGGCAGCAGTGGTTGAAATAAACACTTGCTGGTTCTTGTGGTCTGCTTCCAGGTTCTCCTGTTACACAGGTTTCATTCCCCATGGATGCAGGGAAAATGATAGAAACACTGACATCTCACACCTCTGCAGATCATCCAGTCCAATCCCTCTGCTAAAGCAGGGTCCCCCACAGCAGCTTGCCCAGGATCACAATGTCCAGGTGGGTTTGGAATCTCTCCAGAGAAGGAAGCTTCACAACCTCTCCGGGCAGCCTGATCCAGGGCTTCAGCATCCTCACACTAATGAAATGTCTGTCATGTTCGGGTAGAACCTCCTGGGTTCCAGCTGGTGCCCACTGCACCTTATCCTGTCACCGGGCACCACTGAAAGGACTCTGGCCCCATTCTCTTTCCCCATCCTCACCTCTTTCAGCTCTTGCTGAGCACTGATCAGATCCACTCTCCTCCAGGGGGCAGCTCTTCTCCAGGCTAAACAGCTCCAGGTCTCTCAGTCTTTGCTCCTCACAAAGATGCTCCAGGCTCTTCAGCATCTTTGTAGTCTTTACTGGACTCTCTCCCATAGTTCCCTAACTCTCTTGAAGTGAGGAGCCCAGAATTTGATCCAGTCCTCCAGATACAGCCTCCTTGGGACTGAGTAGAGGGGCATGAGAGCCCCCCTCAACCTGCTGGACACACTGCTCTTTCATCTCTGGACACCACTGGTCTTCTTAGTATTTCCCCTACCTCACAAACTTTTAAGGATAGAAACTGGGCTGAAAGTGGATTATTTTTATTGACTGAGTATAATGAGTTCCATATGGCCTATTTTCTGTCTTACTTGAATAAGTCCTCTGCACACAGCATCTGCTGGAGCTCCTAAGTCAGTACTAGAACATCTGCACTAAGCTTCCTCTTGCCAAAGTGACATATTACAAGGAACCAGTTTTAATAGCATTTTGCCCTGTGTGTCTGAGGCAGATTCCTGTGCTGGCCTCAGAATGACAGGTTTCCTCTCACTAAAATACAGCAACTGGATTTCAACCAGCAAAACATTTCCTGCCTTCTGGAACCAACATCAACTTTCAACCAGAGCAAAGCACTGCGAAACCAGCAGGTCAGTAGGTCCTTCACTTGGGACACAACAACTCCATGAATGTTCCAAGCTTGGAGAAGAATGATTGGAAAGCTACGCAGCACAGAAAGACCTAGGGGTGTTAGATGAGAACTGGATGAAGATGACCCAGTGTGTGCTCAGGTGGCCAAGAAGATCAACAGCTTCCTGGCTTGGATTAGCAACAGTGTGGCCAGCAGAACTAGAGCAGGACTTGTCCTCCTGTACTTACAGAATCACAGAATTGTTTTGGCTGGAAAAGACCTTTAAGGTCATTAAGTCCAACCATTATCTAACCCTGCTAAACTAAACCATGTCCCTCAGCACCACATCTCGGCATCTTTTAAACACCTCCAGGGATGGGAAATACAACCACCTTCCTGGGGAGCCTGTTCTAGTGTTTAAGAACCCTTTCAGTCAAGAAGTTTCTTTGGATATCTAACCCAAACTCCCTCTGCTGCAACCTGAGGCCATTTTTTCTTGTTTTGTCTTTTTTTTCTTGTGAGAAGAGACCAATTCCCACCTGGCTCCAGTCTCCTTTCAGGAGGTTGTAGAGAGCCAGAAGGTCTCCTCTCAGCCTCCTCTTCTCCAGGATGAGCAACCCCAGTTCCCTCAGCTGCTCCTCACAAGACTTGTGCTCTAGATCCTTTACCAGCTTTGCTGCCCTTCTCTGGACCCGTTCCAGCACCTCAGTGTCCTCAGAGTGAGAGTCTCAAAGCTGAACCCATTATTTGAGTTGTGGTCCCAAGCAGAAAAGCCAAATGTGAAGCAGTGAGAGCAATTCAGTTCTCCCACCGCTGTGTCCTGATCTGACAGGTCAGGAGCCTTGACACGGAATCATAGAATAGGCCAGGTTGGAAGAGACCTCCAAGATCATCCAGTCCAACCTATAACCAACTTTTTGTCACATGTGTCCTGATCTTACACTGAATCCTAGCTGAAAGTGCCCAGAGATGTCTCCACACCAAAGAGTCAGAGCAAAAGAGGAAGATGAAGCTCACCCAGGGCTGGAGAAGAAGAGAGGGGTGAATCCCTGAGGCAGCAGAATCATTTTGGTACTTAAAAAGAGATTAAAAAGTGTTTCAGAGGAGTGCAGGAAAGAGTTAAAGCCGATGAATAAAGACGTGAGACAATATTAATTGTCTGCAACACAATCTGTCTGACTTTGGGTTTAGAAAGATCTCCTCCACTTGGGTTCCCATGGTAACTGCTGCGCAAACCCACACTTTTCCTAATCATCTCTGTGGAGTTTAAAGCAATTCTGTAATCCAATCAAAATGTAAGGAAGAGAATTTGGGGTGGGCTTTTTTTTTTTTGTATGAGCTGAGTACACCATTACCTCAGGAGCAAACTAACTAGGAGAAGCCAAATCTACAATTTTGACCCAAGAGAGATGCTTAATTACTAATTAGCAGCTCCTGGAGTTTCTTAGTGCATATAGGAGAGGTTTTTTTGGATAGTGGTTGTGATTCTGAGGTCTTCCAAGTAGGTTTCCAAAGCGGGAAGCAGCAAACCTGACTCTGCAGAGTATTTCCACCAGCTGACGCAAGCTGCAGTCAAGCAGGGATTGCATAACTACAGGAGCTGAGGCTGTGGAACTCTGTGCTTGGGGGAAGGGAGTCTGGAGTGCCCTGCCACAAGTGCTCCCACTGAAGCTCTCAGGAATATCAGCCCCTAACACAAGAGTCTTCTGGACTCTGTGAGCTGTGGCTGAGGCAGCTCAGGTGCTGGGAAGCAGAATGTCTAGGCTGTTGGTTAGGAATTGCTTTCCAGTGGGGCTTCTCCATAGAATCACAGAATGGCTTGAGTTGGGAGGGACCTTATAGATCATTTAGTTCCAACCCCCTGTCATGGGCAGTGACACCTCCCACTAGACCAGGCTGCTCAAAGCTTTATCCAGCCTAGTATTCAACACTCCCAGAGATGAGGCGTCCAGAAGTTCTCTGGGCAATGTTTCACTGTTTCACTACCCTCACAGTAAAGAACTCCAAGCTCAGATCCCTGTGGAGAAGGGGTTCTGTTAATACTCTCCAGCAGCATATGGGGTTAAAGTTGTGTTCGCAGACACCAAGCCCAGTGTGACTTCTGGGAAGTCAGCTGCACCTTCTGTAGACTTTGGTTTAGCAGAGAGGATGGAATTATTTCCCTTGATATAGAGGATTTTCTGTAGGAGGAAGCATGGACACATGGCCTTTAGAACTTAAGGGGACCTAGAAGAAAGTTCAAGACAGACTTCTGAGCAGCACCTGTTGGGAAAGGACAAGAGGTTATGAGTTTGTTTCCCTCCTTCCTTCCTAGAAGAGGAACAGTCAGGTTATAGAGAAGGGAAAAATTTCTGATGCTGAGGGTGGTGAGATACTGGCCCATGTTGACCAGAGGTTAGTAGATGCCCCATCCCTGGCATCACTCCAGATCAGGTTGTTTGTGGCTTTCAGCAACCTGCTCTAGTTGCAGATGTCCGTGCTGACTGCAGGGGTGGGTGGATTAGAAGATGTTTGAAGGTCCCTTCCAACCAAAACTTTTCTGTGATTCTATGGATTTTCTTCCTGGAATGAAACCTACTGCTGCAGGCAGGTAATTAGCTCTTTAATTCTTCTAACACTGACGCCCAGGAAACTCTTCTGAGTGGAATTCTAAATGGCAACTTTCCCAAAAAGTTGAAGCAAGAGAACAGCCAGATCAATCATCAAATCATTTTGGTTGGAAAAATCCTTTAACATCACTGAGTCCATCCATTCCCTAACTCTGCCAGTCACATCCCTCAGCACTACATCTCTGTGTCTTTTAAACACCTCTAGGGGGTATTCAACCACCTCCCTGGGAGCCTGTTTCAGTGTTTAATAACCCTTGCAGTAAATTTTCTTCTGATATCCAACCTACATTCCCCCTCCAAACCCCCTCAGCTCCCTCCTCTGCCCTGGTGCAACTTGAGGCCCTTTAGTCTTGTCCTGTCACTTGGGATAAGAGATCTTGCTCCAACTTCCTTTCAGAGAGTTGTAGAGAGCCAGAAAGTCTCCCCTCAGCCTCCTTTTCTCCAGACTGAACAACCCCAATTCTCCCAGCTGCTCCCCATAAGACTTGTGAGAACAAACCAACATCCACCTCACTACGAATCAGTCAGGATCACTCTTTCTTCCTATAGCAATATGAAACACATCCATGGGACATTCAGGGTCAGTCTTGATTTCACCTTGGGCTTTAGGACAATGACTTCATGTCTCCTGCCTTGTATGATTAGAGGGAGGAAAGCTCTCTGCATAATCTCTTGGCATTTCATAACTGCAGGCTCAATAAATGAGGTCAGGACTCTTGATGCTGAACCTCATCCAGGACTGCAGCACTTGGTTTGTGTCCTGAAATGATCACCTGGCTGGCACTTGCCTATCTTCAAGTGGTCCTTCATTAGGTCAACCCCACATGAGCAGGCTCTCTTCTCCTATGCTCCATTGTCTGGTTTAGTGATTGACTCACCCTCAGGACATATGAAGGTCCTCAAAAAGGGAAATAAACTGAGCAAACAGGTTCAAGACAGAGCTGTTCAATTTGTTCACATTTCAGCTAGAGATGGATCAACATCCTGCATAAAAAAAAATATGATTAGGTGACTTTGGGTGGAATTCTTTGAAATGCTTTTGACCACTTGAACAATGGATTGAATTGGGGAAATTTGTTTGCCTCTATGGCTTTAACTTTAGGGAAAAGGTTGAGACACTGAAGTGCTTTAGTCTTTTGTTTGTTTGGGGTTGAGTTGGGCTTTTTTTCTGCTTTCAGTTCAAAAGAAAAGCCAGAGGAAGCAGAGTCTTGCTACTCCCACTCCTGCCTGTGGAATATGATTTTGTGAGGCACAGATGTCATCAAGAAAAGGGTAGTTTCTTGATTACACAGCCATTTTTTGCTGTATCATCTTTCATCCTCTATTAAACCAAACCAGCTCTGTGAGCAGAACAGATTTGCCTTCTTTGCTTGGTGTCTCACAGCTGAACATGCCCTTGTCTTCCAAGTGTTCTTAGAGACTGAAGTTTCCCTGTGGTTAAATCACAGAAGCATAGAATCACAGACTGGTTTGGGTTGGAAGGGACCTTTAAAGGTTATATAGTCCAACCTCCCTACACTGAGCAGGGACATCTCCAGGGGACTGAATGCAGTCTGCAGATGAAACTAAGCTGGGAGTGTTGGTCTGCTTGAGGGTGGGAAGGCTCTAGAGAGGGATCTGGACTAGCTGAATCAATGGAGAAAGGTCATTGAGGTTCAACAAGACTAAGAGCTGAGGCCTGCACTTGGGTCACAACAACCCCATCAGCGCTCCAGGCTTGGGGAAGAGTGGATGGAAACCTCTCAGTGGAAAAGGACCTGGGAATGTTGGTTGACATACAGATGAAGGTGAGCTAGTGTGTATCCAGGAGGCCATAAAGGCCACCAGCACCTGCATCAGTAATAGTGTGGCCAACAGGAAAGGGCAGTGATCGTCCCCCTGCACTGGGCATTGGTGAGGTCACACTTTGAGTGCTGGATGCCTCACTCCAGGGACAAGAAGGGCAGTGAAAGGTGTGGAGAACAGGTATGCTGAGGAGCAGCTGAGGAAACTGGGGTAGTTTAGTCTGGGGGAAAGGAGGGCAAGGGAAGACCTCACTGTTCTCTACAACTTGCTGAAAGGAGATTGGAGTGAGGTGGGGGTTGATCTCTTCTCCCAAGGAACAGGTGATAGGAAAAGAGAAACCAACCTCAAGTTGCACCAAAGGAGGTTTAGGTTGGACATTAGAAGAAACTTCTTATCTGAAAGTGTTCTCAAACACTGGAACAGTCTGCCCAGGGAGGTGGTTGAATCTCCATCTTTGGAAGTGCTTAAAAGCCACAGAGGTGTGGTGCTGAGGGACATGGTTTAGCACCAGACAGATAATTGTTGGACTTGATCTTAAAGGTCTTTTCCAGCAAAAACAATTTTATGGTTCTATGAAACTGAGCCCAGTGTTACAGAAGAATGGGGTCAGATTCCCACCTGTTTTATCCTGATAAAGGACTAACTAAACAATTTCTTCTTATCCCCCAGCATTTCTGCTGTGTCTCAAAGCTCCCTCTGCTGGTGTGTGTGGAGTATCACCCTTGGGTACCAAACAGACACGGGCGCACAGTGACTCCGCACACACAGTGAAGCTTTCTGGCTACGTGGACCTGAGGAGTGGCAAAGCAAAAGGCACCAGAAATGAGGACAGAAATGGAACTCTGCACAAGGTCAGACTTTATTAGCAATTGAAGACAGAAACATTCACAGAACGGCATGGTGACAACCACTGAAGTTCTCACAGCTTTCATGGGCAGGCACAGATGAGGCCCACCTAGGGAAGGGAAACTACCTCAGAAGAAGTAGCTTGGGTCCAACAAGTCCAGAGAAGCCAAGCTTGGACCTTCTAGCCTCGATCATACCCATTCCTGTCTGGCTGATCAGTGACTTGATAAAGCATCCTCACTCCAGATCTCAGCCTGGCATTGTCCTCTTAAGAGAGAAACCTGCCAGTTTTCTGACCAGAAACCTCCCTGGCTTGCTGTGTTAAGGGGAAATAAGCACTGCAGGAGAGCTTTTGATAGACATGGATGAGTTTCCCCACCAGCTCCTCCACCTTCTGGCTGTTGCAGGTCAGTCGATGCTCTTTACAAAAATCATGTCTGTATCCTTTATACGTGTCCCTCACTTCCTTCATCCTCTAGCTACTCTTCCTCTTCCTTCTTTCTCATGAACTTTGTACTAGCTGCCAAAGCTCTCTTCATTGCAGTTGCTGCTGTTGGCTGGCCCATGGCTCCATTTTGTGACCCACCAGAAAAGTGCAAAAGGAAGAAAGACTCCAGTAACTGCCACTGCCAGGCAACACCACCCTGCTCCTGATCATGGCCACCTGGATGCTCATCTCCTGGTTCCTCTGCTCCAGCTCCTGCAGCAGCCACGCCATCTCCTGGTTCTGCATCACACTGCTTCATGTGGTCGTTCGTGGCCTCACCCAGCTCAAGGCTGATGATCAAGGTCAAAATCCCAGAGAAGACTTTTATGGTAGCCATGGCAGCCATGGCCTGCATGGAGCTAGTGGTGGTGGAAGCAGGGACAGGAGCCACAGAGAGCTGGAGGCAGAGAGGAGAGGAGACCAGGCAGCTGGGGCACCAGTAGCATCATGCCCTGCCCAAATTGCTCTGGTGAGCAGCCTGGTCCTTGGCATAGGGTGAGAACCTGCACTTCTTCCCTGGCCATCATCCAGCCCAACCTCCCCCCATGCTCGCACTCACTCCTGACTCAGACCATACTGGGTCTGTGCTGCCTGCTGACACATTCACAGCAGCTCCTGCCCACCCGTGCCCTGTAATGCCATAAACACCACAGCACATCGCAGCCACACCCACTGACCAGCTCTGTCCTTCTGCCGAAGCCTGGCTCCACAACTCACAGCTGCCCCAAGCCAATGAAGCTCTGAGACCCCACAAAGTACTGACCCACCAGGCAGACACCTTACCTGCATTATTGTGACCTTCATTGCTGAGCAGATTGATCATTGGTCAGTAGCCAATGGTTGCAGACCCCTGTAGAGAAGGAAGGTGTGTTAGAATCCAGTTTGCTTTCATAGCAGAGGAAAATGAATTGCATTTGAGCATCAAGTCAGGAGTTTAAGGATTGTTTGGTGTCAACTCTGAGAACTCTCACTAAGCCCTGTTTTCACATCCCAAACCCACACAATGGAGAGAAAAATCAGTAATTAAGGAAAACTTTTTTTAAAACACCAACTCTCATTCTACTTTTTCCTAGGAAAGCTTGATTTTCCACTCATCTCATAGAATCAACCAGGTTGGAAGAGACCTCCAAGATCATCCAGTCCAACCTAGCACCCAGCCCTAGACAATCAACTAGACCATGGCACTAAATGCCTCATCCAGGCTTTTCTTGAACACCTCCAGGGATGGCAACTCCACCACCTCCTTGACCTCTGCTGGTGGGCAGCTGTCAAGGTCCCTCTGCAGGGCTCTCCTACCCTTCAACAGACCCACACCTGCTCCTAGCTCAGTGTCATCTGCAAACTTACTGATGGAGGACTCAATCCCTTGGTCCAGATCATCAATAAAGATATTCATGTTATTTAGAGCTTTTATGGCTTTGCCTGAAGGCTGAGTTTTCAAAGGGAAGTGTAGCATAAAACTGGATGATAATAACTTTTCCTTCTTTCTTTTTAACCAGGAACCTCCTGAGTTGTATCCAAGAGAGAGGTTCTAGACTGACTGCAGACAGAGAACACAGCATAGCATTTTCTCCGCAAGACACTATTCAATGCTGGACTGATAAACAGCAGCAACTTTCCATGCAAGGTATGATGCTTCTTGAGAAGCTGTCTTGGTTTATGCAATGCTGCCCAAGAGAAGAGTTAACAAAGTGCAGTGACAGTGAAAGGACAGAGTGAGTAATTTGCCATTGGAATGGGCTGCCTAGGGAGGTGGTGGAGTCGCTGTTCCTGGAGGTGTTCAAGAAAAGCCTGGATGAGGCACTTAGTGCCATGGTCTGGTTGACTGGATAGGGCTGGGTGCTAGGTTAGACTGGATGAGCTTGGAGGTCTCTTCCAAGCTGGTTGATTCTATGATTCTATGTCAAACCAAACATTGTTCAGAGCTCGGGACCTGAAATGGGAAATCTTTTTAAGGGACTAAATGACCTAATTCCCTTAGAACTAAAGGCCTACCTTTCCACTTAACCACCTGCAACCCTGATGACCAGAGGAGTCACACCAGAAAACCAAGAAATGTCTTCTGCAACTGATCAAGGAACAGCTGGTTGACCAGCAGCAGTGATGGCTTGACTGCAGTCCCATCTCCACATAGTGCACGGTTCTAGACCACAAGCTATAAATACTGCCCAAATTCCAGATCTCATTTGGAGGAAATCGAGAGTATGACACCAAAGGCCAGGGCAAGCTGACGGCTTTGCCCCCCTCACCCCTCATGCTCCAGCTGCTTGGGTAAGATTCACGACCTCAGCTATGCTGAGCGCTTCTCTGGGAGATCTGAGTGAGTGACTGCAGTTGTAGTTTGGAGCTGCAGAGTGATTCTGTAGTGCAGTGATTTTACCACTAGCAACCTTACAGGATCTCCGTGCGTTGCAGGTAAGTAACGAAGTGTTCTGATCCTGCACCTGCACGAGTACAGCTTTGGGATTTGGCCGGACCTACAGCAGACAGGGTGCTTGGGTAGGGCCTATAGCACCAACAACTAGCAGAGCTATGAAAGTCCAGCCACCCCTAGCCCCTCTAACCTCTAGAACTCAAGGGGATCCAGCTCCTACCAGATTTATCCTTCTCTCAACGCAACAGCTGCCCACTTGGCTTGGCTACCTCTGCCCCTTTTATAGTCTCCTGTTCCCTCCTTCAGGCAGAATTAGCTGGCCGCACGGGCACGCTGCTGCTCACCAAGCCCGCGTCGCTTCTGCTGCCGTGACTGGAGCCAGACCCCGCGGGCAGCCGCTCCCGAGGCAGCCCGGCCCGCTGCGGCTTGCCCCGAGGCGGGCGAACGCCAGAGCTGCGCAGAGGGCGGTGCTCAAGGAGAGCCGCCGAGGAGCCAGGGCGGGGCCCTGAGCTACACCGGGAGGCTGAAACCAGCGGCCTGTAACGGCAGCGCGCTCTCGGGGCGGTGTGCGGGGAGGCTGCTCCGGAGCCGGGCCTCCATGGCCACACACACCCGCGGGCTAGGGAAGATAAACCCTCAGAACCACAGAACTGTAGAGGTTGGAATAGAATAGAATAGAATAGAATAGAATAGAATAGAATAGAATAGAANGTTGCTGCTTGCCTGGGAGAAGAGACCAACCCCCACCTGGCTACAGCCTCTCTGCTGTAACAACCCCAGCTCTAACACAAGCCTCCTTGGAAAGGCCTCCTGAGCTGTCTGAAGATCTCTTTCACTGTTATCTGTCAGCTGCAGCTTGCAAGAGTGTCTAGAGGGCAGCACCTTCATACTGTAGTGATGCAGCTTAGGTCTCAGCCCCTAGATTGGAGCCACAAAGTTCAGGAACCAGACAGCTTTTTTGTGCGCATCAATGTGAGAGCTCTTGCAGAGCATGCCCAGGACATGGGAATGCTAATGACTCCTCCAGATCTCCTCAGGATGGTGGAGGAAGCACAGCACGTTCTCCAGCAGTAATTCTGTTGTGCAGTGCACTCCAGTTGCACTTGGACCTGGAGACTTTGGCCTCTCCTCCATGATGCTTTCCTTAAAGCAGAAGTGCCCATGACTGGGCTTCAGGGGCAGTAGCAGGCGGTAGCCACAATCATCCCCATAAGCACTCCAACCTCCAATGGTCCTGTCTACCCCAATGGGTGGCTGCATCACCAGGAAATAAGTGCCAGAGGAGACCTCTTAACAGACATGGATGAGTTCCCTCACCAGCTCCTCCACCTTCTGGCTGCTGTAGGCCAGCTTCTGCACTGGCCAGTGGATGCTCCTTGCAAAAACCACATCCCTATCCTTCATAAGATCTTCTTCATCAGTTTCTTCTTCCTCCTCTTCTTCCTCTTGCTTGTTTAATCCTTCTCGAGCACTGTATATAGCTGCTGAAGCTTTCTGTTTTGCTTCTGCTGGCTGGCTTACAGTTCCATTTTGTGATTCACCAGCCAGGTGCCAAGGGAAGGAGGAGGACTCCAGCAACTGCCACTGCCAGGCAACGGGACCCTGCTCTTGGATCATGGCCACCTGGATGCTCATCTTCTGGCTCCTCTGCTCCAGCTCCTGCAGCAGCCATGCCATCTCCTGCATCACCTCACACTGCCTCATGCACTCATCTGTGGCCTCATCCAGCTCAAGGTTTGGCTCTTGCACTTGTGTGATGATCAAGGTCAAAATCCCAGAGAAGCCTTTCATGGCAGCCATGGCCTGCAGGGAGCTAGTGGTGGTGGGAGCAGGGCCAGGACCCACAGATCGCTGGGGGCAGAGAGGAGAGGGGGCCAGGCAGCTGTATCAGCAGTACCATGCCCTGCCCAAATTGCTCTTGTGAGCAGCCTGGCCCTCAGCACAGGGGGAGAATGCAACCCCAGAGACCTGCACTTCTTCCCAGGCCCTCATCCAGCCCAGCCTCCCTCCATGCCCACACTCACTGCTGGCCTAGGCCACCTTTGCTTGGGCCTCCACCAACTTGTCCAGGATGTCCATCGAGCATCATGGCTTGGGCAAGGGGGAAAGAGGAGGTGGGAAGTGATACAGCCTCTAAGGCCAAAGCAGGGGCAGGAGGGACGCTCACAGCACGGTGACCACTCAGCTGCTTTAGCAGCAGCTTGATGGAGGCCAGCTGGGCTCCCTCCACTGCTTCTGCTTCTCTCCTGTTGGTGGGGAAGGGGCAAAACTGGTCGAGGCCAGGGCTGCCCAGTCCCTCTCCTGCCAGTCCGTAGACACTGCTAAGATGCCCCAAAGCAGTTAAATCTCCCTGGCAGTGCACCAGAGGAGCAGCAGTGTTGAGGACAGGTCTGGGCAGGGGTTGACTGGGCAGAGCTGGCTGAAGTTGCTCCACCAGCTTTCTCTGCACCAAAGCTGCCCTGCCCTGCTTGGCGGGGGGGCTGTGCCTAGCTGAGCAGTTGTGTCCCCTTATCCTGGGGCTGTGGCTGGAGCATCCCCCCATGCTGTGAGCAGGGCTTGTTCAGGATGCAGTGCCAGGCAGGGTGTACCCATGCAGTGCACTGAAACAGAGGTCATTCACCTCCTGGGAGATGCAGAAAGAGAGGAGAAACAGCCTGAGTGCCAGCTGCTGCCCAGCCTGTGGGCAGGGTTTGACACCCACACAGCCCTGCCCTGTGGGGACAAACGAAGATGCTGGACAGAGATGCTGCCCACTTTGTGTGGCACATGACACCCAGACTCTCCAGAAGGTGATCACACAGTAGCCAGAGGTCCAGATGAGGATGAGTGATCTGGTGACCTTCCCTTCCTTCTTCTCAGCACCGTCCCTGACTGCCCCCTTGCCACCACTGAGCACCTGTAGCTGGCCTAGAGCCAGGCAGAGTTTGGTGCACAGGGCACTGACAACTCTGCAGAGAGGAGCATCAGGGAGTGAGTTGGAGCTGGCCCAGCCTGGTAGCATCTGCCTGCCAGGAGCATGGCTATAGGTGCATTCAGCACCAGGCTGCTAGGTGCCAGGAGCTAATTCTTAAGTGTCCTGCCCTAGTGCCAGGTCAAGGGCTTAGGCCCAAAGGCAGCTGGGGGCTGGGAGTCTTGGCCTTAGCAATGACCAAGGTGTCCCTGAAGAGGAGGAGGTTCCTCCTCCTGGCCACCTGGCCCTGGCTCACCCTCACCCACTGCCAGAGCAGTGGCTGCGGTGATGCTGAGACAGGCTCTGGCTGCTGCCCAGGCTCAGGGGCATCCCCGCAGAGCAGACGGGAAGCCCTCCATCTTAAAACCTTGAAAGATGAGAACACTGGAACAGGCTGCCCCTGCAAAGTGGTGGGGTCACCATTCCTGTAGGTGTTCAAAAACCAAGTAGATGTGGCACCTTGGGACATAACCATTAGTGGTCTTGGGTTGATGGTTGGACTTGATGACCTTGGAGGTTTTTTACAACCTTAATGATTCTATGATTCTATTCTATGATTGTGTGGGTGTCCCCATCTTCCCCCATTCTGAAAGACAGGGTGTCCTTAGTGTGAGAACAATGTCATTTCTAACCAGAGGATTTTCTTCTCAACCTTCCATCTCTTCCCCACTCAACTCTGCCACTATGTGGCAGCACCGACAGAGAACTTGGGAAAAAAAAAATCACTTAAGCAATGAAAAAAATCAATCTCGTGAGACCACATCTGGAGTACTGTGTCCAGTTCTGTGCTCTCCAGTTCAAGAGAGACAGAGAACTACTGGAGCGAGTCCTATGTAAGCTACAAAGATCCTGAAGGGAATGGAGAAATCTCTGCGAGGAAAGGATGAGAGACCTGGGGCTGTTAAGCCTGGAAAAGCAGCCTGAGAGGGGATCTGATTAATGCTCAGCAAGAGCTAAAGGGTGGGGGGCAAGAGGATAGGGCCAGGCTCTTTTTTGTGGTGCCTAGTGACGGGACAAGTAGCAACAGGCCCAAATTACAACCCAGGAGGTTCCATCTGAAGATGAGGAAAAAATTTCTTTCCTGTGAGGGTGTTGGAGCCCTGAAGCAGGCTGCCCAGAGAGGTTGTGGAGTCTCCTTCTCTGACAGATTCCAAACCTACCTGGAGATTGTAATCCTGGACAAGCTCTGTGAGTCACCTTGCTTTAGCTGCGGGGTCAGACTAGATGATCTCCAGAGGGGCTGTTTAGCCAGGACAGGAGGAGGCTCAGGGCAGACCTCACTGCTGTCTACAAGTACCTGAAGGGAGGTTGTAGCCAGGTGGGGTTGGTCTCTTCTCCTAGGCAACCATCAAAAGAACAAGGGGACACAGTCTCAACTTGTGCCAGGGGAGGTCTAGGCTGGATGTTAGGAGGAAGTTGTTGGCAGAGAGAGTGATTGGCATTGGAATGGGCTGCCCAGGGAGGTGGTGGAGTCGCCATCCCTGAGGTGTTGAAACAAAGCCTGGATGGGCACTTAGTGCCATGGTCTGGTTGATTGGCTAGGGCTGGGTGCTAGGTTGGACTGGATGATCTTGGAGGTCTCTTCCAACCTGGTTGATTCTACAATTCTACGATGTCTTCCAACTCCTACCATTTTGTGATTCTGTGACTCTGAAATGCCTTAGAACTTTGCAAAGGAACAAGAAAATGTCAGAGTAACAATGGAGATAAAAAGTACTTTGCAACAGTCATCACTCTTAATATAACTACTGGTACCAAGGGAAGGAGAGATGAAGTCATGCTTTTCAGGGGCATTCAAGCTCTTTCCATAGGGAGCTTGATGTGCCTTGAAGCAGCTTGTTATTTGCAGTGAATTTATTTACCATCTCCTTTTGCCTTGTAGCCTGGAAGTATTAAGTGGCAAAATTGTATTCCCTGCCTCAAAGTTCCACACATGCCCTTCCAGGTGAGATTCATTCCCAGAGGAGCTCTCACATGGAATTGTCTAAAGGCTGTGTGGTAATTGCTTCTGTTATTGCCCATCTGCCATCACGTTTCTCTCTTGTTCACCTGCACATGCATTAAATAAAACAAATCTTCCATGCACTCATCTTTTTGGATGCATCAAGCAAAGAAACATTCAATTATCCTTTTATTAAGTATGAATAAAGGCTTCCAGCCAATTTCCCCAGGATGTAGGTCAAAGCCACTTGGCTTGGTGGTCACCCAACCTCTGCTCAACACATTTGTTTGTGCACTTATACTTCAAGGCATCTTAAATTATCAGAGTGTGTGCTGCTGCTGCCCCAAAGAATGAGAGAGGCCTTCTCACCTCTTTGCTGTTGTAGAATGGAGGGATTCTTGGATTATCAATAAGAAACTGGGAAACTCCAATTCTGAATGAAATGGAATGGCAGCAAGCTGCAAGTGCTGAAAGCAGTGATTTATTACTGAGCCCTGCATCAAGGAATAAGCAGCTTCAAGTCCTTAGTAATGTCCTGTTGTTCTGCATAAAGGAACATACATGCTGTACTTTACAAAAGTTACCCCCAACACAAGGACATGGAACTGTTGGAGACAGTCCAGAGGAGGCCATAAAGATGCTCATAGGGCTGCAGCAGCTCTGCTATGAGGACAGGCTACAAGAGTTGGGGCATTTCAGCCTGGAAAAGAGAAGGCTTCAAGCAGACCTCGGAGTGGCCTGCCAGTATATGAAGGGCACCTACAGGAGGGCTAGAAAGGGATTATTGACAAGGTCTTGTAATGACAGGATGAGGAGGAATGGGTTTAAACTGGCAGAGGGGAGATTGAAACTAGATGTTAGGAAGAAGTTCTTTGCAGTGAGGGTGGTGAGACACTGGAACAAGTTGCCCAGGGAGGCTGTGGATGGTCCCTCCCTGGAGGTGTTCAAGTCCAAGTTGGATGAGGCCTTGAGCGACCTGTTCTAGTGGAAGGTGTTCCTGCCTGTGGTGGGGGATTGGAACTGGATGATCTTTGAGGTCCCTTCCTCCACCTACCAAAGACCTAAATTGTGGGACATGGAATTATGGTCAAAGCCCCTCTGAAAGATGCAGGGAAAGAAATGATTCAGGCAGAAAAGGAAACGTGATGTTATTGCACCTGGGCCTGAGCAAGAGCTGGAGAAAACTTTGTGGCAGAGAAACTATGTGCATATAGAAAACAAAGAGATTCTTTCCCTTGAATGAAAGATCTCCCAAGTAACAAGACAAGAGGAAATTGCTTCAAAATGCACCAGGAGAGGTTTAGGGAAAATGTCTTCCCCAAATTGGTTCCCAAGCCCTGAAACAGGCTGTCTGGGGCAGTGGTGGAGTCCCCATCCCTGGAGAGTTTTAAAAGCCATGTAGATACGGTGCTGAGGGACATGGTTTAGTAGTGGCCTTGGCAGTGCTGGCTTAACAGTTGGACTTGAGGATCTTAAAGGTCACTTCCAACTGAAACAGTTTTATCACTATGAAAAGCTTAAGGTGCTGGCAGACTGCAGTGAAATGGTGTGGGATCTGTCTGCTAACTCCCACTTGTGCTTGAGAACTAAGTACCCAACCATCAAGTTACTTTCTGCTACAAGTAAGGGAAGATGCAAGAGACAGAAATGGACTGAAGTGAGGACAATCTGTTCTCCCTGTAAGTAGAAAATTAAATAAAATAGGTTAATGAAACAAAGAGAGTCTTTATAAATAAATATAAAATTGGTCAGTGAAATAACCAGAGCACAACTGAGAAACATTGTTGCCTTGTTTCTTTAAGATAACACAGAATACAGCTGGAAAGAGAGATTGTCTTTGTAGTCCTCAGATAAGGAGATGATGAATTGTGGAAGAAAAGATTAAAAACTGTGGAAGTAAGCAGTTTTCTTGAAGGTCACAGAATCATAGAATCAGCCACGTTGGAAGAGACCTCCATGATCATCCAGGCCAACCTATCATCCAGCCCTATCAAATCAACTAGACCATGGCACTAACTGCCTCATCCAGTCCCTTCTTGAACACCTCCAGGGATGGCAACTCCACCACCTCCCTGGGCAGCCCATTCCAATGCCAATCACTCTCTCTG
>WAAF01014491.1:0-16714 GCA_013400475.1 Tricholaema leucomelas | reverse complement strand
TGAGTACAGGGGCAGAATAACCTCCCTTGTCCTGCTTGCCACACTGTTCGTGATCCAGGCCAGGATGCCACTGGCTCACCTGGGCACCCTGCTGGCTCACCTACTATCTACCAGCACCCTCAGGTCCCTTCCTTCTGGGTGCTCTCCAGCCACTCTGTCCCCAGCCTGTAGCACTGCTTGGGGTTGTTGTGGCCAAAGTGTAGAGCCCTGCACTTGGCCTTGTTCAGTCTCATCCCATTGGCCTCTGCCCACCCATCCAGCCTGGCAAGGTCTCTCTGCAAGGATCTCTGAGTCTACTAAACAATTAAAATGTTCAAGTTTTCAAGTCTCTGAGTATGCATGAACCTTGGGGTTGACTAGAGAACAGAACTATGTAGAACACCAGACCATCAGAGGGGGAGGAAGTCAGGGGGATTGAAGACCCCTCCTCCAAATTCACCAGAGGATGGGGGCATGCATGTGAAAGATACACTTGCATATGTTAGCCTTAGGTCATTAAAGACTAATTAATGTACTAATTGCTTCTTGGAAAAGCAAATGAGTGTGTATCAATCTGTATAAGACCACATCTAAACCCTGTTCAGCATGTATGAACTGATGCATCCAGTGGTAAATAAATGTCTTTTTGCGCCTTTGGCCTTTCAGTATCTGGAGGGGACTTACAAAAAAGCTGGGGTGGGACTTTTCAGGATATTAGGGAGTGACAGGACTAGGGGGAATGAAGCACATCTGGAGATGGGTAGGTTCAGGCTGGACATAAGGAGGAAGTTCTTCATCATGAGAGTGGTGAGAGCCTGGAATGGGTTGCCCAGGGAGGTGGTTGAGGCCCCATCCCTGGAGGTGTTTAAGGCCAGGCTGGATGAGGCTGTGGCCAACCTTATCTAGGATGGAGTGTCCCTGCCCATGGCAGGAGAGTTGGAACTAGATGCTCCTTGTGGTCCCTTCCAACCCTGACTGATTCTATGGTTCTGTGATTCCCTAAAACCTTCAGAACTGGGTTTTGAGAGCTTGAATGCAGTATGCTCGGTAACAAGCCTAAACAGCAATGTCCTCACTTCACTGCCACAATTTGATGATAAGTGCTCTGAGCTGGACAAGAAGCAAGGCATGATTCCCACTAAACACGAGGAGAAACTTCGTTGATGTGAAGGTGCTGGAGCCTTGTATCAGGCTGCTCAGGGTGCAGAGTCTCCTCTAAAGAGATTCCAAAGCCACCTGGACATTGTGATCCTGGGTGACCCTGCTTTAGCAGAGAGATTGGACTAGATGATCTCCAGGGTTCCCTTCCAACCGCCCCCAATGCATGATTCTGTAAAGAACTCACCTAAGGCTCTATGCTGACTACCCCTAAGGCCTTGCCCGCCTGCCACACACCCCGCTGAAAGCAACACAGCACAGCGAGCGCAGCGCTGCCTGAGGCGGCGCAGGAGGAATCCTCGCCTCTTAGTAACCGAGCTATACGTCTGTCATCTTGCACGGCTTTCTATAGGCTGCCGCGCTCCTTGAGCCCGCCCAAAGCAGAAGGCTAACGCCGCCAGGTGGCGCCAGCGGTGACGCACGCGATAAGGCGGAAGCGCGCGCGCGGCGCGGCGCGGCGGCAGAAGATGGCGGCCGTCGGGCAGCTGTGGGCCATCCTCTACCTGGCGCTGGTGGCCGGCGCGGTCGCGCTGGGGAGGCAGAGCCCGGTGAAGGTGCTTTCGGACGACATGTGGCGGGAGCTGCTGCAGGGCGAGTGGATGGTGGAGTTGTGAGTCGCTGGGGAGTCATTCGGGATGCCGGGGCCGGGTGGGTTGGGCTTGAGGGGGTCTCTCTGGGGCCGCGGGGGCTGAACGGTTTAGCAACGGACTTTTTTGTTGCTCCTAGCTATGCCCCTTGGTGTCCTGCCTGCCAGAACCTGCAGCCAGAATGGGAGAAGTTTGCGGAGTGGGGAGAAGACCTGGAAGTGAACATCGCCAAAGTGGATGTCACGGAGCAGCCGGGTGAGTATCTGCTGGGGACGGTTGTGTTCTCCTTGGGGTTTTGGGCTTCTGAGATCTCGGGGAAAGCTCGCAGAGCGAGTGGATGTGCTGCTAGGAATTAATACGAGTTAATAGGAAACCGTAAAGATCTTCTGCTGATCTTTAGTGAAGGCAGATTGCTGTAAACAAGCAGATCCTTAATAGAGAAAGGGAACTTAGTTACAGAGTGATTTTTGAGGCTCTCATGGAGATTTTTTGCCATACTTTTAAAGTATAGGGGAAAAAAATGGTTTCAGCCTTCTTTGTGTGTGTAGTTCAAGGGAGCACAAGCAGCCTGGTCTCCATCAGCTGAAGCTCCCTTCTCAGAATTACCCACGTGTCTGTGTGGGGTTTGTGGAAATCATTTTCTCTATGCTGATGCTTTTCTCCAAAATCATGTAAGAGTTTGGAAAATTGCCTCACTTGGATTGTTTTCTGCAAGCACTGAAGATTGCAGATTCATAGAATGGTTTGGATTGGAAGGGACCTTGAAGGTCATCCAGTTCCAGTACCTGCATTGACAGGGGCACACTCCACTAGCCCAGATTGCTCTCTCTGAAGAGCTACAGCTGCAATAGTCAAATACAACAGTTCTCCTTTACCCTGTTTTTGTCATTTTTCTTAACATCCTTTTTCCCCCCTCAGAGAAACTTTCTCACTATTTATCCAGAGACTTTTCTTTTAGGCTGTGCACTGCTTTGATACACACACATTTGTGTTTGTTTGCACTTAGAGGCAGATACTTTGGGAGCATCTTTTTTTGTTGTTGTTGTTTTGGTGTATAATAGCATTTCTTGCTGTATAATAACATTTCTTGCCTTTTCTTCGAATCTTAGAATCAACCAAGTTGGAAGAGACCTCCAAGCTCATCCAGTCCAACCTAGCACCCAGCCCTATCCCATCAACTAGACCGTGGCACTGAGTGCCTTATCCAATCTTTTCTTGAACACCTCCAGGGACAGTGACTTCATCACCTCCCTGGGCAGCCCATTACAATGGCAAATCACTCTCTCTGTGAAGACCTTCCTCCTAACATCCAGCCCATACCTCCCCTTTCACAGGAAAGGGCCTAGCCCCAAATTTCTTTTTCCATGAAGTGCTCTACTATTCTGAAATTAACTGTTTTCTTACAGGATTAAGTGGAAGATTTGTCATAACAGCCCTTCCTACCATCTATCAGTAAGTATGAAATTCAACACCTCTGGGTTTTTTTTTTTATGGGGGGAGGAGAGAGGAGGGGTTTTAATTTTGGGGGAGTGAGGGAATAAATGAGCTTTACTATCCTTTTCAAGCATGTGAGTTCCTTTACACAGAGACAACCACTGTCTTACCTGCTGTGACCTCTCACAACTGCCAGTTGGTTATTTTTGTTTCCCTTAAGGCCTTGTTTATTGTATGGGTACATGGGTGGGTGTTTCTGTTTTGCAATCTTCTCTCTGAAAGTTGATCTTCATGCAGCCAAGTGGCAAGTACCTTAGGAAGATCATTATCTTTATATGGGATCAAGGCCTAAAGCTAGCCAAGGTGCACATATAGTCAGGAAATACTGGTAGTCAGGAATTTTGGAAACACAGTAGGGCAAATAAAGCAAATTAAAACTACAACAATTTAACCAATAAAAACTAGGCAAGCTTATGGGAAGGAAAATGCTGACTGGAAGGAAACACTGCATGCTTGGACTGCTTGAAAAACAAAGGACTGGTTTTATTTCTTTTACAGCTGTAAGGATGGAGAGTTCAGGAGATACCAGGGTGCAAGAACTAAAACTGATTTCATCAATTTCATCAGTGACCAGGAGTGGAAATCTATTGAACCAGTTTCATCATGGTTTGGTCCTTCTTCTTTCCTGTAAGTTTCAGTATGATCTTTCCAGTAACTTGTCAAATGAACACACTTGAAGGGCATGCCACAGGTTTTTGGGTGTGGCACTTCATAGAATCAACCAGGTTGGAAGAGACCTCCAAACTCATCCAGTCCAACCTAGCACCCAGCCCTAGCCATTCAGCTAGACCATAGCACTAAGTGCCCCATCCAGTCTTTGCTTGAACACCTCCAGGGACAGCAATTCCACCACCTCCCTGGGCAGCCCATTCCAATGTCAATCACTCTCTCTGGCAAGAACTTCTTCCTAATATCCAGCCTAGACCTCCTCTGGCACAACTTGAGACTGTGTCCCCTTGTTCTATTGCTGGTTGCCAGGGAGAAGAGACCAACCCTACCTGGCTACAGCCTCCCTTCAGATAGTTGTAGACAGCAGTGAGGTCACCCCTGAGCTTCCTCCAGGCTGCACAACCCCAGCTCCCTTGTTCACAGCTTACACAGCAGCTTTGTGCTGCTGAGAAGCACGTTAATGTGGGAGGCCAGTGGTCATGACTCTTCCATTAATTCTCCTGAGGCCACACTCGTCAGTACTGGCTGCAGTTTTGGACTCCCCACTGCAAGAAGGACATTGAGGTGCTGGAGTATCCAGGGAAGGGCATTGAACCTGGTGAAGGGTCTAGTGCACAGGTCTGGTGAGGAGCAGCTGAGAGTGAACTGGAGTTGTTCAGCCTGGGGTGAATGAGACTGAGGGGAGACCTGGCTCTCTACAGCTCCCTGAAAGAGGTTGGAGTGAGGTGGGGGTTGGTCTGTTCTCCCAAGAAACTGGTAATAGGACAAGAAGAAAGGCCTCAAGTGCCAGCAGGGGAGGTTTAGGTTGAACATTAGGAGAAACTTCTTGCCTGCAAGGGTCCTGAAATACTGAAGCAGACTCCCCATCCCTGGAGGTCTTAAATAGACTCATTGATGTGGTGCTGAAGAACATGGTTTGGCATCAGACCTGGCAGAGTTAGTGAACGGTTGGTCTTCAATGTTACAAAGTCTGTGGTTGTGCATAGCAAAAAGGTCCTAAGCAAGGTTTACTTTAAGGCTTCCAAGATCTATAGGTGGTTGCATTGTGCTAAACTGTTGTCAGTAATTACTGATACTTGAAGTTCTTTTGATTATCCAGAAGAGAGATGTTTTGCCCAGTTAAATTCTAGGAAATTGCCAATAAGAAATTAAGAATGATGGAGCAACACAGAATCAGTCAGGGTTGGAAGGGACCACAAAGATCATCTAGTTCCAAGCCCCCTGCCATGGGCAGGGACACCCTACCCTCAATCAGGTTGGCGNGCTCCAGGTGAGGTCTCACCAGAGTGGAGCAGAAGGGGAGAATCACCTCCCTTGACCTGGCCACACTTCTGATGCAGCCCTGGCTCTGGTTGGCTTTCTGGGCTGCAAGTGCACACTGCTGGCTCTTGTTTGCTATGATTGCTATATATGGAGTGGACATTTCTGCAAGCATCTGTAGTATAAAGCAAAGTTAAAGACAGAGTGGAAAGGAGAAGGCTGCTTCATTGAAAGATAGGTGGCATGAGAAGACTGTAGTCTGAGGAAGAAACTTGATCTTTGGAATTCTTGCTGGGTTTGTGGCTTTGATAGGCTTTCAGTTCTGGGTGCATCTCCTTTGTGGTGGTTTCAGAGTCATTGAGTAGCTGTGAGGAATAAAGCATGTTTGGAGACCTTTGATTCAGTTGAATGAGTCAAATTTTTCACATTTGCTGTTAGAAATCATGGCTGAAATGCCTCCGAGCTAATTGTGCTGCACTGTGTCACCGACTGGTGGAAATTGGAAGGGACCTCTAGAGTCCATCCCTGCTTCTAAAGCAGGGCCACCCACAGCAGGCTGCCCAGGATCACAATATCCATCTGAATTGGGAATCTCTTCATAGAAGGAGACTCCACAACCTCTCTGGACAGCCTGCTTCAGGCCTCCAGCACCCTCACAGGAAAGAAGTTTCTTCTGTTCAGGTGGACCTGGGTTCCAGTTTGTACCCATTGCCTCTTGTCCTGTCACTGGACACCACTAAGAAGAGTCTGGACCCATTCTTTTTAACTTAGGCATTTAGCTATTGATCAGATCTTCTCAGGCTGTTCTTCTGCAGGCTAAACAGTCCCAGGTATCTCAGTTGTGCCAGGGGAAGTATAGGCTTGATATTAGGAGGAGGTTCTTCACAGAGAGAGTGATTTGCCATTGGATTGGCCTGCCCAGGGAGGTGGTGGAGTCGTCATCCATGGAGGTGTTCAAAAAAAGACTGGATGAGGCACTTAGTGCCATGGTGTAGTTGATTGGATAGGGCTGGGTGCTAGGTTGGACTGGATGATCTTGGAGATCTCTTCCAACCTGGCTGATTCTGTGATTCTAGGAAAAGGCAAGAAATGTTATTATACAGCAAAAAATGCTGTTACACACCAAAACAACAACAAAGAAGTGTCATAGATTGATAGAATGGTTTGGGTTGAGAGAGATGTTGAAGATCATCCAGTTCCAACACCACTGCCGTGGGCAGGGGCACTTCCACTAGACCAGGTCGCTCAAGCCCTCATCCAGTCTAGCCTTGAGCACCACCAGGAAGGGGACATCCATGACCTTCCCAGGCAACCTGTTCCAGTGTCAAAACACCCTCACTGTAAAGATAGTTCAGTCCTGTCAGCATCTCTGAAGCCATAGCAGAGTTCTGGCTGGTTTCTTACAGACTGTTGGTCCAAGTAGAAGATAAACAGAAGTAACTGAAATTCATGTATCAGCAAGTGCTAGTCAAGGAAGCTTCTGAATTTATAGTTGTCCAGTTTCAAAATGTTATCCAAGCTGATGGTGGTACTGAAAGTACACAACAGAAAATACAAATCAAAGTAGTCAGAAGTGAAACAGGCAAGAGCAGAAAGGTGTTTTCAGAATGGGACTAAATAATGACCAGTTGGGTGGACCAGAAGTTGCTGGTGTGTGACTGGCTTAAAGATATCTTCAGTTCCTTTCTTCTCTTTGTTTCAGGATGAGCAGCATGTCAGCTCTGTTTCAGTTGTCCATGTGGATCCGGGTATGTGCTTAGAACTCTGCTTTGATTTTTATCTTAACAAGCATCACATTCAGCTCTTCTGACAAGAGTTCTCTTCTCTTTTGTTCCAGCACTGCCATGGTTACTTAACAGAGAATGTTGGGATACCAGTCTGGGGCTCCTATGCTGTTTTTGCCTTGGCTACTCTGTTCTCAGGACTGATCCTTGGACTTGTAAGTGAAGCACCTGAAGCAGATTGGCTTGTGCCACTGGATATTACACCAACACCTTCTTTGCCTCAGGCTTTCATAGCAAAAACAATTGCTCTTGAGGTACCCAGCACCTTGGGCTAGAAGACAGGGATGGGAAGCAAAATTAAACCACTGACCAGCGCCCCTTTGGTTATGGGAGCTTAAGTGGTCTTGGAGACTCGTGGATGTATGGAGCTGGATGGGGTCCACCCAAGGGTGCCAAGTTAGCTGGTGAAGTGCTCACCAAGCTGTTCTCCATCATGTACCAGCAGCTGTGCCTAACTGGAGAGGTCCCAGCTGACTGGAGGTTAAGAACTGTAACTGCAAGGAAGGGCTGGAAGGAGACTCTGGGGAACTACAGACCTGTCAGTCTGACATCAGTCCTGGGGAATGTCCTGAAGCAGATCATCCTGAGGGTCAGTGTGTGGCTTATGCAGGACAACCAGATGAGCAGGCCCGGCCAGCATGGGCATGTCCTGCTAGATGAGTATGATCTTGTCCTACAACAGGATGACCTGCTTAGAGGATGAAGGAAAGACAATGAATGTTGTTTAGCACTTTATAATAAAGCCTTTGACACTGTGCCCACAACATACTCCTGGAGAAAGTGGCTGCTCATGGCTTAGATGGGTGGAGGCTTCCCTGGCTTAAAACCAGGCTAGGTGGCCAGGCCCAGAGGGTGGTGGGGAATGAAGCTAGCTCCAACTAGCAGCCAGTCACCAGTGGTGTTTGCCAGGGCTCAGTGCTGAAAGCACTTCCCTTTAATATATTTATCTGTGATCTGGGTAAGGGGATCAAGGGCACCCACAGTGAGTTAGCAGAAGACAGTAAACTGGGAGGGAGCGTTGACCTGCTTGAGAGTAGGGAGGCTCTACAGAAGGACCCAGACAGGCTGAATCAATGGGCTGAGGCCAATGGGATGAAGTGCAACAAGGCCAAGGTCCTGCACTTGGGTCTCCACAACCTCATGAACTCTTGAGGCTTGGGCCAGAGTGTCTGGAAAACTGCCCAGTGGAAAAGGATGTGGGGTTGTTGATTGACAGCTGGCTGAAAAGCTAGTGTGTGCCCAGGTGCCAAGAAAGACCACCAGCATCCTGGCCTGGATCAGCAGTAGTTTGGCCAGCAGGACCAGGGCAGAGACTGGGGGGCACTGATGAGGCTGCACCTTGAATAGCGGGTTCAGTGTTAGGGCTTTTCACTCCAAGGACATCGAGGTGCTGAAGCAGGTCCAGAGAAGGGCATTGAAGCTGGTGGAGAACAGCTCTGGTGAGGAGCAGCTGAGGAAACTGGGGTTGTTCAGTCTGGAGAAAAGGAGGCCGAGGTGGAGAAACCATCTTGCTCTCTACAACTCCCTGAAAGGAGGTTGGAGCCAGGTGGGGGTTGGTCTCTTCTCCCAGGTAACAAGTGATAGGACAAGAGGAAATGACCTCAAGTTGCACTAGGGGTGATTTAGGTTGGGACATCAGGATAAATTTCTTCCCCTGAAGGGTTGTCAAGTCCTGGAAGAGGCTGCTCAGAGCAGTGGTGGAATCCCCATCCCTGGAGGGATTTCAAAGCTGTGTAGATGTGGTGCCGAGTGACATGGTTTAGTGGTGACCTGGCAGTGCTGGGTTAAGATTTGAACTTAGCGATTTGAATGTTCTCTTCCAACCTAAATGATTCTGTGAGTGTAATGCAGTATGTTTGTGGTTTCAGCTTTGTTTTCCCTTGGTTTCAGATGATGGTCTTCCTAGCAGACTGTATCTGTCCATCCAAGAGGCACAGGCCTCCACAGTACCCTCAGTCAAGTAAGTCCACTGTCTACTTGTTAATGCAGTGGAACTGGGAAATACCTCTTGAAACATGTTGGTGTGGAGCTTGTGTCTGCAGGACAGGAGGCTCAGAAATGTGTGTAAATAGTGCGTAGGAGTTTGTTTAATGTATGGAAGATGGATTCTTTGCTTCACCTGCAGCTGTCTGCCCTTAGGCTTTAAAGTGGATTTGTATTTAGCTAAAACCACTTTTTGAGGAGATAAAAAAATGGTTTTATTTTTACAACATTTTCATACCTCCAAGAGATGTAGTTCCACATCTGCAGGGAGGTAAAGTTTGCAATGGACCTCTCACTGTTGCTTGGATGGGGAAAAATGAGGATTAAAGTGAATTTCCATTTCTGTGGATAATAAATGATTCAGCTCAGGGTTAGCCTCTGGAAATTTTTAAAGGTAATCTTAGAAAGTCATGGAAGAACCATTTGAATGCTGTTTTTTGAGTAACCTGGCTTATTTTTATTTCAAAGCTGGAGGAGGTTTTATGTTCCTTTGTCTTTGTAGTTTGTGATCTGTTAAACCTTGACCTGGGATAACTTCATGCTAGTGACAATTCTACCTCAGGTGGCAGCTTAAGTGACTGGTACTGCAGAGTGCTGCCTGGACTAAATACATTAAAATTCTGTGCTAGCCTCTCTTCTCAGTGCTGGTGAGGCCACACCTCAAACACTGGGTTCAGTTTTGGGCCCCTCATTCCAAGAAAGACATCGAGGTGCTGGAGCAGGTCCAGAGAAGGGCAGTGAAACTGGTGAAGGGTGTGGAGAGCAGGTCTGGTGAGGAGCAGCTGAGGAAACTGGGGTTTTTCACCCTGGAGAAAAGGAGGCAGAGGTGGAGAAACCGTCTTGCTCTCTCTACTCTCTGAAAGGAGGTTGGAGCCAGGTGGGGGTTGGTCTCTTCTCCCAGGAAACAAGTGATAGGACAAGAGGAACTGACCTCAAGTTGCACTACGGGAGGTTTAGGTTGGGACATCAAGATGAATTTCTTCCCCTGAAGGGTTGTCAAGCCCTGGAAGAGGCTGCTCAGAGCAGTGGTGGAATCCCCATCCCTGGAGGGATTTCAAAGCTGTGTAGATGTGGTGCTGAGTGACATGGTTTAGAGTTACATAATGGTTGAAGTTAATGATCTTAAAGGTTTCTTCCAACCAAAACAATTCTATGATGCTAAAAAAATATTTCCCATGGTAGTGTAATTTATTTCTGTCTGCATGTTTTCTCTTCCTCCTTAAGGAAAGCTAGCTCCAGAGTCAGCTCAACTGCTGAAAAAGCTGGATGAAGAACAGGAAGCAGATGAGGAAGATCTCTCAGATGATGAAGCAGAGGGCAAAGAGGCATCCGACAGAAACTCGTCACCGAATGCTGTCAGGCAGCGCCCTGTGACTGCTGCTGCAGATAAATCTTAGCTGTGTTTGCACATAGGATTAGTGTTAGGAGTCACCAACTCAAAAGGAGGTAGATCAAATCCTTCAGCTTGAAGAGAAGAGCAACTCCTGTTGTGGTGATATTGATGCATTTCATGAATTCAGGACACACACACAAAAAAAGCAGGAATCAAGCATTCCAAACTTAAATCATGCTGTTGCAAATGGCTGGAACTTCTCCTGGCAGTGTGCAGAGAAGTGCCAAGAAGTTAATTGATGTAGCTTTTTGAATGACTTGTTCTATAGGAATTTTTTTTTAACAGGATGTAAAACAGTGTTTAGGGAACAATAACAAGGAAAATGCACTAACTTTGTGCTGTTAAAGCATTCGAAAAGGTTTCTCAGTATAAATCCTACCTAGCTGTGCTCAGAAGAAATGCTGAGGGAGGGGAAATTCCTTCAGTTATGGGACACACTCCAGGCTTTTGATGTGATAACTGCTATGACAATGAGTGCTGCAACACCCCACCCTTACCCTCCCCAGTCCTTCTTCCGAAGAGATGAAAGTTGCTGTCCTCATTTAGAGGAGCAGAAGCTGCCATGTGGACAGAGAGCTTGTCTTGGCCATCCTTCCAGATGGAAGTTCCTACAAGTGCTTCGTGTAGTGTGGATTCTCTGGCTGACCAGAAACCTGCTCTTTGCATTGATTTTGTTTGTTTAAAGAAGGCTTTGGACAGCTTGGCACAGTTAATTCTCTAGAAACCAAACTGGCAAGTGGCACTATGTGATTTTGTTTGTCTCCATGACTCCAGTGGAAATAGTTTACACAGAGGGTTCTCTGCTGACTTCAGAACCATTTATCCTGCTTCATGGCAGTAGGACTCTGCTCATTTTTAGTACATCAGCAGTAATTTCAGTCAGATTTTACTGCAAATCCAGCCAGGCTGTACCTGCTTTGAGGGTAAATCTCATTCATCATTTCTTTAACAGAAAGTTAATTTTCTGTTTTCTCAAAATGTCTGGAAACAACACCCCCAAAATCTTCCTTTACAAACCTCTGGGGTCTGCTGTGTTCTGTATGGATCTGGGTAGAAATAAAAAGGATGCACATTGGGATTGTTGTTATCCTGCATCATTTGTCAAGAATTCTCCCTATTCCTTCAGTTAATTCGAGGAAGATAAGCCAGACAAGAAGGGTCAGTCTATAGCTGAGCACATTTAGGACTTTTAATAAGTCTCTTGAATTTTATTTTTTTTTTTAGTTTTGTAGTTTGTGGCTCTTTAGTGTTGTGGTTTTTGTTGGTTTGGGGTTTTTTGTTTGGTCATCTGAGTAGTTTTGCAGGGCTGGCAGTTGATAAATTTATGACATAGTAAACATCATCATGAGTAATTAAGACCACAAGCATAGAAATGGTTTTGATGTTTTTGCTTTCTGAAGCCAAGTTCTTGTAGTGATTATGAAGACAGAGCATCAGATGAGGAGCTAATAATGAATCCTGTAGGAATTGAAAGAACTATTGGGAAAAACAATACTCAGAGCTCTTGCAGGTGAAATCAGCTTGTAAGGATATTAAGATTCTACAGTGGGTTTTGTCAGATGTGACTGCTGCTTTCAGAGGTGCATTTTAAGTATCTGATCATAATTCATCATGTTATGGATGGAAAATGTTTCACTCAAATTTGAGAGAATCTTCAAAAAAAATGCTTGGGTGAGTAAGAAATAATTATGTAGGATAACCTGGAGCTTCATCCTTTTGACTTTCTGAGGACTGCTGCTGTGGAATGAGCTGCACCTTAAGTGCTGGATTATATTAGGAATCGAAAACTGATGGTCAAAAGGATCCTTTTGGTTTAAATCTTGAGTTTGTAACTACCAAACTTTTCCTAGTGTTGAAATGAAGTCTATTGTGTGCTGTAAATGCCCTTCAAGTGACAGTCTTGTGGGACTTGCCTTAAATTCTCTACAAATTTAGCTCTTAACCTTTGTCACTAGTGAAACAAAGCAATAAATCTGTGCTGTCCTAAGGAGAAGGAACAGAGCTGCCTTTGACAAATAGTGCAGCCTGTTAGTTTGGAGGGGGTTTGAAGAGAGAGGGGAAACAGAAATGCTGTTGTGCCCTGGACTGTTTTAAAAGTTGAGCTGTCTGGGCTTACTGTGGAATATATTTAAGTGTAGCTGTTACAGAGTTTTCTAAGTTTCCAATTACTTTCAAACTCTTTGTGCAATATAGAGAGTATAGAACAAAAGCTTTTTTGGTTTAGAAGAAGAAACAACCTTATTTTTTTTCTTGCTGGACTTAGACCCCTGGTTTAACAGCTCCTAGCACTGATTTACCTTGCTTTCTTCCTACCCACCTTTTCTTATTGCCTCCCTGCTTTAGGCAAGGAACCAAATTCCACAACCACCTCAAGATTTAGCCTCTTTATGTTCCCTAATTTCTGGAATCCAGCTCCTCTGCCAGGCTTGTGATCAGTTTTCAAGTTTTATTTTGCTGATCTGTAAGAAGCCTATGTTTGACCTCTGCAAGTCTTCCTATTTTTAATAATGTTTTGGGGTTGTCCTGCGGATATTTAAGTTTCTGTTTTTAATTCTGTATTCCAAAGATGTTTGCTGAGGCTGAGTGAGGGTTGTGATACAATGAATGTCTTAAGAGCCTGTCCTTTGTGTGTACTGATGATGCTTGAATATCAGTTTTGTACAAGTCAAACTGCCCTTTTATCATCACCCTGACCAAGCATGTCTAGTTTAATTACAAAAGGAATTAACTGTAATAATATTTCCTTTTTCTTCTTTTTTTTTCAATGTTTCAGTGAGTCTTCAAGTAAAAAATAACCACCAGCTTTGGATTCCTGTGTTTGTGTCATTGTCTTCATAGAATCATGGAGTGGTTTGGGTTGAAAGGAAGCTTGAAGATCATCTAGTTCCAGCTTCCCTGTCATGAGCAGGGACACTTCCTACTAGACCAGGTTGCTTAAGGCTCCATCCAACATGGCTGTGAATAATTCCAGGCTTGGAAGTTCCGCAGCTTTTCTGGGCAACCTATTTCAGAACCTCACTGCTGTCATGGGGAATAATTTCTTGCTGCTGTCTAATCCAAATGCAGCTCCTTTGTAGGACAGTAGCTTGCTGCTTAGCATTGAAACAAAATTGCATCTCTCTTGTAACACTATAGCTGAAAACCTATTTAATAGAATTAGAGTGGCTTGGGTTGGATGGGACCTTTAAATGTCATCTAGTCAAACCCCTCTGCTGTCAGGAGGGACATGTCTAGAGCAGATCGATCTGGAATGGTTCTAGGGATGGAGCATCTATCACTTCTCTGGGCAGCCTGGGACAGGGTCTTGCCACTCTCAATGTGAAATATTCCTTCTCTGTAGCCTGATTTTTCTCTTGGTTTAACCCCATCACCTCTTGTCCTGTCACAGTGGGCCCTGATCAAAAGTCTGTCCTCATCTTACTTGACCTTAACCTCTTGCATGCAAAATCCAGCCTTCCAGAAAGCCCCTAGAACCCAATTTCTGGTAAATGCTGTAGCATGTAGGCTGGGATTTCTTTTCGTTCTCCTGTCCTACAGATACTGAAGTTCTCCACCTTCCCCAAAAAAGATACTTATGCCAAAGCAGATGCCTACCCCAAGATCCAGGAGGAGTGCTAGGTATATATTGAAGGGTAGTGGTGGTTGTGAATGATGTCTTTGAAATGACTGCAGCTTCTGAGCTGCCTGTGATTGACAGAATGGGGGAAAATTCCAGTGAAATCTGGATGTCTCTTGAAAAGGTTCACTTAGGTTTTAAAACTGCTGGATGAGAATTAATTCAAGCTCCTCACTAAGGATAACAGTTTTGTTGGCTCTGCTTTTCCTTGTGGAGTCTTACCAGATTTGCTGGGCCTAGATCTCAAGGTCTTTCCTGTTCCTGGTACTTTCTTAGAAAGACTCTCAATCTTTAATCCATCATGAATATACCACGTGGAGTGGTTACTCCTTGTTAGGATCAGGGCTGGGTTGACCAACAGACAAGAGACAGAGACTATGGGAACCTCTCTTCCTTCCCAAAAGGATGAAGGGAGAGAGACTGACTTAGTGGGAAGGAAACTCAACCAGCTGGAATGGAAAGAAGGACAATCCCATGGAACAGAGATAAAGGCACACAAGCCAAGAGCCAGCCTAACCCCTTGTGACAGCACCACTGGCACCACTGATGCTGAAGGCATGCACTGGATCTCAGACTAGATCCAGTGGCAGACAGGAACTGGTTTCAGGAGCTGGATTCTGGAGCCAGATTCAGGAACTCATGGATTGTGATGGAAGGCAGAAGGGACACAGAGTCCTCAAGGTGAGGCTTGACCCCACTTGTCCCTCAGCTTGCTGCTGAAGATAATGTCTGTGGGATGCAATCCCTTGTGAGGCAGCTCAGGGTCACCTGTTCTGGCTGCTTCTCCCCACAGGTGCCACCTCTGCCTCCCTGGCCCTCAAGGTGAGGCACAAGCTGTGGCATTGCCTTTGGTGTGCAGAGGAGCAAGTCTCAGGCAGAGCCTTTGTGCCATCCAGCCTTTGGCGGGAACTCCCCATCAATTTCTCCCTGCTAGAAGCAGCCCCTGGCTGTGCAACCCTGCCCTGAACATGACAAAGTGCCTCAGTGAGCACAGACAGAGATGAGAAGTCACAGCACTGACCAGAGCCAGTTTGGGGCTAGCCCAAGCTAAGGTAAGTGGCCACAACACAAGAGCTGATCAAGGAAAGCTTGTGTGAAGATGAATAGTGCCATGGTCTAGTTGACTGGATAGGGCTGGGTGATAGGTTGGACTGGATGATCTTGAAGGTCTCTTCCAACCTGGTTGGTTCTGTGCTTTTATGATTCTACAAAAATGCTTCCAAAATACTTCTTGCTCAGGGAGAAGAATCTGTGCTCAGTGTCTGCTGAGGTGTATTTTTGAACGCAGTGGTTCCTAGCCAGTCTGATGTGTATGGTAGGCAACATCATGACAGGTTCCTGAAGGAACTGTCTGGTTTGATTCATCAGTTGTCAATGATGATCCATTCAGAGGTGGATGGTCTGTCCCCTCCCATATCTGCTGAGGCTACAGCCAGGGCACAGAATCTTTCTGGTCCAACCTTGTCAGCCCGGCTGGGAGCAGGGAGCAATTTCTGAAGCCATCCAAGCTCCCTCTGAGTGAGATCTGACTTCTTTTTTAGAAGGTTTTGAGGTTTTGTGTGTTTTCTTAAACATGAGAGACAGGAAGAACAAACCCTGACGGGAGCTGTCAGCCCCTGAGGGAGAATTCTTTGTCTTGAGGATCTACTGAGGTTATGCAGCAATGACTACAACTCAACCTGCCACGGGGTGGTGTAGCGAGACCTCGTTGGGTGGGAGGAGGCTGCCAGCACAGCATCCCAACAGAGGTATAATAAAAACATCTTTTTTTTACGTTGTTTTTACAGGATGTGCTGACTGTAGTCCCTCAGCTTGTCCATGACTTTCTGATGTCCTACACTCACTTTCGAAAGCACTTAATTTGTCTTCAGTGCACCCAGGACATCATAGAACCACAGAATCAGTCAGGGCCAGAAGAGACCACAAGGATCATCCAGTTCCAACCCCCCTGCCATGCCCAGGGACACCCTACCTTAGATCAGGCTGGCCACAGCCTCATCCAGCCTGGCCTTAAACACCTTCAGGCATAGGTCCTCAACTCCCTCCCTGGGCAACCCATTCCAGGCTCTCACCACTCTCATGCTGAACAACTTCCTTCTCACATCCACTCTGAACCTACCCACATCCAGCTTTGCTCCATTCCCCCTAGTCCTGTCGCAGGACAGAATCTTGACAGCCAGCCCAAGCTAGATCTATCTCATCACAGAGCAGAACAATAGTGGCTAACAGCCATAGAGGAGGAGGTACCAAGCCTATGGAGAAGTTAATTTCCTCCAAGCAAACTCTAAGGGAGAAGTTCAAGGTGGTCAGAGGTCAGTAACCAAAGCATCCCCCCCCCCAGTCAGGGTTTGTGGCTGTGGCCAAATAGAGCTCTGCAACTTGATTTTGGGCAAAGCAATTAAGCTCCCTTTAAAAAGCAGAAGAAAAAAAAAAGAACAAAAGAAAGAGGCAGATAATCCTAAATAAAACCCAAAGGCATTTCACAGGAAGCCTCATCCTGTGGTTCCTGGTTGGCCAAGAGCTGTGGAATATAAAGCAAGGCACCAGCCTGCAGATACCTGCTGCCTTGTGGCCACCAAATACAGAGATCCCTCAAAAGCCCCCAAGGCAACCTCCAGAGGACCCCAAACCAATTTAGATGCCCACAACAACCCATCAGATGCCCTCCAAACCTCATTTCATATCTCCAAACCCACGTTAGGTGACTGCAAACCCCTGTCCACATGGCCCCAGACCCCACTTAAATGCTCACAGACCTACTTTAGATGTTAGGAGGAAGTTCTTTACAGTG
>WAAF01014490.1:0-28180 GCA_013400475.1 Tricholaema leucomelas | reverse complement strand
TCAGTTGAAGACTGTAGAAATAGGATAGAGTTTGCAAACTGCTGCATTACTTTTGACAGTTGTTTTACTTTTTCATCCTATCTTATATGTGGGGGTGTATGTATAGTTTAAAAAAACCCCAAACCATGTAAGAAATTGTTTCTGCTTTCTGTCTATTAATTTACCTCTTCCAGGACTCTAAGTAGTTTAAACCTCTCTTAATTTTACATCCTCTGACAGACAGTTGAAAAATCTAAGGTTTGCATTTCAATAGGGATTTTTACAGTGTTGCACAGAAAGGCTTGTTGCTTTCTGAGGTGGAAAATACATGTCTTTCAGTGCGGTAAGCAAAGTTGCTCAAAGCAGCATTGGGTTTTGCCTGGGAAATAAAGGCACTTGCTGGAGAGCAGCCCTGAGGAAAAGGACCTGGGGGTCTGGGTCGACGAGAAGCTCAACATGAGCCGGCAGTGTGCACATGCAGCCCAGACAGCAACTGTGTGCTGGGCTGCATCAAGAGAAGTGTGGCCAGCAGGGCAAGGGAGGTGATTCTCCCCCTTTACTCTGCTCTCGTCAGACCCCACCTGGAGTACTGTGTGCAGTTCTGGAGCCCCCAATACAAGAAGGACATGGAACTGCTGGAGCGGGTCCAAAGGAGAGCCACGAAGATGATCAGAGGGCTGGAGCAGCTCTGCTATGAGGACAGGCTGAGAGAGTTTGGGCTCTTCAGCCTGGAGAAGAGAAGGCTTCGAGGAGACCTTATAGTGGCCTTCCAGTATTTGAAGGGAGCCTACAGGAAAGCTGGGGAGGGACTATTTACACGGTCTAGTAATGTTAGGACGAGGGGGAATGGGTTTAAGCTGGAAGAGGGGAGATTTAGACTGGATGTTAGGAGGAAGTTCTTTACAGTGAGGGTGGTAAGGCACTGGAACGGGTTGCCCAGGGAGGTTGTGGATGCTTCCTCCCTGGAGGTGTTTAAGGTCAGGCTGGATGAGGCCTTGGGCGAGCTGCTCTAGTGGGAGGTGTCCCTGCCTGTGGCAGGGGGTTGGAGCTGGATGATCCTTGAGGTCCCTTCCAACCTAAACCATTCTATGATTCTATGATTCTATGATTATTTCCAGTGTTGCCTACTGCAATGCAAGCAACTTGCCAAATGGAATCTGGAAAACTACTGGACCCATTACACCACCTTACTCAGTCCTTGCAGGATTGTTTCTTGTGGTATGTTTTCCTGAATGGAGTTATTCGTCCAACTTATGACCACTGAGAAAAGGAACTGACAAAGTGGAGAGGCTCAGCACAGCTCTGAAAAGGGCCCGATTATGGCTCTACTATTTTTTTTTTATTGAGACAAACTAAGTTTTGGATTTGTGCATGTTACTTTCTCTGCAGCAACTGGCCGTGTAAGTACCCTTGCTCAGCAACCAATTCAATTAGCTTTACTTCATAGTATCACAGTATCATCAGGGTTGGAAGAGACCTCATAGATCATCAAGTCCAACCCTTTACCACAGAGCTCAAGGCTAGACCATGGCACCAAGTGCCACGTCCAATCCTGCCTTCAACAGCTCCAGGGACGGCGACTTCACCACCTCCCTGGGCAGCCCATTCCAGTGTCCAATGACTCTCTCAGTCAAGAACTTTCACCTCACCTTAAGCCTAAATTTCCCCTGGCGCAGCCTGAGGCTGTGTCCTCTCGTTCTGGCGCTGGCCACCTGAGAGAAGAGAGCAACCTCCTCCTAGCTACAACCACCCTTCAGGTAGTTGTAGACAGCAATAAGGTCTCCCCTGAGCCTCCTCTTCTCCAGGCTAAACAATCCCAGCTCCCTCAGCCTCTCCTCGTAGGGCTGTGCTCGAGGCCTCTCACCAGCCTCGTCGCCCTTCTCTGGACACGCTCAAGCATCTCAATGTCCCTCTTAAACTGGGGGGCCCAGAACTGGACACAGTACTCAAGGTGTGGTCTAACCAGTGCAGAGTACAGGGGCAGAATGACCTCCCTGCTCCTGCTGGCCACACCATTCCTGATGCAGGCCAGGATGCCATTGGCTCTCTTGGCCACCTGGGCACACTGCTGGCTCATGTTCAGGCGGGTATCGATCAGCACCCCCAGATCCCTCTCTGTCTGGCTGCTCTCCAGCCACTCCGACCCCAGCCTGTAGCTCTGCAAGGGGTTGTTGTGGCCAAAGTGCAGCACTTGGAGCCATTGAACGCCATCCCATTGGACTCTGCCCATCTGTCCAGGTGGTCAAGGTCCCTCTGCAGAGCCCTTCTGCTCTCCAACCCAGCCACATCAGCCCCCAGCTTGGTGTCATCTGCAAACTTGCTGATGACTGACTCAATGACTTAATTGTGGCTAAAGAATACCCTCCACTTGGTAGATCTTAATACTGTGATTTTGAGCTGACAGGCTCTTGGATGTGATGCCATTTCATAATATAGAGTTAGATATAACACAAATGATTCATTGGTTTTTTATATATGTCATGTTTCAGTAAATTCTCCAAAAGGTATCAGGATAATTAGGATCCTCTAGTTAGGATCACACTTAAATACACTACAACTGGACAATGCAGCTTAGCTATAGCTGATGCTTCCCTAAGTTCATACTATCTGCTTGCGTAGCAACAGTTACTGTATGGGCAATGTAGCTTTTGATGGACATAGTTAAGAACTTGCAAGGCAGCTTTGTAGAATGATTTGACAGACAGAACAACGTTTGGGAGAAAACTTGAAGCAGCACAAGTGGTGACTTGATTTTCTCTGAAGAAACACATATTCTTTGATAAACCAGCATCCCTTGCAGGGCTAGAATAAGTTGCTACGGAACATGGTGCTGTGGTGAAATTAAGTAGGCTATTCAAACTAATTAGGCTAGGGAGAATGGGTGTTGTTCTAAATTCATAAGACAGCAATTACAAATTAAAAGATGACAGTCAATCATGTTTTAAAAAGACCATTAATGTTCAGAGAGGTGGATCAGATTCTCTCCAAATGAAAAGGGGTGAGAAAGTGTCTCAAACTGATAAAGAGTTGGATTCCTTTGGCAGAACATTAAAAGCGTAAATTTGTCTCACCTAACTTTGGCAATAAAGTTTGAGACCAAGCATAAGTTAGCTGTCTGGGTTCCTTGTATAGCTGCTGGAGTCAGACAGGTATCTTCAGAGGATGATTCATTCCATTCTATCTTTATAATTTCTTTAAGCATGTCAGCATCTCTTTCTAAAGTTAGGTGATCGGAATACTTCCTACATCCACAAAGAAAGTTGTCTAAGATGAAATATGTTTCCATACCTATCTGTAAAACTTGTGCAGTTTTATTCTTTGTCACTTATAACTACAGCATTGCTGTTCTGCTTGGGAAATCCAGAAATAAATTTTTCACCTTGTATCTTTCACAGATTCTCTTTTTCTGAACTGCAAAGGCAGTAAAATTTTCTCAGTTTGTCATTCTTGGGTATCAGAAAAGGTGAACAGTGAGCTTTGCTTCTTTGGGCTAGCTTTTGTCTTTCTATCTGCCCAAATTAATTACTGAATTATCTTCATGTAGGCATGCCATGTTCATTAAGCAGTCACCATAAAGTGCACAGCAAAATTAATGGGGCTTGGGAGCACCTCTGCTATGAGGACAGGCTGAGAGAGTTGGGGCTCTTCAGCCTGGAGAGGAGAAGGCTTCGAGGAGACCTTAGAGTGGCCTTCCAGTATTTGAAGGGAGCCTACAGGAAAGCTGGGGAGGGACTATTTACATGGTCTAGTAATGTTAGGACGAGGGGGAATGGGTTTAAGCTGGAAGAGGGGAGATTTAGACTGGATGTTAGGAGGAAGTTCTTTACAGTGAGGGTGGTAAGGCACTGGAACGGGTTGCCCAGGGAGGTTGTGGATGCTTCCTCCCTGGAGGTGTTTAAGGTCAGGCTGGATGAGGCCTTGGGCGAGCTGCTCTAGTGGGAGGTGTCCCTGCCTGTGGCAGGGGGTTGGAGCTGGATGATCCTTGAGGTCCCTTCCAACCTAAACCATTCTATGATTCTATGATTCTATGATAAATACCAATTGGTTAAGAAGACACTCACATGTGGAAAGCACATGTTGGGTTGATGTCCTCAGTTAAATGGGGACCTTAGTGAAGAGATTTTATTGTCCTTGAGAATATTTTAGTTGATTTGTCATGAAACAATAAAATCTTTAAGGTATTAAAATGACTCCTGTCGTCCATAAACTAAATGTCAAATACAGAAGAAATAATGCCAAAGAAGGGAAATAATGGCCCCATAATTTCCTTGCTCTGTCTTTTAATGTTTTCATCTATCTGTCTTGGGGTAATAATCATATATTTTAAGCAAGCTGTATGTTTTGGTGAGATAAAACAATACTGACACTATGAACAGAAATGCAAAATAGAACTGGATGTGTAAATAAGCTTGGGGTGGAGATTTAATTTTTAAAAAGGACTGACATCCCTATTAAATGCTTCATCACATTTTCCATTAACACTGTAGCTCCTTCAACTCGCACGGTCTGCTGTGTAGGGTAAAACACTGGTAATTCTTGTTTCTTCACCCAGAGCTCAGATATATTTTGTTCCACTTGTGCTGCTGCCATCTGTGATTAGTTTGGCAGGCTGTATTTTAGTGCCCTTTTCTCTTCCTGTTCCGTCTCTGACAGCAGCTGCCGCAAAGAGTTAAACTTGGCAGCTGCCCGTTCCAGGGGCTAAATTCTTGGCTAAATATCTCACTAGTAGCTTTTTAAAACTGGTCTCGTATGCAGGTCAGCTTCTCTGCAAAATAGCTGTGGAGGTCAGATTGGGACTTATGAAACTGACAAGTTTTACCTTTTGAGTAGTCACACTTGAAAACGGATATTCTATGGCTGCTCTCCAGTACTTGTGAATTACTTCACAATACAGAGGACCTGGAAGTAAATATAGCCATTTGTCAGGAAAAATGTGAAAGAGTTCATGTGGAGATAAAGAGTTCATTTCCAAATAAAAACTAAAAACTTGTAAGAAGAAGTTCAGAGATGGTCAGGAGCAATTTTTGGAATCCTCCTTTTGAAAATAGTGAGAGTAGACATGATAACAGTACACTAAACAACATCAGCAGCCCATATTTTTGTTTCCTTCCTTTCATAAGAGAAAAAGCCCCCAGCTTTACAAAACAGATGAGAAGAAACCACAAGAGTAATGCTGTAACTGTTGTTGCTGAGTATCAGTAAGGGTAACAGCCTAACATGTTATTGCATTTACACTGGCAATGACCACGTGCAGGTGGGCTGAGGAGAACCTCATGAGGTTCAGTTAGGCAAAGTGTGATGTCCTGCTACGTCAGGCTAATCCTAGACATCAGTACAAGTTAGAGGATGATGAAATTCAGAGCACCTCTGCAGAAAAGGACTTGGGGTGCTGGTGGATGAGAAGTTAGACCTGAGCCAACAGTGTGTACTTGCAGCCTAGAAGGTCAATAGCACCCTAGCAGCCTAGTGTGGCCAGCAGATTGAGACAGGTGATCTTGCCACTTTGCTCTAGTAAGACCTCACAGTCATCAGCCTGACCGAGTTGTGGTTGTCTCTGCACACTGTAGGGGAGGGGGACAAAATGACCTTTGTGGATCCCTTTCAACCTGATTCATTTCATGATTCTGTGATCCTGGGACCAAATGGCAAATGTCATCATGCCTATGCTGATAACTCTCATGGTTTCCAAAAGAAGATAACTTCACCCAAATTGTTTATTGTGAGTTATCCTCTCACTGTGTCAGCTCCCAGGCTGTGTCTGGAACTGCTCGGGGAAGTACCTGCCAGCCTCGCATGAGGCACCAGGGACAGGTCTGAAACATATCTTGGTCCTCTTTCATTTGCTGTAGTCTTACCTGTGACAGTGCACAGCATGCTACAGTCATCCACCAGTGAGCACGTTAGCAGAGAGGACTGAAGTAGAGACACATGCCTGTGAAATTACAGCTACAATCTTGCACAATTAAAAGCTCAATGAGATGTTTTGTGCCTTATGGAAGCTGGATCCTAAGACTGAAAACACATTCAGTGGTCTTTTTTACAGGTAACAAGGAGTTACTGGAAGTGCTGTTTTTATTCTTGAGTAGGGCTGCTTCATATTTGTATTGAAACAAACATGAAGAGACCCACGTATAATAGTTGTTAAAGCTAACCAAAAATGTGTGTCCTCACTTGATGGATGAGGTGCCAGTCAAGAAGAGTGAATTGAGATGTTGTAAGAAACAGTGTCAGAGGGGTGAGAACTACACTGAGTGCAAAGGCAGCTTGCTCAGTATTTTTTTCTTAGAGAAGCAAAATCCTGTCCTGTTTTAGAATAAAGGAAAACACTGAAAACTTTTTTGATTAAAACTGGTTTTTATTAATAAAATCCAAGATTTTGGGGGGCGGGGATCTCATAAAGGCTTGATGTTGCAATACAGATATTCCACCTTACTTTTTATTTGTTTTAGTGGAGGAAAGATGCTGCATGCTTCAGGGAACTAATAATTTAGAGATTCAGAGGAAGGAAGAGGATAAGATAACAAGAATGAAGAGTAAGATCTCTTTTCTCTATGAAAACTCTATGACTGACAGGATGGATAGAGACACAAATTAGAAAATTGTATGGTTTTGGTGACAATACCACCTATGTTTAGAAATCCCTTCTACTTCAGCTGAAACCAACATGAACACTAGAAAATTATCTCTGCTTTGATATTGTCCTGAAGCTCTAATGGACATTTCTTTTCTTTTAGCTGTCTACAACTACCTGAAGGGAGACTTTAGCCAGGTGGAGGTTGGTCTCTTCTGCCAGGAAACCAGCAACAGAACAAAGGGACATAGCCTCCAGTTGTGCTGGGGGAGGTCTAGGATGGATGTTAGGAGGAAGTTCTTCCCAGAGAGAGTGATTTGCCTTTGGAATGGGCTGCCCAGGGAGGTGGTGGAGTCACCATCCCTGGAGGTGTTCAAGAAAAGCCTGGATGAGGCACTTAGTGCCATGGTCTAGTTGACTGGACAGGCCTGGATGATAGGCTGGACTGGATGATCTTGGAGGTCCCTTCCAACTTGGTTGATTCTATTCTATTCTACGATTATTTTAAAGAAAAGAGTGATTTGGCTTTCAGTAAGGCAGAATAGAAGGAGAGTAGCCAGCAGGTTCAGGAAGGTAGTGCTGAGAACAGGTGTAGATTGCTGCTGGGTTTGCTAGGTTTGGGCTCCTCAATACAAGGAAGGTATTCTACAATGAGTCCATCAGAGGTCACCACACTGACCAAGGAGCTGGACAGATCACACAACATATGGGCAACAGATAAATTAGCTGGGTCAGTTCTCATCCTGGAGAAGATTTAGCAGAGATCTTAGTGCTCTCTGCAACTACCTGCTGGAAGGAGACAAAGATAAGAGACAATTTCTTTTCTGGTTAGAAATAAAAAATATTTTTACCATGAAATTTGCACCAGTGTGCAAATTCTGCACATTGCCTATGGAGGGTGTGAAGGGAACCACCCTGGGAGATATTCCAGACTGAGTGACACGCAGCCCTGAGAGTACTGCTCTGGTTAGCTCTGCTTTGACCTCTGGAGGCCCCTCTCAACCTAAATTATTCTATGGTTGCATTATGGAGTCAGTATTCCCTAGGAAGGCACAGCTCCCATCTTGTGCTGCAGGGCAGACTGTCTGTCACACAGTAAGCACCTCACTGCATGTGAGTGGCAGCTGCTGAGACAGCCTGCTCTGCACACCCATGGGATGTAGTGGCTGCCTCTCAGTGAAATCCATGGCTTTTGAAGAAGGCAGCAGCTTCTTTACTGAATACACCCACAGGTCACCAAAATGTGTCATTGGAACAGATGATGACATGTACGTTATAAAGCACCAGCTGGCTTTGAGTCCCCTGTCTGATAACTGTGAAGTGGAATTCATATGATCTTAGAAAACCATCAGATGCTTATCAATAACTGTTAGCTGTTTGGATACTCTGCTCTGCTCTTGTCAGACCCCTCTTGTCAGACTACCCTCTTGGAGTACTGTGTGCAATTCTGAAGCCCCCAACAGAAGAATTGGTAGGGTGAGTCCAGAGGAGGGACACAGAGATGATCAGAGGGCTGGAGCAGCTCTGCTATGAGGACAGGCTACAAGAGTTGGGGCTCTTCAGCCTAGAGAAGGGAAGGCTTCAAGGAGATCCTGTAGTGGTCTTTCAGTATCTGAAGGGGGCCAAGAGGAAGGCTGGGGAGGGACTATTTACAAGGTCTTGTAAAGATAGGACAAGGGGTAACGGGTTTAAACTGGAAGAGGGGAGATTTAAACTAGATGTTAGGAAGAAGTTCTTTGCAGTGAGAGTGGTGAGACACTGGCACAGGTTGCCCAGGGAGGTTGTGGCTGCTCCTTCCCTGGAGGTGTTCAAGGCCAGGTTGGATGAGGCCTTGAGCTGCTTGTTCTAGTGGGAGGTGTCCCTGCCAATGGTGAGGGGTTGGAACTAGATGATCTTTGAGGTCCCTTCCAACCTAAACCATCCTATGATTCTATGCCATTTGTACTCAATGAGAAGTAATAAGGATGGGGGGGTTGTGGTTTTGTGTAGGAGAATTTTCTTGCTAACAGGAAGTGAGCTGGTAAGCAATAAGCAAACCCGTGCTGCGAAGCGCCCTTGGGCCCATCTCAGACTCAGGATACCAGGCGGCGGGTGGCACCCCCCTCAGGCAGCTGCATGGCCGAGCCTGCCAGCTGCAGGGGTCAGACTCTACAGGTTGTTATTGTAATGTTAACCTATCTGTACCATGCACATAACCTTGAGCCAATCTGTACTTTCCACATGTACCAACCTCAAACCAAGTTAGTCGTGCACACCTCTTCCAAGAGGCATATAAGACGCTGTACTGCTTCAATAAAGGTGTACTGTACTACATGCAGCTAGCTGATACTGAGCCGACTCGTCAGTGCCCCGATCTCGCCTCCGCTGGCTTCCTGCGACCGCAGTTCTGTTCGTTTATTTGTTTTTCTTTACTTATTTCAGTATCAGCCTCAGAACAGAATGAATTTCCCGTTGGAGTATTTATTTCTCTCAGCTGATACAGTGACTTAGTTGGCTGGGGGCCTCTGTACTGCAGCAGTCCGGATAAAGACAAGTCTCACCTAAAATGCTTACAACAAGCCCACAGTTACTGGAATGACTGGGAGTTTCACAATACGGATTGGACACCTTACACCACTGCAAATAAAGACCACACACTACAGCAAGAATGAGTGCATCTGCACACATAAATACAGCAGGGATATCTGCACTCTGAGTGCCGTGTTTGTCGTCTCTTTATTCATGCCTCGTACAGAAAAAGTGCTAGAAAAATATGTACCATACTTAAAAAGTACATGGGGAATTAGAGGGAATATTTCTGTTTGATTTTAAGCAATGTATTTTTATCCTATGACAGTTTGACACAGGAAATCACTCTACAGAGGACTGAATGAGATCTGCATCCCACTACAATTGCTGCTGGCTTCATAGAGCTAAAATGTTCCCTGTGATTCTGATAGCTCTGCAGATTGGTGCAGTGTCCTCCGTGGCCAGTATGTAAAACACTGCTGCAGGAAAAAAAAAACCTTTCCATTAAGAAAGAGTTTCTTTTAATAGGTGCAGAAAAGGTATTCACACTAACTGCACTGCTCCTTTATACTTGGTATGAGCTGAACATGTATCTAAGTAGCTATTTCAGCCTATAGGTTCAGAAAGTTTTAAAGCACTTTGTCCTTGAGAAGTCCTCAGTTTTGTCTATCTAATGGAAAATTTACAACTCTTATGAAAGCGGTTAGTGGTGTGGTACATCTGCAAAGGAACATCTAGGCTGGTCCTCAGCCAACAGTCTGCGCTAGCAAGGTGCTGAGTGTCCTTTGATCCCATTTAGTTTCTATGGGAACTGAAGGTACTTAGCACTTTGCAAGATGTACCCAGCACCCTTCAAGTTAAGAATATATGATTCTTAATTTCTTCACAGCTGGTGAAAGAAGAAATTGCCAGAAATGGCCCCTTTCCTTTTGTTTGCATGTCAAATTTGGGTTGAAAAATAAACTTTAAGATGTGGTTTTATCATACATTATGATTCCAAGTCAAAGAGAAATTGTCACAGCTGTCTTCAGTCTTGAATCATGGGCTGGACATTTTCAGGGAAGATCATAGGATCACAGGATGTTAGGGGTTGGAAGGGACCCAAGGAGATCATCGAGTCCAACCCCCCTGCTAGAGCAGGACAATACTATCTAACACAGATCACAGAGGAACACATCCAGACAGGCCTTGAAAGTCTCCACAGAAGGAGACTCCACGACCTCCCTGGGGAGCCTGTGCCAGTGCTCTGTGACCCTTAGAGTAAAGAAGTTCCCCCTTGTGTTGAGGCAGAACCTCTTTTTCTGCAACTTACACCCATCACTTCTTGTCCTGGCCCAGGCAGCACGTGAGCAGAGCCTATCCCCCCCTTCCTGGCCAGCCTTCAGATACTTATAAACATGTATCAAATCCCCTCTAAGTCTTCTCTTCTCCAGACTAAAAAGCCCCAGGTCCTTCAGCCTCTCCTCATAAGCCATGCCCTCCTATCCCCTAATCATCCTCATAGACCTAGATGATAGGAGGCTCAGGGGTGATCTCATTGCTGTCTACCACTACCTAAAGGGAGGACGTAGCCAGGTGGGGGTTGGTCTCGTCTGCCAGGAAATCAGCAACAGAACAAGGCAACACAGTCTCAAATTGTGCCAGGGGAGGTCTAGGGTGGATGTTGGGAGGAAGATCTTGCCAGAGAGAGTGATTTGCATTAGAATGGGCTGCCCAGGGAGGTGGTGGAGTCACCATCCCTCGAGGTGTTGAAGAAAAGCCTGGCTGAGGCATTTAGTACCATGGTCCAGTTGATTGGACAGGGCTGGGTGATAGGACAAATTGGATGATCTTGGAGGTCTGTTCCAACCTGGTTGATTCTATGATTCTATGAACTATCCCTTACGACCCTAAAGCCAAATGTTTTTTAATGATTTTCAACAAAACTGGAAAATATTTGTAAGAAAATCCAACAAATCCAACAAAAAACCCCAATGTGCTCTCATGAAGAGTACCAGCACATTAAATATCACTACAATACTCTGTGGAAAACTTTCAGTTGCAAAGCCACCGCTCTCTCAGAAAAGGACAAACCAGTTTAGTGTGGTATAAGAAAACCAGCCTTGTTGTCTTCCAATACCATAAAGAAACTTCAGCATCCAAATTTTCTGAAAATAACACACGTTGGGAATCTGAGTGGGAATACCAAAATACTTAACACCTCGTAGCAATCCCCCAAATAGGGTGATGTCCAGTTCTTATATTACAAAATGACAGGCCTGTATTATTTGAACTTTGGGAAGATCAGTGTTACTTGATTACCCTGCAGAGATTTTGGACTGTTTCTATGCCTTCAAAAAGGGCTTTATGTGCATACAGTCTCTCACAAATACTGCTTTGATATACCTTTGTGATGGTTTGGGTGTTACCTGCCCCTCTCCCCCCTCACTTTGGAAATCACCCAGACTAGATTCAGCCAGCTCTGGAAATTGAATGAAGCTTATTATTTACAGCTTAGCACAATATACAAGCAGATATTTACAGTATATACTTTTATATACAGAAATATATAAGGTAAAAAGGTAATACAGAAACACAACTCCCCTCCCAGAAATCTGAGTCCCCAGGAAGGGCTCCCAACTGCCCCTTCACCTTTCACCTACCCCTCTCAACCTTACCCCAATCCCAAGGAAGAATGGAGGTTTGGCCAGGGGGTTAGGAAGCAAAGTGGATTAATCAGAGAAACAGAGGATGAGGTTAGAGAGAGAGACGCAGCTCAGAGCTCCCCAGAAGGAGAAGTGCCTTATCTATGTTTTGATTCTTATTCTTATATCTCTCAGCAAGCCTATGAGGGAAATAGACATCACCATTGTTTTCCTTTCACAGCCTATAATCTAATTCTTCTCACCAAAACATTCCAGCTAGCTTCAAACTAGCACAACCTTGTTCTGACATTACTTTTGGCCAGAGGATTTGACCCTGAAAATCAAATGTCTTCCTGAAGGAGATATTAAACTGTATGAGAAATGTCACAGAAACAGTCTTTAATCTCATTTATACCTTAAGAGATGTAGTGTGAATGTCAATGTTCAGTTTTCACTCAGAGCTCATGTTGATTTTTAGTTTAATTATTCCTCAGTGAAAACTTTTCTGAATTTTGTACCCAAAACTTGCTGCCTTATGAAAAAAAAACCTACTAGAAATGGAAGTGCAGACAGGAGCTATTAGTCAGGTATGGAAATTCAATTCCTTTGAGTGTGATGCTCTGGCTTAAATTGGATAATCGCAGACATTGTGAAACTGCAGAAAAGGCAATTTCCAGATATGCTCTTTTCTCCAGGTTGAGCTGCCAAATAATTTCAAGAGGGAATTACAGTCACTGCAAGAATTAACTGCAGAGTCGTGCAGGCTGCTAAGCGGAGTGCGGTAGGCTGAGATGGAAGCAGGCTCTTACATAATTTAAATGCTGCAAAGGAGTGAGAAATAGCAGATGATGGAGTTTTTCCCACATTATCACCACATTGCGGGTGTTTTCTCTTTACCCCAGCTGCTAAAGCAACAAAATTCAAGAACTCAACCCCATATTTCTATTAAAAGGAATCTACTTAATGCAGTTGTTCCTAATAAAAAGAAATGTTTAAAGTTAACTGAAGGCATTTTGAGTATTTTGAGTATGATCACTACATTTTGGGAGAGAGAGTAATTTTAAGGGGCTGGTGGCAGGCTCTCTGGTGCATGAGCCTTATGGCCAGTTGAGGAACACTGGACCAAAGAAAGCCTTAGCAACTCTTCCCAGCTGATGAAAACAAAAGGGGCAATCCATATTTGTGACTTCAGATAGATCATACCATACACAACATCTGTGTTCTGGAATAGGGATAGAGGGAAGGCTCAGTGTTCCTTTCCACTCTTGTTCACAGAAAGGCAACAACAGCAATGTATCCAAACCAAATACCTTAGGTACCCTGAAAGTGCTTGCGGTTAATTTGATCTGTGAATGCTTGTCCTTTGTTATGTGTCCCAAGGGAATGCTGTCCCTTGTTATGTGAGAAGGCCCCTCAATTCAAGAGAGATGTTCAGGTGCTGGAATGTGTCCAGAGAAGGGCAACAAAGCTGGTGAGAGGCCTGGAACACAAGCCCTATGAGGAGATGCTGAGGAAGCTGGGGGTGTGCAGCCTGGAGAAGAGGAGGCTCAGGGCAGACCTCATTGCTGTCTACAACTACCTGAATGGAGGCTGTAGCCAGGTGGGGGTTGGTCTCTTCTGCCAGGCAATCAGAAAGAGAACAAGGGGACACAGTCTCAAGTTGTGCCAGGGGAAGTATAGGCTGGATGTTAGGAGGAAGTTCTTCCCAGAGAGAGTGACTGGTATTGGAATGGGCTGCCCAGGAAGGTGGTGGAGTCACCATTCCTGGAGGTGCTGAAGAAAAGCCTAGATGAGAAACTTAGTGCCATGGTCTAGTTGATTGGATGGGGCTGGGTGTTAGGTTGGACTAGGATGATCTTGGAGGTCTCTTCCAACCTGGCTGATTCAATGATCCTATGATTCTGTGTCCCAAGGGAATGCTGCCCCTTGTTATACGAGAAGGCTTTTTTGAATTATGTGGAACTCTCTGCACTTTTAATTTCACTCCTGGGTGTCAACCTTGGCATGTTCCTGAAAACCGGATGTAATAAACAAATGGGATATTGTTGGAGGCTCTCACTTGAATATAAAGTCCAACGCTCTCATCAGGGATAGCTGTAGATAATTAGACAGCAAGGAGCAACTTCAACTGCTCTCTAACCTAAAAAACTTCAGAAAAACACACACTTTCAAAGAGTGGCAGCCAAAGTCCCAAATTTCTTCATTAATTCTCTCACTTTTTGTTGTTTGGATGTTAGATCATAAATATATATATATATATATTGCCTTTTTGGGAGATTTTGGAACTAGATTTAAGTTAAAGAGAGAGAGTGGTAATATTATAAATACATATAGATAAAATTCTATATCCTTATACTTCACCTTCATAATTTCATATATAAATTGTATATAAGATCATAGAATCATAGAATGCTTTAGGTTGGAGGGGACCTCAAGGATCATCCAGCTCCAACCCCCTGCCATAGGCAGGGACACCTCCCACTAGAGCAGGTTGCTCAAGGCCTCATCCAGCCTGGCCTTAAACACCTCCAGGGAGGAAGCATCCACAACCTCCCTGGGCAACCTGTTCCAGTGTCTTACCACCCTCACTGTAAAGAACTTCCTCCTAACATCCAGTCTAAATCTCCCCTCTTCCAGCTTAAACCCATTCCCCCTCGTCCTGACATTACCAGACCTTGTCAATAGTCCCTCCCCAGCCTTCCTGTAGGCTCCCTTCAGATACTGGAAAGCCACTCTAACGTCTCCTGGAAGCCTTCTCTTTTCCAGGCTGAAGAGCCCCAACTCTCTCAGCCTGTCCTCATAGCAGAGCTGCTCCAGCCCTCTGATCATCTTCGTGGCTCTCCTCTGGACCCGCTCCAGCAGTTCCATGTCCTTCTTGTGTTGGGGGCTCCAGAACTGCACACAGTACTCCAGGTGGGTTCTGACAAGAGCAGAGTAAAGGGGGAGAATCCCCTCCCTTGCCCTAGACCACACTTCTCTTGATGCAGCCCAGCACACAGTTGCTGTCTGGGCTGCATGTGCACACTGCTGGCTCATGTTGAGCTTTTCATCAACCCAGACCCCGAGGTCCTTTACCTCAGGGCTGCTCTCAGCCATTCACCACCCAGCCTGTATCTGTGCCTGGGATTGCACCGACCCAGGTGCAGAACCTTACACTTGGTCTTGTTAAACGTCATGAGGTTGGCCTGGGCCCACCTCTCCAGATGACATTAAGGAACTCATGCGCAGGAATCCCTGTGGGAATGTACATAACAGTTTGTCATTGTTAGATGTAAAAGTATGAATCCTATTTGAGGGCAAAAAGAATAAAAGTCTTTCAGGATTCTTTCCTTGGAGCCAGCCTCTTCCTGTTTATGAAACACTCGCACAAAACACAGCTAACAGTATTCATTGCAAAGCTGCTGGCATAAACTTTCTGCTCTCTTGATACTGTGTTTTGGAGATTTACATGACATTTTTCACAGCTAAGTTTAATGTTGCCTGTTCCTAAGGTTAGTGACCCTATGCCCTTTGTCTTCTAAGTGGACACAGAGCAAATATCACCAATATGACCTTCAGATTCTGTAGAAGGGAGGTGGCAGCAGTGAAGGACAGTGACCACCAGCAAGCTCATACACTCAAGAGCAGATGAAGGTGACACCACCACTTTTACCACTTTGCTCAGTTCCCAGCTTTCTAGCACAGTTCCCAGTGCAGGCGTATGAATGTTGCTTCTGCCTGCTCTTCTCCTACGACTTCCTCAGCAATATGTTGCATGATATTTTTGGGATGGATGTGAATGAACTGTATCCATCCCTCTCTGAATATCAACATATGTTCAAGAGTCCTTTGACTAAGCCCAAGCTGACTTCCATGCAGTACTGCAGTGTCTCTGCTTTTTGCATTTCTTCGTTTTGAGGAGAGCCATTTTCACACATGGTGCATTGGCTAATTCCCTAGACAGCATCACAATTGTTTTCACCTGATCCTTTTCAGGAAGCTCTCTGTAAAGATGAAGGGTTATGTCTTATAGCTATGTCTGTAAGTAATCTCTGCTTTGCACACTGTAGCTTTTTAGGAGCGAAAGGAATTCAGGTGACAATGAATCCACAAAATAAATGCAGTCTCCAAATGCTATAGATTCCAAAGAACAAACTCACATCATTTAACGCTGGTGAAAACCTTGGCTGTGGAATTTAGATATTATTCAACAGAAGAAAAGAAGACAGATTTCACTCCTTCATACAACAGCATGTTCCTATTTGAGGATTTTCAGTGGCAGAGTTGGTCACCATATGACCTGTTTCAAAATCTGGTCATTTTCCAGTGAGTCAAGCAGTGGGCCCATAGTTTAGCACATTAACCTTATTTTCCACTAACACTGTTTATTTGTTGTTGTTGGTTTTTTTTTCTATTAAATTTTCCTTGAAGAACCCTCTTTAATTAATGAGGATTATATCTGTCACCACAAATAGCCCACACAGATATTGGCCAGAAGTTCCAATGACAAAAAGTGTCTGTGCAGGTCTTTGAAAGTTACTTTGGAAAAGCTCCAGCTTTTAGTGAGAATCCATGTAAGGATAATCAAGACTCCAAGGTGACCTAATTGTGACCTTTCAGTCTCTGAAGAGGGCCTCAAGAAAGCTGGGGAGGGACTTTTTAGAATGTCAGGTAGTGATAGGACTGGAGGGAATGGAACAAACCTAGAAATGGGTAGATTCAGGCTGGATGTTAGGAATAAGTTCTTCACTACGAGGGTGGTGAGACTCTGGAACAGTTTGCCCAGGGAGGTGGTGGAAGTCTCATCCCTGGAGGTGTTTAAGGCCAGGCTGGATGAGGCTCTGGACAGCCTGATCTAGTGTGAGGTGTCCCTGCCCATGGCAGGGTGGTTGGAACTAGACGATCCTTGTGGTCCCTTCCAATGATCTTAATGAGCATGGTGTTCACAAGATCACAGGATATTAGGGGTTGGAAGAGACCCAAGGAGATCATCAAGCCCAACCCTCCTTCCAGAGCAAGATGACACAATCTAGCACAGATCACAGAGGAACACATTCAGACAGGCCTTGAAAGTCTCCAGGGAAGGACACTCCACAGCCTCTCTGGGGAGCCTGTTCCAGTGCTCTGTGACCCTTACAGGAAAGAAGTTGCCCCTTGTGTTGAAGTGGAACCTCTTGTGTTTATCAGTCTTAACTTAAAGCAAAGACATGAAATATGACTACTTGGTGAAGGGTGTAAATGTCTTACTGATGGAGAGCAGAAGCACTCTGGAGAAGCAGCCTGAAGGGAAGCCATAGCATTGATCATCACTTTGATAAGAGACAGACCACAAAAGCCAGCTAAAACTATTTTTTTAATGCAGTTTGATTCTTTTGTTTTTGCTTTTACCAAAACGTGTGTGTCATCAACTGCTGTTGGAAAGAACTGACTGTTGTGAAGACAAAAAGGTTGATGTGTATTTTAATCATGAACTAGGCCTGTAATCTGTTAAGGAATCTAATTTCATCCATTTATTTTTTTAATAGCATATATTCCCAAGTGATGGAAAAGGCATTAGGAGGTTTTGTCAGAAGTATACTGGAGGTTTTGATAACTTATTATTGAAGATATTAATCTGTTTTACTTTATTTTGTAGACATATTTTTCATCCTCCAAGTGGGGAAGAGGGCAAATTCTCATTTCTATTTAATTTCCTAAAGCTCAGAAGAAAAGATTGTGCTTCAGAAGATGAATCTTTCAGATGGAAAAAATATGAAAGAGAAGCAGAAGACAAAGTGCCTGGGGCACATGACCTGTGAGGAGTATCTGAGGGAGCTGGGATTGTTCAGTCTGGAGAAGAGGAGGCTGAGGGAAGACTTCATTGCTCTTTAAGATTACCTGAATGAAGGTTGGAGAGAGGAGAGGGCCATCCTCTTCTCCCTGATGACAAATGACAAGACTAGAGGAAATGGTTACAAGCTGCACTAAGGGAGGTTTAAGAAATTCTTCTTCACTGCCAGGGTTATCAAACATCAGACTCATTTGCCCAGGGTACTGGTGGAGCCACCATCTCTGGGGTTATTCAAGCCATGTGTGGAGCTAGCAATTAGGGAGATGATTTAGTGTCCACCCTTCAGTGATGAGTTGACTGTTAGAACGGATGACCTTTGAGGTCTCCATCAGTCAGATATATTCTATGACATGATTGCTTTAATAATTATTTTTATAACAAATTTATTTTCTTTCCCTTTGAGAGAGATGTGTTCTTTTAAAACAACAACCTTGGAAATCAGCATCAATTAACCACAAAAACAAAAATATAGACTGTGGTAGAGTATGCCTTTCTAGTACATGTGACCCTCCTAAGCAGCCCCTCAACTCCAGTGTCTGAAGGGAGTCTACAAAACAGCTGGGGAGGGTCTTTTCAGGATATCAGGGAGTGACAGGACTAGGGGGAATGGAGCAAAGCTGGAGATGGGTAGGTTCAGGCTGGACGTGAGAAGGAAGTTGTTCAGCATGAGAGTGGTGAGAGCCTGGAATGGGCTGCCCAGGGAGGTGGTTGAGGCCCCATAACTGGATGTGTTTAAGGCAAGGCTGGATGAGGCTCTGGCCAGCATGATTTAGGGTAGGGTGTCCCTGCCTAGAGCAGGGTAGGGTTGGAACTAGATGATCCTTGTGGTCCCTTCCAACCCTGACTGATTCTATGATTCTAAGTGTCTGGTTTATTTGCGAGTTTCTTGCCATTTCTGCTGAGCACAACATGCATAAAGGTAGAAAATTCTGTGGAAAAGAGGAAAAGACAACCAAAGCTTACATTTTGGGATACATTTTATATGTTTTACTTTGGTGACACACAAGTGAGCACACGTTTATTCTGTATTTATCTGTAACAGTTGGTAAGCTGCTGACTAAATATTCCCTGCTCTCCTGTTAGATTTCAGAAAGAGACGATGTTGATATAATTTCTTGTGATTTTCACTTGAATATCCCTCGTTTTAACAGGCATTGATGCTATTCTACTCTTTTCAGCTTATTTCTCTTCTTATCATCCTTTCTCACTATCCTTATTATGTATTGCATCTGTCTACACATAATGAATAAATAAAAAAGAAATGAGGCAAATAAAGGTGATGAATTGGGCAGATGCTTCCCATCTTCCTGCTTTTAGCTCTATTAATCCTACATTTCTTTGGGGAATGTAGACTTCCCCAGGCACCTGATTCAAGAGAATTTTGACCTTGATGGCAGTCTGTGGGATACTGTTGTGGAGGGCCCATAGGCCCGAAAACAGACTTGCATATGCCTTGCCCTGCCTGGACATGTTTTTCCTGCTCTTAGTCAGGGGTGAGCACATGGCCAGCACAGAGGGGCACAATGGGCCTGGAGCCACGTGGAGTCTGGCCTGCCCAGGCTGTAGGTTGTGTAAGCCCCCACATGCTCAGCTCACGCTTGCCGGGTGCTAGGCCCATATGAGCCCCATATTTGGAAAGTCCAGGCCTGTGGCTCCTTGCCTATTATGTCAAGGTTGGCTGACTGCAAGCCTGATTGGTTATTGGTGGACAATGAGACCATTGATCTCGGCCCACAGCTAATAAATAGAGGTGCATTCACCTGCCAGCAGTCCCCTTTTGCTCGCCGGTGCATGCACTCACTTGAGCCTGTCATTGCGGGGCTCAGACTCCCCGTGCAGCCGTGCAGCCCACTGCACGCCCACTGCCTTATTGCCTGGGGTGTGCCATCGCCACGAGGTACCAGGTGCAGACTCACTTGTCTGCATGGGATCATCTTCCCTCTGACCCGCCAGCAAATCCTGCCTACGAGTTCCCTGGAGGCAGCAGCCAGAAGGACCCAACAGCTACGGGCAGAGACTATTACCCCTGAAGCCAGGAGTATTCCAGCCTCAGAGTCCACAGGCGGAGACCCTAAGGAGTTGGGCACTTTACATAGGCTGTGACGTAGCCCGGAGGGTGATTTATAATTGATCAAATTGTGAGTAAATGCTTCTCTTAATTCCTATACTGCCTGCCATAGAGCAGAAGGCTTGCAGCCCACTCTGCTGGGCAAATAATATATAGACCCCAAGCGGCAGTAGCTGCGGGGAAAACTCTCTCTGTTAATAGTCTATTTAATAGTTATGCTAGTCATTGTAATATAGTTATTAATAAGCCGTTTGTTGTGAATATTATACCCATAAGGTTGACCCATAACTGTGAGAATCCATTTAATATTAAATATAGTGGTTGGGGGGTGTGGAGAGTTAAGAATATTGAGTTTAATAAACATATATTTTTATATAAAATTACCTCGCACCTATTGATTTCTCCCCTTCGCCACAAACGGGCGATAAGGGCAGAATTCCCCTCCGTGACAGATACCCCACAGTGCAATTGTATTTCAAAAAGTATATAACACCTCTGTGAAGAGTTCTAGTATGCTTCTCAAACACACTTACCTGGCAACATTACCTCCCTGTAAAATGAGTAATGACAGAGAGAGCTTACATTGCTGTCAGTTTTAGTAATTCAGTATAGAAGTGTTGGGTTAGCACTTTTCTGTGGTCCTCCCTTAAATTGAGAACCATATGAAGGTAAAATAACGCCATCCTCTACTAAGGTTTTAATACTGGCAGGCCTGTATGTGATCCATATCTTACCTTAAAAAAATGTTTGTCCCTCTTATTAGAACCTTCTTTACTTAACCTGTCAGAAGCAACTAACAATAAACCCAAACTACTTATTTGAGATTACTATGTAAATAAAGCATTCACCCTCAGGTAAGCTCCACTTGGCCTGAAATATAAAAGAAGACAGGGTCTTTGTCCATTTAAATGAAAACTTCTCTTCTTCAGCTTCCATACATAACTTCATTAATTTAGGACATCAGCGTTCACAGGAGATTCTTGATTAGGCCACAAACTTAGGAGCAAGAAATTCCATTAACTTCAGTGAGAGTTTGTGGACAGGATTCTTGCTAACAGGACATGAACTGATAAGCAATGAGCAACCCTGTGCTGCAGAGTGTCCTTGAATCCATCTCGGAGGCAGGAAACCAGGCAGTGGATGACACCTCCCACATGCAGCTGCAGTGGGGTAGAGTCAGCCAGCTGCAGGGGGCTGAGCCTACAGGTCATTTATATAAGTTAACCTATCTGTACCTCACACATACCCTTAAGCCAACCTGTACTTTCCACATGTACCAATCTTAAACTAAGCTAGCTGTGCACGTCTCCTCCCAGTAAGCACATAACTCACTGTAACACAGGAATAAACGGAGAACGATTATCTAACCATATTGGTGGCCCAAAAGTCGTTACTCTAGGGTGCAATGCTGGCAAGATTTGTGCTTGGTTTTTGCCTTGATTTTTCTTGACAATCTCTGTTTTAAGACACCTGCTTAGTCTCATCAACATGGTACACTTTATGCTTCTATTCTTATCACCATTTAACTTTCTGTCCATACGAAAAACTTTTTGCATTTGGTTATGTAATGGCCAGGTTCATCTGTGATCTGGAAAAGAGAGAAGGAAGAAAATCTCTATGTTGCATAGCCTGAAGAATACACTTTATGTGAATGATAAGGCAACAGTTCCTGTTACCTTTTTGTAGGAAAAATGGACCTGTAAAAGCTGTTTGCATTGCTTTGAGACATCTCATACTTCTTAACATATCTTCCTCAACACACTGAAGAAATTATTCTACTTTGAGTCTATTTGAACAAGTTTTTTCACTGTCATGGCATCAAACCTTTCTGCCAGCTCGAAAAAAAATGCTTGGTAAATAAAACTCTACCATCAATCACAGATCCTATCAGCACCATTTCAATCTGTCCTACTTGTCTTAGAAACTCAAAGGATTCCATGTGAATGGCTGCAATTATTTCTCTGCGAAATCGATCACAAAAGTTTTTTCAGTCTAACTTTACTCCCTGGCATATAAACTAAAATGTCATTTGGAACATCTTTAGTGACATTTTTTGTCAAGTTGATACTGGCATGAGTTCATTTTTAGCTTTATTAAGACTGATTTGTGATAATCCTGTTATAATTGAGTCACTTACCTAGAGAGCTTCTGCCACTGTGTTAGTGCTTCTCACTTTGGATGCAGAAAAAGGTCCTTTTTTGAATTCATTAAAGTTCTATATAGCCAATGTGGGATCTCAGACTTTGTTCTAGCCTCATATCCTTTTATTTCCTTCATAACATTTGGCTCACAAAATTTCAGTAAGTTTATTATTATTTAAAAAAAAACCAAACAAACCCAAAACCAAACCAAAAACCCAACCAACAACAAAAAAACCCACACACAAACAAACCAACCCAAACCAGAATGAAAATAAATGGATTTTTTTAAAGAGTTCAAAATTTCATGAGTCAAAACATGCATTAACCTTAGTTTCATGTCTAGGTTTCATTTATGCTCAAGAAAGTTAACTTCTGCTCAGCTTTGCTTTTCACTGACACAAGCACACAGGACACAGTCTGTAAAGCTATGTCTCTTGGGAAATGTAAATGAGCAATTGCTTTACAGAAAGTCAAGTGAATACCTCTTGTGCTCATGGAACTGTGCTACATTCCAGCCCCAGCTCTCTCATTGTATTTGATTGTCTTTTCATTCTGTGGTTGTGATAACACCCTAGAGAGTTGGGAGAGATCTGTCTGTACCTTTTCTTTAAAGAGAAAAGAGTAGAAGTGATAATAACACTTTCCAACAGCAAAGAATTTTTATTAAAACAAGAAAATTTTCAAATAGAAAAAAAAAAATATCAGATTTTCTGGGTAAGACACCATATCTGCCCTTAAAGGACACTTCATACTTCCCTGTCAGCTTCATCCCTTAAGGTGCATTCCTTTCTGAAGACTTCCTTCCTTTAAGTCACTACAAAGTCTGCCTATTTCTGGATTCAAGTAAAATATTCTTTACATAGATTTGGTTATAAAATTTGTTTCTCTCAAGCATCTCTTGGCATCTTCTCATGCTCCAAGTTCCTTTCTTGCTCTAATTCAAACTGCACTCCAGAAGCAAGCTTGCCTTGCTTTCCTCAGATTTTCCTCCTGGGAGATACAATCTACACCTCTCCCTGTGGGGTCTCCACAGTACAGTGAAGCAGCCAGAGCAAAATATCTTCTTGCTACCTGGGTAACCTCTCAGCAAAACCAAATGCAGAAATGCATTCAACATACAGTGAACAAACAACAAAAAAATAAAGCAAGTTCTAGGCAGAACCTCAAACACTCAGGATATGTTGTCAGGAGGAAACCTTACTAGGAATTATAGTCAGAACTAGATTCTTGCTTACATTCCACAATCTTTCCCTCATAGATTTCTTCAACATTGACCATAATATCGTAGAATCACAGAATGTCAGAGAATGGAAGGGATCTCGAAAGCTCATCCAGTCCAACCCTCCTGCGAGATCAGTATCACCTACACTAGAATCATAGAATCATAGAATGGTTTAGGTTGGAAGGGACCTCAAGGATCATCCAGCTCCAACCCCCTGCCATAGGCAGGGACACCTCCCACTAGAGCAGGTTGCTCAAGGCCTCATCCAGCCTGGCCTTAAACACCTCCAGGGAGGAAGCATCCACAACCTCCCTGGGCAACCTGTTCCAGTGCCTCACCACCCTCACTGTAAAGAACTTCCTCCTAACATCCAGTCTAAATCTCCCCTCCTCCAGCTTAAACCCATTCCCCCTCGTCCTGACATTACTAGACCTTGTCAATAGTCCCTCCCCAGCCTTCCTGTAGGCTCCCTTCAGATATTGGAAAGCCACTCTAAGGTCTCTTCGAAGCCTTCCCCTCTCCAGGCTGAAGAGCCCCAACTCTCTCAGCCTGTCCTCATAGCAGAGCTGCTGCAGCCCTCTGATCATCTTCGTGGCTCTCCTCTAGACCTGCTCCAGCAGTTCCATGTCCTTCTTGTGTTGGGGGCTCCAGAACTGCACACAGTACTCCAGGTGGAGTCTGACAAGAGCAGAGTAAAGGGGGAGAATCACCTCCCTTGCCCTAGATCACATAGGAATGCTTCCAGGCAGGTTTTGAATATCTCCAGAGCGGGAGACTCCACAACTCCCCTGGGCAGCCTGTTCCATTGTTCTGTCACTCTCACACTGAAAAAATTCCTCCTCGTGTTTACATGAAACGTCCTATGTCTCAATATGGAATACATTCCACTGTTCCCAGAATATATTGGTTAAAAGTGTGGAAAACTAACAAACAAGCAAACAAACAAAAAATGTTGAAGCACAGTATCACTGAAAAAAAGTTAGTTCTTCTTCTCAATGTAAGGCAAGGGTGTGCTCATAAGAATTCTCTGATTACTCCTAAAAAACTGAGCTTTGGTAATAAATATATTATTTTGAAATGTACTAATTTTGACACCTGAAGCTTTTGCTTTCTTATGCCTTGTCTTAAGCTCATGAAAGAGCTGCATATTCCACATTTCCCCTTCCAAATTATGAATTCACTGTGCATATGCAGTAAGGCAGATCTTGAAAACTGTAAGGTAGACCTATGAATTTCAGAGATTCTGTGGACTTAATGTATGTATAAGATAGAACTCCAGTGCAAGCCTTGTGTGTCCACTGTCCTCAATAGGTGGATTTACAGTGCCTGTTCAGCATTCAGCTAACGCAGAGAAAATCTAGTGTGCAGATGTTTGTGCAGGATGCAGCAGGGAAAGGCCACAAAGGAGGAACATGGCATAAGAGAGATGCTGCTTTTCTTAAGGTGTCTCCTCTGAACTGCATTTCACAGCCATTTCTGTGTTGCATCAAAAAAGAAGGTTGCCAGGACAGGACAAGACCTGACATGCACTGCTTTATGTGCATGTGTGAACTGCAGGCTCAGACACTCTATCCTAAACTATCAGACAAAAATATCACCTAAAGCCATTGGAAAATGTTGTGGGTTTTTTGGTTTTGTTTTATTGTTTGTTTTTTTTCCCGTGCTATTTTCGGATGAAACTCGATGGAAAGGCTTCAATAGTAACAGTGCCAGATGCAATAACAGAAGCTGTGATAATGGCCCATTTTTTTCTCTTGAGGAAAACTCCAAGTAGTCAATAGAATGTGGAAATGAACCACATGGCAGTAATAACTGACATGTGCCTCCATACAAAAAAAAAAACAACCCTGACAAGCAATCACTCTATATTACACTCAGTAAAATCCCAACCTGCAGAGCTTTCTACTCAGAAAAAGAGCCAATAAATGACTACAGAAGTCAGAAGAAAGCAGAATAAAATGGATATATTTTCAGAATTTTCCCAATGTTCCTTCGAACTATTCTTTCCATCAGCTGTATTATTCTGTAGATTCAACTTGACCTTTACTGCTTGACAATGCAAACTCAGACAAGGGTGAGTCTCTCAATTTAAGACATTGGCATCTCATCATCGCTAGACTCTTCTGAACTCATTTCAATTTTTCACTGCCCATGAAATGTGTACAACAAATTTTCTCTATGGTATCCACATCAAGGAAAATGCCTTGTGCTTAACATAGACCTCAATGTCTCTTTCAGTCAAAGATTCAAACCATGGTTCCATGAAGTTTTAAATTCACAGAATCACAGAATCAACCAGGTTGGAAAAGACCTCTAGGATCATTGAGTCCAATCTATCACTTAACTCTTCTAATTAACTAAACCATGTCACTAAGTGCCTCATCCAGCCTCCTTTTAAACACTTCCAGGGATGGTGATTCCATCACCTCCCCGGGCAGCCCTTTCCAATGGGCAATCACTCTTTCAGTGAAGAACTTCTTTCTAATGTCCAGCCTAAACCTGACCTGGTGCGGTTTGAGACTGTGTCCTCTTATTCTGTCACTGAGTGCCTGGGAGAAGAGACCAACCCCCACTTGGCCACAACTTCCTTTCAGGTTATTATCTAAGATTGTTTTTTTTCCCAGAATAACCTTCCACCCTTTAAAATAAACAGTTTTACAGATGACTAATTTGAAGGATGAATCCTATTTACCTATTTAAAATCAAGCATCCCATTTAGCTACAGATCTCAATGTGTTCCTTCTTCAGTAATCCATTGTCTTCTTTCCTTATTAAAACCTTGACCTATGTGAAATCTCAAACTCTTTATCACACTTGATAGAAGCTTATGAAGATAAATAAAAAGTATTACCTGTATTTTAAATGAAGGAATTAAGTAAATTGGAATTAAGCATGCATCCCTGTAAGAAAGATGATGAAATGTTATTTCATTGGAAATAGTATGCTCATAGTCCATTTATACTTGTATTTTGTTTCCAAATCTGTTATTCTGAATATATTATACAAAGGCAGTAGAACTGAGTAGCAACTTGCAGGAAATAAAAGCAATTTTGCAGAATAATAATAATGAAACCACAGAAAATATGCCAGGGCCCTACGAAGATTGGCATTTTCTGTTAAGCCATGTAAGAGAAGAGACTGGCAGAGAATAGATGCAGACTATGGCATTTCCAAGTACTGACACACAAAATATCCCTTCTGCTCAGTTAATCAATCATATACTGCTAGATGAACATATTATTCTTCCAAGGAAAAAAATGCAAATAACAGATGGCAAGGAGAAGGCTGAAATGCTTACTAAGATATTTTTCTGTGACCTTCTATTTCACTTGCAGACATATATGTTAAAATACTGGCAAAACACTTTGTATAACAACTTCTTAGAAAACCGAAAAGGATGTGGTCATGATAAAGGAAAATGAAGGCAAAATGCTGGCATAAATGCATTGCTGGGAACAGCACTGGACAGGCTGGAGAGGTGGGCCCAGGCCAACCTCATGACATTTAACAAGGCCAAGTGTAAGGTCCTGCACCTGGGTCGGTGCAATCCCAGGCACAGATACAGGCTGGGTGATGAATGGCTGGAGAGCAGCCCTGAGGAGAAGGACCTGGGGGTCTGGGTCGACGAGAAGCTCAACATGAGCCGGCAGTGTGCACATGCAGCCCAGACAGCCAACCGAGTGCTGGGCTGCATCAAGAGAAGTGTGGCCAGCAGGGCAAGGGAGGTGATTCTCCCCCTTTACTCTGCTCTCGTCAGACCCCACCTGGAGTACTGTGTGCAGTTCTGGAGCCCCCAATACAAGAAGGACATGGAACTGCTGGAGCGGGTCCAAAGGAGAGCCACGAAGATGATCAGAGGGCTGGAGCACCTCTGCTATGAGGACAGGCTGAGAGAGTTGGGGCTCTTCAGCCTGGAGAGGAGAAGGCTTCGAGGAGACCTTATAGTGGCCTTCCAGTATTTGAAGGGAGCCTACAGGAAAGCTGGGGAGGGACTATTTACACGGTCTAGTAATGTTAGGACGAGGGGGAATGGGTTTAAGCTGGAAGAGGGGAGATTTAGACTGGATGTTAGGAGGAAGTTCTTTACAGTGAGGGTGGTAAGGCACTGGAATGGGTTGCCCAGGGAGGTTGTGGATGCTTCCTCCCTGGAGGTGTTTAAGGCCAGGCTGGATGAGGCCTTGAGCAACCTGCTCTAGTGGGAGGTGTCCCTGCCTATGGCAGGGGATTGGAGCTGGATGATCCTTGAGGTCCCTTCCAACCTAAACCATTCTATGATTCTATGATTCTATAAGTATATTGTGCAACTATGAGGAATGACTTGACTTCATCCAAAATTCCCTCATAAGCTACTGTAATGCAGGAAAGAGCTACCTAAAGTAATTCATTAATTATCAGGCACTTTCAGAAATACATGAAGAAATATATTTGGTAGAATATTCAGTAGTTAATTTTAAGAAAAAAAGTATAGAGAAATAGTGTCAGAGTCCTACTGGTTCACTAGAAAAAACAGAGTTCATTTAATCAGGCCCAAGATAATTTATAAGGTGGTAAATTTAAACAAAACACCTTCTCGTAAAGTAGAGAACCTCTTCCACACATCGAGGAAAATGGTGATTAGTAATATAATGTCAAAAATTGAAATTACTATCACCCTGTCAAAGCCAGCTTAGGTTGAGTAAAAATTATTCTCCTTCGATTTTTGCATATGAAAAATCCTTCAGTACACAAAATGCTAGGACCGATCCTTGTCAGTTGTGCTGGTTTAGGGCTAATATTTACTGAGAGAAGTTAAATCCTTAGCTGTGCGAAGAACAAAACATAACAGTAATCTATATCTCTCAGTTGTGAGAAACACAACTAGTCAAAATACAGATAAGACTATCACTTCTCACACACTTCTTAGCTCTCACTTCTGCCTGTGCCTTTCTTTCTTGTGCTAGTTTGAGCCTAGCTAGAATGTTTTGGTGAGAAGAATTAGATCATAGGCTGAGAAATGAAAACAACGGTGACGTCTACTTCGCTCACAGTCTTGCTGAGCTGTGTAGAAAGGAAAAGCAAAACATTAGATAAAGTCACCTTTGCTCTGCACTTCGCTTGTGCACTTCTCGGCTCTTTGCCTGCTGGACAGATGAGGCTGCTGGCTGAACTCCATCTTGCTTTCTAACCTCACCCTCCATTTGCTTTGACTGATTCACTTTGCTTCTTAGTCCATCTGGCTGAGCCTCCGTTCTTCCTTAGGACTGGGTTAAGGTTGAGAG
>WAAF01014489.1:0-23474 GCA_013400475.1 Tricholaema leucomelas | reverse complement strand
GGTTTTGGGCCTATGGGCCCTCCACGACACTACTTGCTACTGAAACTGAATTAGTGACCTGGTTTGCAAAACTAGCCTCTCGCTCAAATATCTTGCAAATCTTAGTGGTCTAAATGACTCTCTTATAGAGTGTCTGTAAAAATTTTTGTTTGTTTGTTTTGGGTTTTTTTTTTTTTTTTTTAAATTAAGTTAGCATCTAATTCCCTGTACACACCTCATGTTTGAAGCAAGGCTTGGGTCCACAGCATTTTATTGCCCCTGATGGTGTCCATTTCATTTTCTTCCCTTCCATATTTTGCACTTTATTTGTGGCAGTAGGCATTCTAATGGTTTTCATTCTATTATGGAGAAATTCATATCATGGAGAAATTCATTCCTTACACAGCAGAGATGCTCGCTGTGTAAGGAGTGATTTTTTTTCAACCAGAAATGTCAACAGCATATGGTAAAATTTTCTCTTCCTGTAGATATGAGTTCTCAGGTTTTCACTTCTCTGTGTTTGGTCTTTTAGTTTAATTGTGCTGCACACACTCAAAGAAGACTTGGAGATTTTCCTCATTTCTCTTGAGACTGGTCCCTGAGGAAAGGGACTTGGGGCTACTGGTGAACAAGAAGCTCCAAATGAGCTGCCAGTGTGCACTTGCAGCTCAGAAGGCAAATCCCTGTTTTTTGGGTTTTTTTTTAAGCTCGGCTGGATGTGGCTCTGAGCAACCTGAACTAGTGGAAGTTGGTGATAGATGAAGGCTCAGTTGGTGATAGATCATCCTTGAGATCACTTCCAACCCTGACAATTCTTTGATTCTATGATTTTGTTTGAGTCTAACCACTTCTAGTTTAAGAAATAGCCTGACAAGACTTGTGATCTTGATATCTTCTCTCTTCATCAGTGTTCTTCAGGATGAATCTTTCTTGAATCCAGCTTATCAGAAGTGTAGGCTTCATATGAAAAGAAAAAGAAAAAAAAAGAAGAAGCTGTTTGTGGCTCCAAACCTAGTGTAGTAAGTACTTGCAATGCTCTTCAGAAGCTCTTTCTTTTCCTTTTCTAAGATCTCCGTTTATTCTGTAAAGGCAACAAGTACTTTGGCTTTGCTGCTATCTGCAATGGCCTCTCTATGTTCCAAAACATATTGCAATAGCTGTTATGTAGTACCTTTCCTCCACCAGGTTTTTACTAGGANCCCAGGAGGGGCTCTCAACCACCCCTCACCTTCCCCCTACCCCTCTCAACCTTACCCCAGTCCCGAGGAATAATGGTGGTTCAGCCAAGAGGATTAAGAAGCAAAGGTGAAATAAGCCAAAGCAAATGGAGGGTGAGGTTAGAAAGCAAGATGGAGTTCAGCCAGCAGACCGAGCTGTCCAGCAGGCAAAGCTCCGAGGAAGAGAGCAAGCAAATGACATTAGGTCACTTTGTTTTGCGTTTCTTCTTTACACATCTCAGCAAGGCTGTGAGGGAAGTAGACCTCAGCATTGTTTTCATTTCTCAGCCTATGGTCTAATTCTTCTCACCAAAACATTCTAGCTAGCTTCAAACTAGCACACTTGCTTCTGCTTTCCTGTACCTAAGGCAATGGAAAATCACATAGAATTTTTAAAATTCCTGCTCCTGAAATGTCTATTCCACCTCTTCACTAGAGATGAATTCCTCTCCAGAGGGAATAATACAGGCTTTAGTGGAAAGTCAGTTGGGCTGGCTTAAATTGATGATGGTGGTGAGTTGAAATAAACTCCTGGACGCTATCTTTTTGTAATCTCTACTCTGAATATGTGTGTACACTGCTGTACTTGGTTTGGCTGAGCTGGGGGAAATTCTCCTCAGAGCATCTTTCTAGTGCTGTTTTGCAATATTGTAGCTAAGTGCTGGTAACAGCCCAAGTTTTGGCTACTGCTGGCAAAGCACCCGGGATGTGCTTTCCCAACATTTCTCCATCCCAAGAGTACACTGAGGAGTGGGAAAGATCTTCAGAGGGGATGCATCCAAGCTGGCTGACTCAAACTGGCCAGAGAGGTATTCCATGCCATGTGGCATCAGGTCAGGTATAAGAACTAAGTGAAAGAATGAAGTAGAGAGATATTCATAGATGGCACCTGTACTCCAGAGAAACCATTATACATAAATCCCTGCTTCCTTAGACTGTCCACCACGTGCTGATGGGAAGTGGAGAATAACATCTCTCTTTACTTTTACTTTCCATGCATGGTCTTTGCTTGTGCTTAGCATTATTAGATTGCTTCTACCTTATTAACAGCCTTTTGTTATATTTTCCTCTTTTCCCTGTCCAAGAATGGAAGTGATAGAGCAGCTTTGGTGGGCACATGTTTTTTTCCTGGTGTTGGTAGCCCTGGCAGCTATGTTTGGGGGTGTTAACATCTCTTTCTACCCACTCAAGGTGAATGTAGAGAGTTATATTATGCAGGCCCCTGAGGTTCTGGTTCATCCCTATGTGAGCTCTTTAATACTGGTAATTAATTTCACTGGCAAATCATTGGCTTTGTGGAACTTGGTGCCATCATGGCATGAAAAGAGACAGCTTTTGAGTGAGGAAATACTGGTGTGACCTGAGGTGGCTGGTCCCTGGGTGGCAGGGGGTGTGAAAGGATTTGGGAAGATTCCTAGGATGGTTATCACATCCCATAGCCTGGGACTTTACCCCAGAAGCAGAGACTAATCCTGGTAAACTGGCTCACCACCTGATAAAACGGTGCCTCACCTATCCCAGTGAAAACCAGCAGCTTCCTGCACTCTACTGAGGCCTGGCCTGTGCTTACTGAGTCACAGTTCAGTTATAATGGTTTGCTAAAAAACACTTTAAAAGCAATGAGAAGAGGAACCTTGAAGAATTGGGAGAAACACCTAGCACAAGCTACCTGGATAGTGAACAGTTGAGATTCTGTCAATGGAACAGGTCCAGCTAACTCAGATCTATTATGAAAGGTAGAAAGTGACAGAGATTCTGTTACTTATGAAAAGAATCTGTTGGGAAAGACTGTTTGGGTATTCTCCCCTTCAGGTGAGGCTATGCCTGTACAAGAGGTGGTTTGTGCCAAAGGACTTGGTCATACATACTGGGTTATGCAAAAAAAAAGGTGAGATATGATGTATTCCACAAATGAATTTAACTTTATCTGAAAGAATGTAGATTCAAAGTATATATAAGCTGTTACGAGTTCTTTTACAGGTAGTTGCAGTGCCTGTAAAACCCATGAAGAACCCACCATACATAAGCATGAGCCCTATGAGTCCCAGGAGTCCTCTTCCACCCCATTTATTCTGAGCCAGCCAACATATGAAACGGACAGAATGGAGAATGTCTGAAAGCTGGAAGGCTACCACTCATCACACTGATACTGTCCCTAATTAGATCCATGACTTGATGCTCCAATGGGAATTATATTAAAGGAGTGGATGGGATTAATGTGATGGGTTACAGTGTATCCCTCACCCAGTAACTTCTTATAAGCCTGCCCCAGAGAGAGTAAATTTGCTACAACTGATAATTTGGAAAGTCAGAAAAATGAAATTGTATTTTGTACAGTTTAAACTAAATATTACAATATAGGTAGAATAAACTATTACAGAACATAGTAACCTTAGAGAAGATAGGAATGGGGACAAATGGTGGTGAAGCAGCAAAGCAGCAGCCAAAACAGCAGCAAGGGAAGATAGCAGCAGGTGCAGCAAAAGCAGCAGAGGGGTAGATACAAGCTGTGCTTCCAAACATAAAGTTTTTGATGCCCTTTTTGATGCCCCAATAAAATTGTATTAACTTATCCATCATGGCCATTTTATGGCCTATCACTGGAATGTTCACCTTTTCACTCAGTGACTCCAGTACTTTTCTACTTTTCTAAGTTTCTCTGTTCCTACCCTTTTTAAAAAAGTCTGAGCTAGACAGCAGTAGAAGTGAATCAAAGGACTAGATGTCAGGAAGAAACGAGCACCACAAGTTTCCGTGATCTTGTTAACCTTCCAGTCATGCAGACAACAGTACTGGAACAAGGGAGTGGGTACTGGGAGTAGAACTGATTCTTGTGATAGAAGGACTGGCTTATGTCAGTTTAAGGAACTAACTGGAGTCTAAGTAAATTAATTGTTTCAACCATTTTCTGAAAGTGTTTTCAGCTTCATATCATGAAATCAAACTTAATAGTCAAAATGACTAATTAAGGAGGTATTCTTTATTTCAGTGCTGGGAGCACAAGGGATATCTCCTCAAAATAAAATAAAAAGTGCTCCCCCAACCAGGTTAGGTGGTCAACTTGTATGTAAACCAAACATGCATATTCATGACATTTCCAAGAAACAATCAACATGTAAAATGTTTTTCTGAGAAATCTTTATCATAGATTAACATCCTTTCCCTGCATATGTACTGTACTCTTAGGTGGTCTTTTAAGGACCTCTGGTGGTTGCTTACTTCCTCTGCTCTTCTTTATCGCTTCTTGTGGTGACCTTTAACTCCTCCTGGCTCTTTACTCCAGTTGTAAATCAGTCAGCATGTTTTTTAGAGGTCCTTGAATGTCTACTCTCAAAAGATTAATGAATGCTTACATTTCATAGTTGCTGATATACTGCTACTGCTTGACCTTCTGCTTCGAGCTGAATATTTGATAAAAAAATATTTCGTGTTTTGGGAGTGAATTCTGCAGAAACAATGGTTGCAAAATGAGTTGATAAAGTACATATTTCTTATGCAGACAGTTTTTGAGCTAGAGATGAAGAGATTTCCTGTGAAAGAAGTAGTGATATCTAATAAATATCATTCAAATGAGGTGCCATAGTTATTGAGAATAGATTGTCTGAATGACCAGTGAGATTTCTGCTGTTCATGAGAGAAGTTTAAAATTCACTTACTCTGAATTATTCCCTTTCTAATTGTTTTAGTTCACCCTTTTGACAGATGCATTGAGTTTCACACTCCACTGAAATGTATTCAGAATACTGTATTTCCCAGCACTTATTCTCTTTCTGACAATAGCTGGAATCAAGTACCAGGATTGGGACTGATCACAGCTTTTGTACAGAACAACTTCCACTGATGATGAAATTTAAAATCCACTTATTTTTCCTTCATTCTTTTGAGCTTCTGCTCCCAGCTTTGCTTGGGTACACTCAGCTGCCCACACTCTTTTCTAGTGGTGTTACATGCTTCTTTTTCATTATTCCTTTAGCCAGATCAACAATAGTCAAGTAAAGTATAGGCCTTCATATTTTTGCCTGAATAACTCCACTAAGAAATGCCAAATAAAAATGCATACAGAGTTCATAAGTAGGAAAGGAGGCATGCCTTAGTGAGTACAAGATGTATATTTTAAAGAAGGTGCCATTTTCCTTAGCTGCTTGATGGTTTATTGCTTAATACATGACTAAGATTCCAAATTGTCTCCCAGTGATCAAAAACAAATGAACAAAAAATGAAAATAAATCCTTATGATAGTCTATTCATATATCCCTGTTGTGGAGGGCCTGTAGGCCCGAAAATAGGCTTATTTTATGCCTTCTTTTTTGCCTTACCTTGCCCAAACATGTTTTCCTGCCCAAACCAGGGGTAAACATATCAAATGCATAAACAAGCACAAAAAGGACACAATAGGTCTGGTGCCCCAAAGTCTGTCCTGCTTAAGGTCCAGGTTGTAAACAGGTTATATAAGCTGGTTGTAAACATGTTGCATAAGCCCACGCTGTGTGTGGCCCAGCCTATGCTCTCCCCATGTTTGGAGGTACTAGACTTGTGATATAGCTTATTATGGTATTGTTTGGCTGACTGCCAGACTCTGATTGGTCACTCTAAGGGCCAAAGGGCTATTCATCTCGGCCCACAGTTCATAAATAGAGACACACAGGTAAACAACGTGCTTCTGCATGCTTCTGTGTGCCTCTGCTTGCTCTGACTTCACCTGCAGCTCTGACTCCATTGCTGCAGCTCTCTCACTGCACTCTCGCTTCACCAGTGTGCTCACACTCACACTCAGGCCCCGTGCTCAGGCCCCCCTTGTTCACAATTGCTCACATTCAGGCACACCTGCTTATTATTATTAGATTTAGATTCACCAGCCTTTGCTTATGCCTACTTGCTTATGCTGTTATTATGGAGACAGAATCTCCCAGCCAGCTGTGGTGAGTTAATCACAATTTGATCCTGCCTTGTCTGTTATTACCAGGAGCACAGACTCCTGTGCAGCCATGTATGCCCACTGCCTTCATTGTTTGGGGGGCACCATTGTTGCTGAGATACCAGGAAACAGACCCTGCACGCGATCAGTCTGCTAGCCAGCATGAGAACCATGCTCAGATGGCATCCTTCTCCTGCACCTGAGGTCCTGCCAACAGTCCCTGGACAAAGCATCCAGAAGGAGCCAGGAAACAAGGGCAGAGATTGCATCCTTGCCAGGAGAACAAGGTCAGAGACTGTAGTCATTTCCCCAGATAGCTGGGAAGACTGCTCATTTCCCCTAAAGCCAGGAGGTTTCTCCTTTCCCCTGAAACCAGAAGGATTCCAGCCTCAAAAGTCCAAGGACAAAGTTCCCCTGAAGGTTTGGACACCTTATATAGGCGGTGACGTAGCCCCGGAGGGTGATTAATGATTACTGATAATTAATCCGAATTGTGAGTAAAAGCTTTAATGCCTCTGTAATTTCTATAACCTCCTGCCATAGAGCAGAAAGAGTTTCAGCCCACTCTGCTGGGCGAATAGTATATTGACCCCAAAGCGGTATTTGCCATGGGGAAAATCGTCTCTCTGTTAATAGTCTGTATGATAGTTATTGTAATATAGTTATTAATCAGCTATAATGTGTTATTAATCCCTTAAGGTCATCCATAACCGTGTAAAGATCCATTTTATATTAATATACAGTGGTTGGGAGTGACAAGAGTTCACAATATTGGATTTAATAAATACATGTTTTTATAAATATTATCTTGCACCAATTAATTTCTCCCCTCTGCCACAAATCGGCGTAGGCGGCAGAATCCCCCTCCGCAACACTCCCTAACTGTAATGGTTTGAACTGCATCATGTATTTTCCTACAGTCTTCTGGGCATTGCTGGCCAGAATTTGTAGCACTTACAAGATGTTGTTGTAGTCAGTGAGGCTGGGGGGCTGAGTTGCTCTCTTTTCACTTTCATTTTGTATGGTGCAGTTGTCCTGTATGAATTTCAGTCAGGTATTTTAATTTTTGTTTTCCTTTCCTCTCTCTCTCTCTCTCGGTATAATCTGATATCTCTGCAGTAGAGTAGTAAATAATTTTGTGTAACTCAACTAAAGCTTTCTACTCTTTTTTTTAACTCTCCCACCAGCAGGGAAGAGGGCAAAGGGGAGAAAGGGGAGGGGACAAAAACAATTAAAAAAACCCTCTGACCCATACAACAGCTATTTCAGGAGCGCAAATTCAGCAGCTTTCATGGAAAAGGTGGACTTTAAAAGAGGACATAAACAGCTCCTATGCATAGAGTTTAGTGTTCTAAAAAAACACATATATTTAAAACTCAGGTGGTGCAACATCAATAGTAATAATCACACTTCTGTCATTCAAAGATTCTCTCTGTATGACTCATTAATCTAACCTCAGCAGAGTGCAGTGGTCTTATTTCCAAGGCTGCATACACTTCTTCAGGATTTTTTGCAACTTGTAGGCAGCTGTATAATTTGAAAGCACTTCTTACACCCTACCTTGCTGATTTGATTTCATTCATTCTCATTTTCTTTTTTTTTCCTATTTTAAGAACCACTTTTTTTTTCAGGCAACATTATTAGGCCACTGGCTTTATACTCATCAATACTGGACTAAATCTGCAAACCCAATTTAGAAAAATTATCCTTAATTGTGCAGCTCCAGAATTGCACAGAATCCAAGGAGGGGGGTTGCCACAGGTGGACGGCACTGCAGTGTTTCTGCTGTCACTGAAGCAGAGCAGTGCTTGCTCCAGCTTGGCCAGTGACTGTCTCGGGCGATACCGAATGATCCAGCAGATTCGCTCTTTCCATTTGCCCAAATCCTCCATTTCCCATTGCAAACAAAGAAATTTCACTAGGCAGGTGAGAGTGAGTTCAAGCTGTAGACGTCTCAGGGGATGGTAACTGACCATTTAGCACTTCTGTAACATCGAGCACCTCGTCAGCGGCTTCCTTTATAGCTTGATTGCTCCTTGATTGTTTTAAAGAATCTAACACAAGCCTCTCAATTTTTGAACAGGAGGTCTCTATCAGATCACCTCCCATGACTTTGTCAAAGAGCCACTTCCCATTTCTTTCTCAGTCCTCTCCTTCAAGGCAGATTGCACATTTATTGTGATTCCATTACTTTCACACCAAATTAGCGAAGTCCTTAGAGTCTGTATTTTATTGAGTCCCACAAGACTTTCCATATCTGTTCTGAGGTGTTGATTTCAAAAGCACTCACTGGGTCAGCAAGGAAGCTATGGTCTCAGCACCATAATAGTAATTTTTGGAGAGTAGAATCCTAATACTTAACCCCTCTCTTGGAGATGATATGAGAGAGGAACTTTAATATCATGCTTTCTTCTTTAGTTATGCTCTTCCCCGTCTTGCCTCACCCAGCTGCTCACCTTTCCTCACAGGTGCCCATTGCAATGGTCGGCTTCTATCTTATTTCTGCAGTGCACATGCTGTGGCCCAGTCACAGTCCTACTGCACCAGCTCTTAGCCAGGGATCCTCACCAATGGCAGTCATTTGCTTGCCACAAATTCTCCTTCAGGACTGTGTCACAGGCCACCACCTGCCACAAGAGACGACACAAACTCCACACAATTCAATATAAATCCCACCAGAGACTTTTATTGTTGGTTATGACCTGTTTATATAGTCATGATCATAGCGCACACACCTACACATTAGCATTATCTAGCCGAGTACAGCCCAGTCTTTTACATACATCACACCTTGTTTTTCCCCTTAGCCAGATGTCCCACTATCTTTCCTCCCCCCATATGAGGCATCCTGAAGCTGTGGGAATGAAGATCAAATGCTTACACACTGCCTGCTATTATCCTGTCTTATATTGCATTCCCACAGGTCCCAAGCTTATTAGAGATAACAAGAAACATAGACAGGCATGTAAACAAGCATGGAAACCAGTTGCAGAAGTGTAGTTTCAACAGATAACAATTTTTTAAAAAATCTTAAGTTCTCTTTGTTTTTTTTTTTTAACCTGTGGAAAAGGGAGGGGTGTTTCAGCTGAAGAAGACTCTTCTTCAAGAATTACTCTTCTGAAAAAAATCATCCAGATCTACAGGATTGATGTGGGACCAAAATGTGACCATCCAGCCAATTCCTCATCCAGTTTACAGCCCACACATCAAATCCATATCTCTCCAGCTTAGCAAGTAATGGGGAACCATGTCAAAGGCCTCACAGAAGCCCATAAGATCACATCCATAAGTTGTCCCTTAGCTACTGATATAGTGACTTTATCACAGAAAGCCACTAGGTTAGTCAAGCAGACTAGTAAAGCCATTATGGCTGTCTTGAATCACCTCCCTGTCCTCCATGTGCATTAACATAGCACCTAGGAGGATCTGTTCCATGATCTTCTAGGCATGTAGGTGAGGCTAACAGGATGGTAGTTCCGAGGGTCCTTTCTACCCTTATAAAAAATGGGTGCAATTTTTCCTTTTTTTCAGGCACCAGGGACTTCACCTGATAGCCAGGACTTTTCAAATATCATGGAGAGTGGCTTGGCAACTACATCAGCTAATTCCCTCAGGACTCTAGGATGCATTTCATCATTCATCAGGTCCCACGGACTTGTATATCTTCAGGTTCCTCAGACAGTCAAGCATCATATCTCCTTGGTCTCAAATTTGTGAGCCATCAATACGACAGCCACAAGAACAGGGGTTGCCAGCAAACCGGGGTAAAAATGTTGTGGAGAATCTCATTCTTCTCCTTGTTTGTTGTTACTAGTTCCCCACTGTTGCTAATCAAGGGGGTACATGTCCTTTAACCTTCCTTTTCTGGTTTACCTACATGTAGAAGCCTTTCTAATTTTTCTTTACATCCCTTGCCTCGTTCAGTTCCAGATGCTCCTTGGCCTTCCTGACCTTGTTCCTACAAATCTGGGCAATGTCCCTATACTCTTCCCAGGATTCCTGTCCCTTCTTCCATTTCCTGTGTAGTCCCAACTTGCCCTATAATTTGACCAGCAGGTCTTGACTCAGGTCTTGCCTTCCTTGCCCAATTTCTTACACCTGGGGATTGAGATCTCTTGTGCTCTATGGAAAGCATCCTCAAAGATCTGCCAGCTCTGTTCTGCTTCCTTGTCTCTGAGGGCCATTTTCTATAGGGCCCTATTTACTAACTCCTTGAAGAGCTGGAAATTTGCTTTCCTAAAATGTAGAGTCCTAACTATGCTTCACATGGGCTTCATACCCCTTAGGACAGTGAACTACACTAGCTCATGATCAATGAAGGCCAGGCTGCTCTTGACTTTGACATCTCTGATGACTTCACTTGCATTTATGACCAAGAGGTCCAATAATAAATCCCCTCATGCACGGCTGTTGATTTCTTGTCTTAAGAAGTTATCATCTAGGCATTCTAGGTGCCTCCTGGATTGCCTATGGCTAGCTGTGCTACTTTTCCAACAGATGTTGGGGTGGTTAAAGTCCCCCAAAAGGATGAGAACCTGTGATCACAATGTCTCCACAAGCTGGAGTAAGACTTCATCAATAGGCTCCACTTGGTCAGGTGGCATGTAGTAGACTCCTGTGTAGTTCCGTGTAGGCTCCCTGTGTTGTCCTGATCCCTAATACCTACCCATAAGCTTTTGACCTGATTTGGGCTAGTCTTTAGTGACAACTCTCCACACTCTATCCACTTATTTTCATAGAGGGGAACACCTCCACCTCTTCTTCCTCTCCCGTCCCTTTCACTTGCTAGTTTGTTACTGATTGCTTTCTGCTGGCTTGGTTCGTTTGCTCATTTGCACAGTACTGTGCATTGTATTATTTTCATCAGACTCTCCTTATCTCAGCCACAGAGCTTTCTCTCCCAATCTGTGTGTGGGGTCTGGCTTGTGACAGCAGGCTGTCTTAAACCAGGAGAAATCAGAAGCCTGAGTACCAGCATGAAATCCCATTTTGGGTGTTTTAACAGAACACTGTAACATTATTTTCCATCTCAAAATCTTTCAGCATCTCCATCTTCCTTTTGGAAATGAAATATCTAAGAATACATGGAATTACCCATTTTCCACATTATGTAACCTCTCCAGAATGACAACATCTTGACGACATTTGTGAGAGGACTTCAGATTTATATTCTCAGGGATTACTTGTGGCTATAGATATCTCTACAGTTGAGAGGTCTCTTAAGCTACAGCTGGAAAGTCTTGGTGGCTACTTTTAAAATAATATGATGAAGAAATTAGCAAGGAATTTCAGTTTGAGGACAAGACGCTGGCTGTGTGAATATAAATATATAAAAATAAATAATACTTTGATGTTTAGAACTCAGGTGACTTTCAATTGTGGAAACTCTGACTTTCAGCAATCCCAATAATTATGCATTAATAAGTTCTTCTGATAATTTTGTAGCTAAAGTCAGAGTGGAGTTCTACCAATTGACATTATTCCCATCTGAATAACAAGAAATGGTGACATTGATGAGGCGCTGATCTCCCATATGTCCAAATAATACAAACAAATTATGAAAGAAATCTAAAAAGTGAAGGAATATCACACACCTGGCAAACTGTGTAAAAACACTTTCAGTAGAAGACTGACTTAAAATGTCCAGGTAACTTTAGTCAAGATGCTGTTAAAATAAACACATGTAGTGAGAACTGCTTTTCTGTTGTGAACACAAGTGAACACACAGCATATCTTGAAACAATGGGAATTGAAAAATAATTTCTGGAGAGAGCACTGTAGGAAGAATCATTACACTGCATTATACCACTTGGTTTTGCTGATTATAGTTCTTTACACTGCATGATAGCAATGGCAAATAAATGAAATGCTACAATTTTGGATGGCCTTGAGGTGTGGGCAAGGGTTTCAGCACAGCAAAATGACACACTAGTACAGCTAAAGATAGCAGGTTAAGAACTACAGCACAAGTGCCTGGCAGTATTCTCTGGTAATCTCCTATATTAAAGGATTCATTATTTTTGAGAGTTAAATTCATGTGGAAATCAGGAAACAGTTGTCTTTGCCAATTTTAAGTGCAAGGAAGCCAAATGTTTAACATGAAATGGATTATAGCTAAAGAAGAGAACTTGTTCCTTCCCATAAAGTAGAAATACACCAAATTGAGTATAATTAGTATTTGCATGCCTTGAATCTAGGCATAAACACACCAAAATGGGATGCAATTGTCCCAGAGGGGGAAAAGGATCCCCAGGGCAGGAATTGGCAGGGCTCATTGATATGACTCTAAACTGTATTTNATCTTGGAGGTCTCTTTCAACCTGGTTGATTCTATTCTATTCTATTCTATTCTATTCTATTCTATTCTATTCTATTCTATTCTATTCTATTCTATTCTATTCTAATTAGGGCACGCAACTTGCTGATTTAGAGAGAGAGAAATACAGCGACAGATCTTACAAAAGCGATTTCCCCATCCATGGCAACCCCCCTTGAAGTTTCCCCATCCCCAGAAAAACTAAATCTACCTTCCCTGGTGCTCCAGTCCTCCCCCCCTCTCCCCAGTGCCTCCAGCCAGCCAAGAGGCCTACTGCTTACATGTTCCCGATAGATGGGGTGCTGCTACATACCCAGGGCAGGAGGAGGAGGAAAGGAGAACGAACTGACCTTGTTGTGAGCTTATACCAAGATAGCAGAATTATGGAATTGAATAACAATCTTCTAGTCCCCAGAGCATTTTTTTTAACCCTCTAGCCTCAACCTGGGACAAGAGTAGAAAATGAAGCACTGCAAGTCTGTGAGAGAGAAGAGTGAGGAAACAGTGAGAAAGACAGCCATGCAGATGCTAAGGTTAGTGAAGAAGAAGGGGGAGACAGTGCTCCAGGCATCAGAAAAGAGACTTGCCTGCAGCTTCTGGAGAAGATCATGGTGCTGCAGGTTGTTCCCCTACAGCTTGTGGAGAGCCATATCAGAACAGATACTCGAATTGTAGCCCAGGGACACTCTGTGCCATAGCAACTGAGACACATGTTATAGAGTCAGGGAATTAATGTGGCCGAGTCAGGAATTTATATAAAAAACAAAGTTATTTTGTTTTCCCAAAAACNTCCAAAGCGGAGACAGCCCTGTCCCTCAGGAGCTTGTCTTTCAGAGCATCAGGGGCTCCTTGTGCAGAAGCTACCCAGGCCAGGGGGAGAACGCCAAGGCAGGAACAAACTCCAAGGCAGGAACACCCCAAGGCGGGAACCCCGAGGCAGGAAGTCCCCCCAGTATTTATACCCTTCCTAGACAAAGAGATCAGTTACCACTTCCTAGGTGCGAAGAACACACAGCCAATCCCCAGTCGATTCCAGCGCAGGCCCTGCACAGGGCACGCCTCGTGCCAGAAGGGTCCCTTGCTCCCCCGCTTCATGCCTGCAGGGCAGGGGGGGAACAGGTCTTTTCACTCCTTTTCCTCTCCCATTCAAACCACAGAGGGAGAGGGATTTTGGGGTACACAGGACACCAGGACAACATGTCTTGATGGAAGACGCAGCCTGTGAAGACCATATTGGGGCAGGCTCATAGCGGATAGGACCTGTGACCAAATGGAGAGGAGCTCATTAAAGATCAAGTTTGCTGGTAGGACTTTTGACTCCACTGGGGACCCACACTGCAGCAGTTTATTCCTGAAGGACTATACCACACAGCCATGCTGGAGCAGTATGTGCGGAACTGCAGCTGATGGAAGGACTCACCTTGAAGAAGTTTGAGAAGGACAGTATCCTGATGGGAGCCTGGGAAGGAGGGGGAGGTATGGGGAAGGTTGGTTTAGTTTTGGTTTTGGTTCTTGCTATTCTACTCATATTTTTAATTGGCAATAAATTAAGTTTTCCCAAACTCAAGTCTGTTTTGCCTGTGACAGTAATTGGTGGAAGTTCTTTCTGTCCTTATCTCAACCTGTAGGATTTTTCATCTTATTTTCTCCCCTTATCCATTTGAAGAGGGGAATTGTGAGAGAAGCTGGGTGGGAACCTGAGAAGAAAACAATGTGTAGCTGCAAGTTCATTTTAAAAAGTGTGCATTGTCATAAAGGTAGTTATTGCAACACACAATTCTACTAAAAAGAGGCTACCATGTCAGCCTTACTGTAGCCCACTGAGGTTAAATCTGACTCCTAAGAAGTACTGCTAATTTAAATGGTAGTAAGAACAGCCTTGGTTAAAAGATTCAAATTACTAAGACAAACTATTTCTAATTCATTTTTCTGATGTAAAGAAAACCCTAACTTTCATAGCCATGAAAAGATTCTTAAAATCATCTTGTAAGGCTGTCTTATAACTAGGAAGCCTATAAAAAGCCTGTCACAGTCAGAAGGAGGATGGAACATGCATATATGTTTGTTAATTTCTGAGTCATCAGGCTGGCCAACCCCAGAAAAGAGGAAAGAAGAAATTATAAATACGATCATACAGACCTGAAGCAAAACTGACCACCATCATTAGGCCAGATTTAAGTGTGTCTTTACAGATCAGCTGGAAACCAATTGTTGTGAAACATTATACTTTGTCTGGAGGGAACAACAGTAATAATAACAACAACCACAACGACTACTACTACTACTACTTTCAATGAATATTTGAACTACAAGTAGGCTTAGACATACTTTATAAACAAGTATCTGAAACTCACTGTCATCTGAAGTTTTTCCCCAATTAGAAGCTATGATAACTTTGAAATTGCTTTAGTCTGACTCATAGTTGGCAGGACAGCTTTCCAACAGTCTCAGTCAAACAAAGCAGTATGCTTTTACATCTACAAAAAGCAACATTTTATTCCAAATTCAGGCCTGTTAAAAAAAAATCCAGACCTGTAACATTAATTTGCTAATCTTATCTTACCAGTTAGACAATTTTTACACAAGGTTTTTTTTAAGAAGGTAAGTGGTTATTTAAATAGCTGATTAGTTATGAAGTTGCTAGGATTATATTTTACTATTTCATAATCAGTTGCTGACAATCATAGAATCATAGACTGGTTTAGGTTGGAAGGGACCTCAAGGATCATCCAGCTCCAACCCCCTGCCATAGGCAGGGACACCTCCCACTAGAGCAGGTTGCTCAAGGCCTCATCCAGCCTGGCTTTAAACGCCTCCAGGGAGGAAGCATCCACAACCTCCCTGGGCAACCTGTTCCAGTGTCTTACCACCCTCACTGTAAAGAACTTCCTCCTAACTTCCAGTCTAAATCTCCCCTCCTCCAGCTTAAACCCATTCCCCCTCGTCCTGACATTACTAGGCCTTGTCAATAGTCCCTCCCCAGCCTTCCTGTAGGCTCCCTTCAGGTACTGGAAAGCCACTATAAGGTCTCCTCGAAGCCTTCTCTTCTCTAGGCTGAAGAGCCCCAACTGTCTCAGCCTGTCCTCATAGCAGAGGTGCTCCAGCCCTCTGATCATCTTCGTGGCTCTCCTCTGGACCTGCTCCAGCAGTTCCATATCCTTCTTGTGTTGGGACAATAAATTTGACCTTGTTTTACCTTCTTACAGTAAGGCATGCTCCTTTTCCTAGAGGGAACAAAATATCTCTTTCTGCAGCAAGATAAAATCTGCAGTATTCATCTTAAAATGCATTGTTTGATTTCTTTGAACTGAAGTCCTCTCCTGTTTTGTACTTTATTTCATCCATATTGAACACATAGCACAGTCTTCAGATAGATAAGATCTGGATCACAAAGCAGGCAGTCAGCACCAAAAGGCATCCTGTCTTTTGGAGACTTGATCTTTCTGTTTGTGGTTTACTCTGTTATGTCATTGACCAGGAAAACTTCTCGATATCCAGCACTGACAGTCATTGTGAGAGAAGTTTGGCCACAACAACCCCAAGCGGTGCTACAGGCTGGGGACAGAGTGACTGGAGAGCAGCCAGGAAGAAAGGGACCTGGGGGTACTGGTGGATAGTAGGCTGAAGATGAGCCAGCAGTGTGCCCAGGTGGCCAAGAGAGCCAATGGCATCCTGGCCTGTATTAGGAGCAGTGTGGCCAGTAGGACGAGGGAGGATATTCTTCCCCTGTACTCAACGCTGGTCAGGCCACACCTTGAGTCCTGTGTCCAGTTCTGGGCTCCTGAATTCAAGAGAGATGTTGAGGTGCTGGAAGGTGTCCAGAGAAGGGCAACAAAGCTGGTGAGGGGCCTGGAACACAAACCCTATGAGGAGAGGCTGAGGGAGCTGGGGGTGTTTAGCCTGGAGAAGAGGAGGCTAAGGGCAAACCTCATTGCTGTCTACAACTGTCTGAAGGGAGGCTGTAGCCAGGTGGGGGTTGGTCTCTCAGAAAACCTGCAGTAGAACAAGGGGACACAGTCTCAAGTTGTGCCGGGGGAGGAGGTATAGGCTGGATGTTAGGAGGAAGTTCTTGCCAGAGAGAGTGATTTGCCCTTGGAATGGGCTGCCCAGGGAGGTGGTGGAGTCGCTGTGCCTGGGGGTGTTCAAGAAAAGACTGGATGGGGCACTTAGTGCCATGGTGTAGTTGACTGGATAGGGCTGGGTGCTAGGTTGGACTGGCTGATCTTGGAGGTCTCTTCCAACCTGGTTGATTCCATGATTCTATGATTCTAAGTTTAGGAATTCATTTCTACTGGCAGCCAAAGTGAACTGTGAGTTTTAGTTTGGGTTAGAGAAAGGTGGCAGTTTGGTTGTAACTGATGTCTGTGAAGAACTTGGTAAACATTTTCTTTGAAAACGGTACCTTTCATTTTGAGAACCTGTAAATGTTGTTGTCTTAAATAAACTATTTGCTGGTTTTGTTCATTTTTCCACTGATCAGATGGTAATGATGTCATAGACAATTTTTTTAGTTGTCAAAGGAAAGCTGTTAGGTTGCAATTATACCCTCCATAAAGGAAGGGGGAAAGATAGAGTCTGCCTAAGTCCTTGTTACTCCCATTCTGCCAGGGGTATTTTAAATCTGCAGTTTTCCCAGCGCAGATGATTTTTTGTTCTCTATTTGCACATCTACTGCAGTCAGGTCCTGGTCTATGCGTAGGACAGTATTATACATATGTCTAAATAAACACTAACATAAAATAAATTTATTAAAAATGCTTAAAATAATTACAAATTATTTTAAACCAATAAATTTTAAAAATAATTAATAAACAGGACTTCCATCATTACATTACATAATAAACATACTACCTACTAAATAACTTCCTCTTTACAAACATTGACAATTTTCTGATAATGTGTTATTTTTTTAATATATAGGGGTACACCACACACATTAATTTTCAAGGGCAAATTTAAAACACAAGTGAGATGGCTTGAAAACTGAGAGTGTAAAGCAGCCAATTTAAACCCAAAAGGCAGACACAGCTTAATACAGAAAAGGAGATGACTGAAATGTCTGCCTTTCTCCAGTCAAGTGTGAAAAATAAGAGGCCAGGGAACAGATCTCAATTACTGCTGATGAAAGAAACATAATTTTTTCACCCATTACCAAATTATTGTAACATGGCTCATATCTAGCCCTTTGAATATGATGCTAAAATCACATCCTTTGAAGTCAATGGCTGTTCTTTGACATGTACACTATGAGTGAATAGGGAAGCCATATGTAAAGACCAGCATTGATTTGGATAGTCTTATTTCCTCCTCCTCCTTCTCCTCCTTCTCCTCCTCCTTCTTCTCCTTCCTCCCTCCATGCCTCCCTCCTTTCCTTCTTTCCTCCTTTCCTCCCTTGCTCCTTTCCTTCCTGCCTCGCTCCCTAATTCCTTCCTTCTTTCCAATTTTCTTCCAAATTCCTTCCTTTCCCACTCCTTCCCCTTTCCAGCATTGCAAAAATATTTCAGATACAGATCCTGATGCTTTTTCTGATGGTCCAGCTCAGATGAAACACATTCTTATCCCAGCACTACCACAAAGAAGTAAAACCCAAGAGTTGCAAATTTTGTTGCACAGACAGAGTACTTCGATCTTCCTCTCCCTGCTTTTTAAAGCTCACGGAGGGCAAAGAGATGAAATTTCAAAGATCTGATGAAAATCATCAAATCATAATAAAACATACATGAGATGTGATGAGGTGGAAAAGTAATTAAATCATTGTCTCACATCTGAGAAGCAGTCAGCTGAGCAACATATTGAGATGTTCATTGTGTGAAGCCAGACTTCCACCATAGTATTCTAGGTGAGTCTTTGTACTAGTGCATGAGCTCGGTCCTTCGGGTACTAAGTTGTTGCTGTGATCTCAGTCACGAGGGAGCTTTAGGCAGACTGTTCACATTCTTCTAAACACTTATGTAAGAGAAAGCAGTTGCTGAGCACATTGCTGAACGCTTTGCTGTTCTTCTTTTAGCCTTCCCTCATCATGGAGAATCTCCTCCTGCAGGGAAACTGAAGATGAAGCTTTAGATGAAACATTCAGATACAATATTAGCATGGAGAATGAGTTATATGAAATTCACGACCCAGCCATCCTTCATCCAGGCTTCACAAGTGCTAAAGAGCTGCTGCTCTGTCAAACTGACATTTTTTCAGCTATCTTCACGGTTACCACTCCCCTTAAAATACCCCAAAACCCAAACCAAACAAAATCCTCACCACAAAATACCAAGAAACACAACTCCATAAAGTTAATTCTCCTGGTCAACTAACAAAGTTGTAATTTTGGCATGAGTCTTGGACTGAATCTCCAGAGGTCCCTTTCAATCCCTACCATTCTATGATTCTATGATCTTATGACCTCTGCAATAAAAAAGGAAAATTGGTAATTCTGCTCTGTATTTGCAGAGGACAGGGTTTTCCTATGTGATGCCTTTGGAAGACAGAGAACTTTTACCTCAGGGTGATTGCTGGGGTCCTTAGTGGGTTTACCAGGATTTGAGAAAATTGTAGTAATCTTCTTTCCTCTGTCCAGTGTTGTAGGTCACACATTATAAAGACAGGATAACTGTACTGCCAGTTCCCCTTTCCCCTAGCCCAGGTCAACCCCACAGGGACACCCTGCCTTGCCAAGAAATAGTCTTCTCCAATGCTTTGAAGTAGAGGAGGGAACACCACAAGGAGAAAGCTGTCCTCCTTGGAGTTCATTATCTTAACCCTTTTCTGTGGGGTTACAAAATGGAAACAATCCTGTCTCTTCTCTTCAGAAAGCACCGATACAAGTCAGGTCATGAGACTCAGATCCAGCCAAGTCCTCCCTCCTCCTCCCCCTCTGCTGTTATTGAGGGGAAGGAAATCACTTCCTCAAGTTCAGAGAGCGAGTGATGGGGGATGTGGGAAAATTCAAGACAGTAGGCACATGGTTATTTTTAAAATCCAGCATTCAGCAGTTAACCCAAAATCTCTCCTTGCATATGCCAAATACAAGTTTGTAACCTGCAATTCTCTTTACCATCTAAGGTGCCAGGCCAGCGTATTTTGCCTGATCACAGTTCCTGTAAGCCAGGCACCTTTGAAGAGACTCAGAAGGAACCTAACTTCTTCATGGATCATCATGACCTTGTGGTGGCAGGAACACCACTGTCTCAGTTCAGAGTTCTGTGTGTAAACCTGCAGTCAAGGAGAGGGTTCTTTTTCAAAAAGTGCTTGACTCCTAGGAAGATTTTACCTATCACCTCATTTTGAAACAAAAAGGCTGAAGTAGGTTTTGCAGAAACCTCCAGATGGGTGGAGTGGCATCTGACCACCATTAGGGAGTGGCGAGGATGGCAGGTTCGGTAGAGATCAGCACTGCTCTCTGTGATAGTACTGCCAGACCCCTGCAACACCCTGAGTTCTGCTTCTGTCTGAGGAAATACATGAAGTTGTATCTTCACCTGCTACCTAGTTGGAAGAAAAGTCATTCAAGTTTCAGCTTGTAGTTCCTTCCTTCATTGTAATTGCAAAAGGCTGTGTCTTCATAGCAAAAGAAAGCCTGAGTCTGCATGGGGCAATTAGGATGTTTGAAATGTATGCGCCTAGTAAATCAGTACAAGAAAAGTGGGATTGTTGTCTTCCTAGAAAATAAACTTCTTTTGTTTTGGTTCCTAATGTAGGAGTTTAATAATAACAAATTAGAACTCAAACAGAGCTGCGGTGAAAAAATGTGTTTATTATTTAGGCCAATGTTAAATCTTCCATGTCCACAAAATATAACTAAGACTTTGAAGAGAAAGACAAGTATAGTACTTGAAAACAATGTAAAATCATTACTCAAAACTAGAAGTCAGTGGATTGTTCTAACTGCTCCCTGGAGTATTTCAGTAACAGTGGCTCATAAGACAGAATAATAGCAAGCAGAGTATAAGCCTTCGACCTTCATTCCCACAGCTTCAGGATGCCTCACGTGGGAGAGGAAAGATAGTGGAACATCTGGCTAAGGGGAAAAACAAGGTGTGATGCATGTAAAAGATTGGGCTGTACTCACCTAGATTATGCTAATGTGTAGGTGTGTGCATTATGCTCAAGACTATATAAAACAGGGTCATAACCAATAATAAAGGTCTCTTATGGGATTCATATTGAATCGTGTGGAGTCTGTGTTGTCTGTTGTGGCATGGACCTGCTGGCTTATTCAAGTTAAATTATTGTTTAAGCTACAAAGAGTAAAATTCCTAAACATTTTGTGAAAGATGTGTTTGGAAAGAGCATAAAAAATTTATTACTACTGCTTGGCCCAGATAAGAAGACTATGTCACCATAAAAATCAAGGAATCTACAAGGATGGGAGTCATGACAATGAAAGAAAATTTAGTCAGAGCTCTTACTTTTCTTCATATGCAGACAAAAGGCACACATCCATTCATCAGATACTATTCTTTGAAGCAGCAATAAAAATGCCTATTTTTTAAATTACATTATTATGAAGCACTTTAAAGATTATTTTCATTTTCGACAGGAAAAATCAAACTTTCCTCTCTTTTTTTTTTAACCAATAAAGAGAAATAATACTGAAAGATAGGAGCATAAGAGACTACATGTTTCAATTCTGATGTTTTTATCAAAAATAATTTCTTCTTTTATTTGTTTCTTCTCCTTTCAGAGCTGTATTTGCAGATTTTATTTCTGTGTTCCTTGTGAATACTGAGGTATATAATGAGCTTATGTCTCTGCAATTTAACAAGGGACCTTAATACAGCCAACTTTAAGACTAAATTGTTTCTTGTATGCTGAGTTTCCCAAAATCTGTACAGGAGACCAGAAAGACACGCCCTTATACCAGTATGATACATAGAAGGTCAATCTGTTGAGCTGAGAGTGGTGCTCATAGAGTGGATTCGGTACATGCGTGTGTACTTTTGATCGGCGCCACTAACAGTAACATTCAGTTGTTCCCAGGGCTGACCAGCCTGCCCCCCTTCAAGGCCCCCTCACACAACTCAGCTACAGAAGGCAGCTAGCTTTCACCGCTTCTCTGCTAGCCTTCCCAAGGCTGCTTACCTGCAGCTGTGCTCCTTATCAGAATTACCTTAGCATTACCCTGCCTGTTCTCCTTATTTTCAGACTGCTCAATTCTGCTCAAACCCCAGCACAATTTCTACATTTTCCATTTACACTGGTATATTTTGACATGGATCACATGCTATGTATTGCCTTTGACTTAAAGGCAAACATTTACTGATAATGAATACCAGTTTCCAAATTGTGCCATCTAGTGTACTGTAATACATGGAAAGAAATGGCTGATAAAGATACTTCCTAAAGCTTTGTTCTTGTAGATTTACAGTCTCAGACTGCTGACAATGACAAGATCAAAAAAACCACTCTCATTGGCCTCAGGTACCTCGATCTGTGTAAGACTCTGTCCCACACGACATCCTGGTCACCAAATTGGAAAAACATGGACTTGATGGGTGGACCACTTGCTGGATAAGGAATTGTCTGGATGGTCGCACATGGAGAGTGGTGATCAAGGGCACAATGTCCACCTGGAGACCAGTGACAAGTGGCATCCCTCAAGGTCAGTGCTGGCACCAGAGCTGTTTAACATCTGTGCCAGTGATATGGACAGAGGAATTGAGTGCACTCCCAGCAAGTTCACAGATGACACCAAGCTATGTGGCACAGTCACCTTGCTAAAGGGCAGAGATGCCATCCAGAGGGACCTGGACAGGCTGGAGAGGTGGGCCCAGGCCAACATGATAACATTCAGCAAGGCCAGCACAGTCCCAAGCACAGATACAGTCTGGGTGGCGAATGGCTGAGGGTAGCCCTGAGGAAAAGGACCTGGGGGGCTGGGTTGATGAAAGCTCAACATGAGCTGACAGTGTGCACATGCAGCCCAGACAGCAACTGTGCACTGGGCAGCATCAAGAGAAGTGTGGCCAGCAGGGCAAAGGAGGTGATTCTACCCCTGTGCTTTCATCAGACCCCACCTGGAGTACTGTGTGCAGTTCTGGAGCCCTCAACACAAGGACATAGAACTGTGGGAGCTAGTCCAGAGGAGGGCCAACAAAGATGATCAGAGGGTTGGAGCACCTGTTGTGAGGACAGACTACAAGAGTTGGGGCTCTTCAGCCTGGAGAAGGCTTCAAGGAGACCTTGTAGCAACCTTCAAGTACCTAAGGGGGCCTACAAGAGGGCTAGGAAGAGACTATATACAAGGTCTTGTAATTGTAGAATCATAGAATGAATCAGGTTGGAAGAAACTTCTAAGATCATCCAGTCCAACCTATNCCCAGCACAACTTGAGACTGTGTCCCCTTGTTCTGTTGCTGGTTGCCTGGGAGAAGAGATCAACCCCCACCTGGCTACAGCTTCCCTTTAAGTAGCTGTAGACAGCAATGAGGTCACCCCTGAGCCTCCTCTTCTCCAGGCTAAACAACCCCAGCTCCCTCAGCCTCTCCTCACAGGATTGTGCTCCAGGCCTCTCACCAGTTTCATTGCTCTTCTCTGGACACATTCCAGTATCTCAGCATCTCTCTTAAATTCAGGGGCCAAGAACTGGACACAGTACTCAAGGTGTGGCCTGACCAGTGTTGAGTACAGGGGAAAAATAACCTCCCTTGTCCTACTGGCCACACTGTTCCTGATTTGGGCCAGGATGCCTTTCGCTTTCTTCACCACCTGGGCACACTGCTGGCCTACTATGTATAGTAGATAGAACTACAGTTCAGCCTACTATCACCAGTACTTGCAGGTCCCTTTCATCCTGGCTGCTCTCCAGCCACTCTGTCCCCAGCCTGTACCACTACTTGAGGTTGTTGTGGCCAAAGTGTAGAACCCTGCACTTCACCTTGTTAAATCTCATTCCATTGGCCTCTGCCCACCCATCCAGCCTATCAAGGCCCCTCTGCAGAGCTCTCCTACCTTCCAACAGATCAACACCTGCTCCTAGCTTGGTGTCATCTGCAAACTTAGTGATGCTGGACTCAATAACCTTGTCCAGTGTGATGGTTTGGGTGTTCCCCGCCCC
>WAAF01014488.1:12294-44682 GCA_013400475.1 Tricholaema leucomelas | reverse complement strand
TGGTGTCCAAAGCAGGGAGGGTCCTGTCCCTCAGGAGCTTGTCCTTTGGAGCGCCAGGGGACTCCTTCTGCAGAAGCTATCCAGGCAGGGGAGAACTCTAAGGTGGGCACCCCAAGGCGGGAAGCACCCCAATATTTATATCTTCCTAGACACAGAGCCGAGTTACCACTGCCTGGGCACAAAGACCACAGCCAATGCCCAGCCGATCCCGGTGCAGGCATCTGCACGGGCAGCCCTAGTGCCGGAAGGGCCCCGTGCTCCCCTGCTTGACGCCTGCAGGGCGGGGGGGGGAAGGAAAGAGGCTTATCATGCCTTTTCCTCTCCCATTCAAACCACGGAGGGAGAGGGATTTCGGGGCATACAGGACTCCAGGATAGCAATCAGCAAGAGAACAAGGGGACACCGTCTCAAGTTGCGCCAGGGGAGGTCTAGGCTGGATGTTAGGAGGAAACTCTTGTCAGAGAGAGTGATTGGCATTGGAATGGGCTGCCCAGGGAGGTGGTGGAGTTGCTGTCCCTGGAGGTGTTCAAGCAAAGCCTGGCTGAGGCACTTAGTGCCATGGTCTAGTTGACTGGATAGGGCTGGGTGCTAGGTTGGACTGGATGAGCTTGGAGATCTCTTCCAACCTGGTTGAATCTATAATTCTATGATTGATGGGATTGCTGAAACTCACTGCTCTTCTCTTTGACCTGACCCTGAATATATGACATGAGCCTTGTAACACCACACAAGAGACTCATGTTGTAAAATCCACACAGGTACATATCCCATATAATCTGCAAATTAGTTATTATCTTTCTTTTTTTCTTGATTTACTTGGAAGCCAAAAAAAATGGAATTCACAGTATCACAGTATCACAGTGTCACCAAGGTTGGAAGAGACCTCACAGATCATCAAGTCCAACCCTTCACCACAGAGCTCAAGGCTAGACCATGGCACCAACTGCCATATCCAACCTTGTCTTGAACAGCCCCAGGGACGGCGACTCCACCACCTCCCTGGGCAGCCCATTCCAGTAGCCAATGACTCTCTCAGTGAAGAACTTTCTCCTCACCTTGAGCCTAAACTTCCCCCGGTGCAGCCTGAGGCTGTGTCCTCTTGTTCTGGCGGTGGCCACCCGAGAGAAGAGAGCAACCTCCTCCTGGCTACGACCACCCCTCAGGTGGGCAAGGGGAAAAAAAAGGATAAGGCAGAAAATTTAAAGGTTGCCTTAATTTCCTCATCTTGAATTTATATATTTCTGTGATAGGGATGGAACATATGGCAGAGTGGAATGTCAGACAGGCAGAGTATGAGGAACAGACAGAGTAGCACACAGCAAGCAACCTTCATGTAACTAATTTACTATGTGTTAAACTGGATCCAATGCCAACCAATGCGATGTTAAACACTTACGTATGGCAGTATATTTTAATGGAACAGGATTAAGACATGATGTAAATTTCCAAGCATAGAATTTTGGCTAATCAAAATATTTTGGCAGTTTGGCCGTTTTCATTTTGAATGAACACTCCGTATTTGTCTCCAGAAAAGACATTATCACCGAATCACAGAGCCACAGGATGTGAGGGGCTGGAGGGGACCTCAAAAGTTCATCCAGACCAAACCCCCTGTCCAAGTGGCATCTCCTAGAGCAGATCACACAAGAACACATCCAGGCAGGTTTTGAATATCTCCAGAGAAGGAGACTCCGCAACCCCCCTGGACAGCCTGTTTCAGAGTTCTGTCACCCTCACAGGGAAAAAATTCCACTACATGTTTAAATGGAACCTTCTATGCCTCAGCTTCCACCCATTGCCCTTTGTCCTGTCACTGGGCATCACCCAGCAGAGCCTGGCTCCAGCCTCCTGGCACTCACCCTGCACATCTTTATAACCATCGATGAGGTCACCTCTCAGTCTCCTCTTCTCCAAGCAGCACAGCCCCAGCTCCCTCAGCCTCTCCTCATAACAGAGATGTTCCATTCCCTTAATTGTCTTTGTGGCTCTGTGCTGGACTCTCTCCAGCAGTTCTATGTCCCTCTTGAACTGTGGGGCTCAGAACTGGACGCAGTACTCCAGACATGGCCTCAGCAGGGCAGAGTAGAGGGGCAGGAGAACCTCTCTCGACCTGCTAGCCACAGCCCTTCTAATATTCTTAATACTTTTAATAATTATCTTCATATACAGCCCTTGAAGGTTGAGTGGGTCACCTATTTTCCTGACTCAAAGAATTTCCCTGCACCACTAGCACCCCTGTTTATTAACATATACTTCATTATACACAAATGAAGTTGTATGTTTGTTTGTTTATTTCTTGTATGAGAAATACAAGTGCTTAACCTTAAGTTTCTTCAACTTCTGTGCTCCACAACCTCAACCTCCCTGGAGATGTTCAAGGCCAGGTTGGATGAGGCCTTGAGCAACCTGTTCTAGTGAGAGGTGTCCCTGCCTGTGGCAGGGGGTTGGAACTGAATGATCCTTGATGTGCCTTCCTACCTAGACCATTCTATGATTCTAACTATTTGTGTAGCTGGCAGAGAAATCCTTGTCAGCCCTATGAAATACAGGTGAGATGGCAAGGTGAGCAAAAGAAGTGCCTCAGAACTGGTAACTCCAGACTTGTATCATGATGCAAATGAGATCACTGGCTCCTTGAGGTGCTCTGGCCTGCCATCACACATCCTGGGGTCCCTGCAAAGCCTGCTGACAGCAGCAAATGCAATGGAAGAATGCAAATGCTGCTCATTGTGCTGAAAACAATTTCATTTTTAAAGTCTCACCTAGCTAGTCCATCTCTTCAGTTCAAAACGTGGGAAGAGAGGAGCAGTGCTGATTTCTGGAAGCAGGCAGCACTCCTGGAACCAAAACAAAGAATGTTTGTTTGTTTTGAAGGGAGAGGAGCAAGAATGGTCGAAAGGAGGTGGTTTTAAGAAGAACCATATGAGTGGGAAGGAATCATTCGGTTTCCTTTACTGTCTAATTAAAAAAGAATGTCACAGACCATTTAAACTATGAAAAGGACTCTGTCTCTGGGACTGTCTATTTTGACTTGCAGGATGCTCTTGAGCATAAAGGATGTACCGCAGGGGAAAGACTCCGTGGCTTAGAGGCACACCAGCTACTTGACACTCACCAAAATATCTGGGCATGTAGGCCATGCAGATGTTTTGTCAGTAAAGCCATACTGATGAGCAGAGCCCACTTGAGAAGGAGATGCACTGACAGCTTGCTCATATGAGTCCAGCAGTAGGGAAAAGGAAGGTGTCTGGATCTGCTGAGAGAAGCTTCTGCTCTGCAGCAGATGTTTCCAGCCTGCTTCGATGGAGACCTCTTCCAGCTCACAATCAGGGAGGCCAAGCTGAAGGGACATAGATCAGTTCAGGAGTTCATAGTCCTCTTGACTAATTATTCTACTGGAGAAACTTCAGGGCACATTTGTCTGCACTTTAGGGTGTTTCAATTCTCATTTGATGATTCCTGTCCTGATATGTTTTTACTGTGGCTTGTTAATCAATTCACTTTACCTTAGCAATTTATCTGCTACTGCAGTTTGAGCAGCAGGTTGTTGCCATTTACCAGACTGGAGTAAAGAGTAGTTGACTTTGCATTTGAATGTTGAATCCGAGGTAACCAGTCAACACAAGAGTTCTTAAGTAAAAACAGATACTAATTTACAAAGATATATTCTTTACTGTTTCTTTTCCTATGACTTCCCTAGTTTTTCTGCTAAACTCTGACTCTTCTCATCTTCCCCCTGCTGAAGGGAAACTCACAGGCAGAACTATCTTCGGTGCTCTTTCTGCTGATGAACACAGCGAAACTCTCATCCATACTTGAATTCCCAGGAGTAGCTGTGATGATGATATGATGTGCAATCAAATCAGTGCCAGGAGGCACAGGCTGAACAGAATGTCCCTGCACAGCCAGTGGCCAGAAAGCTGGGAGCACATCACTATCAGAAATGCTGCCTTATGCCTCCTGGTATCTTTTGCTCTTATGCCTCCTGGTATCTTTTGCTTTGCTTGCAACAGAAGGACTTTTGTCTGACCTACCATGGCAGTTCCTATGGGTCCTTTCATACTTTTATGTTGGTTTTTTTTTTTAACTGCCCATTCACACAGCAATGCTAACTGCCAAGGGGGAAAGCCCCAGAGATTTATCTTAGTTGGACTAGATTAACATTTCTCTAAGGTACAATGCTGCTGTCTCTGTTCTAATTTAAATTCCCAGAGACTCAAATATATTTGATAGAACCAAATAACAATCTATAGAGTGCCCTTTCCCCTTCTTTCCCAAAATAAAGGAATTAGATGTAGAGAGAGGAAAGGTAAGCACACCCAAATAAATAATCTCACTCCAATTTGGAAGTTAAAAGAAGAAAAGTTTAACAATAAATAAAGAAGTATCTGAGGTAGGGGAGTCACAAAGGTATAGGGAAGGGAAAACAAGGTAGAAAATGTGCAAATACAACCAGATTTTGATGGCAGTGGGTTTGTCTGCCTCGTGGGTGATGGCCATGTGGTAAAACAAAGTGAACCAGCAACAGCATGGTGATGATGATGGCAGGGAGCACAGAGAGAGAGAACAGGAAGTCCTCCTGCTTTTATGGACCTTTAGAGAGGAAGGGGGAGTGGGCTAACCATCACCTGGTAGTGTTCAGACCCACCCCTGGGGAGGGGTCAAGACCACCGCGGGTCAGGTTCAAGTTCACTCCCCCTGGAGGGTTAACCCTATACAGCTGCCCAAGTTCTCATGTCTGCGCTGCAAGAGGAATATAGCATAGTAAAGCAACTAAAAATGGTCTCAAACATCTCTGACACAAGCAACCCAGACTAGCAGCCTCAGCTATCTGGTGTGGGTGCTGCACAAGCAGCTCCCAAGGATTGAGTGAGGAGTCCTTATGTGCAGCAGGAATGAATAAAGTCTGTACTGCTCCCATAGAACCATAGAATCACAGAATCACTCAGGGTTGTAAGGGACCAAAAGGATCACCTAGTTCCAAGCCCCCTGCCATGCCCAGGGACACCCTACCCTAGATCAGGCTGGCCACAGCCTCATCCAGCCTGGCCTTAAACACCTCCAGGGATGGGGCCTCAACCACCTCCCTGGGCAACCCATTCCAGTCTCTCACCACTCTCATGCTGAACAACTTCCTCCTCACGTCCAGCCTGAATCTCCCCAGCTCCAGCTTTGCTCCATTCCCCCTAGTCCTGTCACTTCCTGAGAGCCTAAAAAGTCCCTCCCCAGCTTTTTTGTAGGCTCCCTAGAAGGCCACAAGAAGGCCACTGGGTTTGACACTGCACTCTGAGTCTTGCTGAGTAGCAATATCAGAGAGGCTGGACTCTGCAACTGATTGTCTGACCACTGTTGAAGAGGTTCTTACATCCACCACCTTCCTCTTTATGCTGCCTCTATTAGCAAGGATTTAAAAGGTGTGAGGGGCAGGCTATGAATAGGCTTTGCTCTTTTTCCTGTAGGGGTATTTGAAAGGCTACTGAGGTACGAGTATTTTGGCGAGCTTACTGGGCTTATGTCTTGTCCTAATAGCATCCTGGGAGCATGCCTTCCAGTTTGACGCCACAAGACTAGGATTCCACAGAGGAAGGACACAAATCAACATTAGTTACCTTGGAGACTGCAAATGAACTGTAAAATACACAATGTGCTTGGCTACCAAAGTAAGGGCAGCAACAGTTCAGGGAACTGCTTGAAAGAGTCCAGCACAGAGCCACAAAGATGATCCACAAAGGGAGTGGAACATCTCCCTTATGAGGAAAGGCTGAGGGAACTGGGGCTCTTTAGCTCAGAGAACAGGAAACTCAGGGGTGACCTCATCAATGATTATAAATATGTGATGGGTGAGTGCTGGGAGGATGGAGCCAAGCTCTTCTCAGTGACATCCAGTGACAGGACAAAGGGCAACGGGTGCAACCTGGAGCAGAGGAGGTTCCACATAAACATAAGTAAAAGGGTTTTTCCCACTATTTTTGTCACTGTGTGACAGAACACTGGAACAGGCTATCCAGAGAGGTTGTGGAGTTTCCTTCTCTGGAGATATTCAAAACCCACCTGGATGTGTTCCTGTGTGAGCTACTCTAGGTGATCCTGGCAAGCAGGTTAGAGTAGATGATCTCTGGAGGTCCCATTCAATCCCTAGCACTATGTAATTCTATGAGCATGCCACGAATGTTGGGCAACTGAACTCTGTGGTTACTAGTGGCTGTGGAGGCAGAGAGCTATGTAGGGCAGCTTAACTCTGGCAAGCAAAAGCTAAGATAGTGCCTGGGGGCAGCAAACAGCAGCAGTGAGGATGAATCTCCATAAAGACCATGTGAAGTGGTGCCCAGGTGGTGGGGACCTGGGGTTTATCCTTGCCCTTCACTCCCTCCCTCTCTTGCCATCAGCAGGAGAGTAAAAAGGGGAAGCTTCAGTTGAGTTACACAAAATTATTTACCCCTCTACTGCAGAGGTATCAGGTAACACCAAGAGAGAAGGGTAAGAGGAAAAACTAAAAGGAAAATCCCCAACTGAAATTCGTACAGAGGAACAGCACCGCACAAAAGTGAAACCGGAATGAGGGCAAGCTTGGCCCCCACCCTCTCTGACTACAGCCTCTCAGGAGTGTTACAAATCTCAGGCATCATAGCTCAAAATAGTGCAGGGATATATATGATGTGGCTCAAAGCATTACACTTCTCCAACACCAGGCACAACTTCTGATGAGAGCCTTGTAAACTTGTCTGGGACAGTGAGGGCCAAGCTGAGCACATCCTGTTGCTGAGGCCATGGTTCTCAGAGATTTAGAGTCCAGCTACTCCACAATCATAGACTCATAGACCTTCAAGGTCATAGAGTTCAGCCATTAACATCATTCCATCCTCTCAGTAATATTTGGGGGCAGAAGAGGACAGATTCCTTCTTGTCAGGACCATCAACTAGTTAATACCCAAGAACAGATACAGGCTGGGTGGGGAATGGCTGAGAGCAGACCTGAGGAAAAGGACCTGGAGGTCTGGGGTGATGAAAAGCTCAACATGAGCCTGCAGTGTGAGTGCAGCCCAGACAGCAACCCTGAGCTGGGCTGCAGCAAGAGCAGTGTGGCCAGCAGGGCAAAGGAGCGGATTCTACCCCTTGGCTCTGCTCTCCTCAGACCCCACCTGGAGTCCTGTGTGCAGTTCTGGAGCCCCCAACACAAGGAGGACATGGAACTGTTGCAGCCAGTCCAGAGGAAGCCCACTAGAATGCTACAAGAGCTACAGGCTACAAGAGCTGGGGCTCTGCAGCCTGGAGAAGAGAAGGCTTCGAGGCAGACCTTATAATGCCCTTCCAGTATCTGAAAGGGGCCTACAGGAAGGCTGTGGAGGGACTATTGACAAGGTCTGGTAATGTCAGGACAAAGGGTAATGGGTTTACACTGGCAGAGGGGAGATTTAAACTAGATGTTAGGAAAGGGTTCTTTGCAGTGAGGGTGGTAAGACACTGGCACAGGTTGCCCAGGGAGGTTGTGGATGCTCTCTCCCTGGAGGTGTTCAAGGCCAGGCTGGATGAGGCCTTGAGCGACCTGTTCTAGTGGGAGGTGTCCCTGTCTATGGCAGGGGGTTGGAGCTGGATGATCCTTGAGGTCCCTTCCAACCTAAACCATTCTATGATTCTATGATTCTTTGATGAATACACCTTTCCAGCTCAAAATGACAAAAGCATAGAAAGCAGCCACTGGAAGACTCCTTAGGCCTATTGCTGGCGATGTTTGCTCATGATGTGGGTATGAATGAGTGTCAGAGCCCCAGCCATCCCCCAGTTGCAGGCTGAGAGATAAGTGGGAGCCAGTAGGGACACAGTGGTAATATAAAAGGACACAGCTGAGAAGGTGGTGGAGCTGTTAGCATCAGAGATGCCTTGCCCCTGGCCAGGACAAAAGCTGCATCTGACTCAGCAAGGACAGGGTAATTTTGACCTTGAAAGAAACTTGTCTCACCTTCCCTGTACTGTTACTGCACCTGGGGGTTGGAGCTGGATGATCCTTGAGGTCCCTTCCAACCTAAACCATTCTATGATTCTATGATTCTTTGATGAATACACCTTTCCAGCTCAAAATGACAAAAGCATAGAAAGCAGCCACTGGAAGACTCCTTAGGCCTATTGCTGGCGATGTTTGCTCATGATGTGGGTATGAATGAGTGTCAGAGCCCCAGCCATCCCCCAGTTGCAGGCTGAGAGATAAGTGGGAGCCAGTAGGGACACAGTGGTAATATAAAAGGACACAGCTGAGAAGGTGGTGGAGCTGTTAGCATCAGAGATGCCTTGCCCCTGGCCAGGACAAAAGCTGCATCTGACTCAGCAAGGACAGGGTAATTTTGACCTTGAAAGAAACTTGTCTCACCTTCCCTGTACTGTTACTGCACCTGGGGGTTGGAGCTGGATGATCCTTGAGGTCCCTTCCAACCTAAACCATTCTATGATTCTATGATTCAGGCACTAAGGACCATTCCCTTTGGTCTAAAGATGGCTCTCCATTCTTTAGCCTTATACCCAACCCTCTGTACTCAGCTAGGTTTCTCCAGTCCAGAACAGTGGCTTGACCTGCTCTTTAGCTCTGTAGTGCAACATCAACAACCATGAAAGGCACTTCCAGCTATCCCAGTTGGCTGGCCCAAAGTGTGCCTGCTGCCATTAAGGGGGAGGTTTGAAGGGGTTCCATAATGTCCATAGAGTTTCAGCAAGGAAGGAATATTTCCCTCATTTTCTAGGACATGCATCTGAAAGAAAGCTTATTGGGTATTAAAAATAACAAACATTTGCTAGATAATAAACCCCAGACTATGTTTTCTTGATAAACTAGATTCAGTGACTGAAGGCAGATTCTTTCATAGTGTTGTCATTTGTTTTGAGCTTTGCTTTTTGTTACCTGGTTCTGCCAGGATCTTTTTCTATAAGAAAAAGAAAACCTCTAACTGCCTCTTGTGTAATCCTAAGGAAGAAATTTAAGTAACTGGTAGAGCAATAAATCCTTACTACAGATCATCATTCATTTTTCTTATGAATATATTTAAGACTTTTGCCACTAGTTGGAGGGGAATAAAGCAAAGCTTAATGCAATTTTTCTGCTTTGTTACCACAACAGACTGGGGGATAAAAAAATCCCTCCCTCGATACAACTATTGCAGTGGCCCAAGTCTGTGCAGTGGGACCATGAGTCATGTCACCAACAGCTCTGCAAGTACAGAGCTATTTCTACATCCTAACAGAAGAATTCTGCAGCTCAGGATGGCAAATTAATGAAACATAGAACCATAGAATCAGTCAGGGTTGGAAGAGACCACAAGGATCATCTACTTCCAATCCCCCTGCCATGGGCAGGGACACCCTACCCTAGAGCAGGCTGGCCACAGCCTCATCCAGCCTGGCCTTAAACACCTCCAGGGATGGGGCCTCAACCACCTCCCTGGGCAACCCATTCCAGGCTCTCACCACTCTCATGCTCAACAACTTCCTCCTCATGGACAGCCTGAATCTCCCCAGCTCCAGCTTTGCTCCATTCCCCCCAGTCCTATCACTCCCTGAGAGCCTAAAAAGTCCCTCCCCAGCTTTTTTGTAGGCCTCCTTCAGATACTGGAAGGCCACAAGAAGTTCACCTGGGAGCCTCCTCTTCTGCAGACTGAACAGCCCCAACTCCCTCAGTCTGTCCTCACAGCAGAGCTGCTGCAGCCCTCTGAGCATCCTCCTGGCCCTTCTCTGGACATGCTCCAGCATCTCCATATCCTTCTTGTCATAGAGGCTCCAGAACTGGATGCAGTACTCCAGGTGGGGTCTCAGCAGAGCAGAGTAGAGGGGGAGAATCACCTCCTTCACCCTGGAGGAAAAAAAAACATCTGGGAAAGTTCATAAAGCAACATGCCACTGTAGGACAAACAGACTTTCTTCTGAGGTCTCACATTTCAGTAGAAATTTCTGTTTGTCACAAGTTGCTAAAAATTATATTCAAAATATCTTACTATAAAAAAAAAGAGAGAGAGAGGAAAAAAAGTTGATATAGCAGAGTGCTGTTTTGTTTAGGTTTCTTTAAAGACCTCATATGGGTAGCTGTAATATTTTAAATAGACAGCAAGCCAACAGGTATTAACATATTTCACACTGTACAGATGCTTCCTTGCAGCCAAGCCAGATGTCTTTTTTGCCCATCTCTGCTATTCCTTTCCCTTTCTCTAGAACTTGGGCAGCCCAGGGGACAGAGGCTGCATAGTTTCCACAGCTTTCCCTTTCCTTTCTAGAGAGTCTTCCCAACAAATCAAGACATCTACAAGTGTGTCTCCAAAGAAAACAGGCTAACTAGTGGTAGGAGTGAAGTGAGAGATGAGGAAGACCCCTGGGGCAGGACGTGAAACAAGTCAGCTCAGGCATCTCTATGCACACTCAAAAGGGAAATCTTCAGAGAGCAGAAAAAAAAGATCCTGTGTCTGGGCTGAGTCAGTCTGAGAGAAAGGTCTGCAGATCACTCACCATGTGCCAGTTTCCAAACAGAAATCCCCTGCTGTGGGTTTTAACATAGGAGGGGACAATCTGGCCCAGGTTTTAAAGAAAAAAATCCTTTCAAATCCCTTGGAATGTAGTTTTCCTTTCTGTTTTGTCACTTACAATTATGATTATAGGTGTTGCTATTGCTCCATGCATTGTTACACCAGGCTAATACTTTCCATCGTACTCACCATTTCCAGTTGCTTGTAACTTTCTCAGACCTTTAACATTTAACATCTGAAATCTTCAATGCTTTTACTCTGCCTGAGGTCAACTAGAAAATATCCCCAAAAGATCAGATGCTTTCCAGAACAAGAAAGCTAGCCACAAAGGCAGTTTTCTCCACTTATGAAGATCACTGTGAAGGTTCAGGAGAGGAAGTTGAAATCTGGCAGAAAGACAACAGCAAAGTTCCCAAAGTGTATCAGACCACTTCACTGATAGTTCTTTTTATTCAGTCAATGTGGATTTAGTGAGCAAAGTACCTGTCCCTCCTTCAAGAAGGGTTGAGTTCTCAGTTAGACCCTGAAGCACACTGTAGCTGGTGGAAGCTCAAAATCACACATCCCAGGTACTGGTGAGCCTGATGCTGTTCAGAAGGGACTAAGTGGGGTTCTCACGCCATATGGGAGAGAGAAAATGTGGCATGACCTGTGTCGAGATCTCTTTTAGGCTGATGCTCTGGTCAGTGCTGTAGAGCATCTCTGCATGACAAAGTCACCAGCAGACATGACTAAACCATCTCATTTGTGTTACTGCCATAACCCTGTCTGTAAAACTGGGGAAGATACACATCACAATAATTTTATCAGCCAGCGTTGCAGTCACAACACGCCGGTGCTTTAAACTGTATCCATACCAACTCTATCCTAGTTTTCCCTGGTGCAGTGAGATCACAGGCTTTTTGCAGAGTGGGAAGACTTGTGACTTAGCTTCTTCAGAGGACTGGCCTTTTCAGTGCCCTTCCAGGGATGGCTGCCCTCCCATGGAAAGCATACTGCCACTGACTATGTGCACATTGCAGAGCAAGCCATGCAGCAGCAGGCATTCCTGAGCAGCACTGAAATGCTGTCACTTCCCAAATGAACCTAGTAATTAGCAGATGATCTGTTAAGGGACTTAGCATGTGGCCAGTAGGATGAGGAAGGTTATTCAGTCCCTGTACTCAGCAATGGTCAGGTCGTGCTTAGAGTCCTGTGTCCAGTTCTGGGCTCCTCAATTCAAGAGAGATGTTGAGATACTGGAATGTGTCCAGAGAAGGGCGACAAAGCTGGTGAGGGGCCTGGAGCACAGCCCTGTGAGGAGAGGCTGAGGGAGCTGGGGGTGTGCAGCCTGCAGAAGAGAAGGCTCAGGGCAGACCTCATTGCTGTCTACAGCTACCTGAAGGGAGGCTGTAGCCAGCTGGGGTTGGTCTCTTTTCCCATGCAACCAGCAACAGAACAAGGGGACACAGTCTCAAGTTGTGCCAGGGGAGGTCTAGGCTGGATGATAGGAGGAAGTTCTTGCCAGATTGGCATTGGAATGGGCTTCCCAGGGAGGTGGTGGAGTTACCATCCTTGGAGGGAGCTGGGGGTGTTTAGCCTGGAGAAGAGGAGGCTCAGGGGTGAGTTTTAATGTTAATAAACAGTTTTCATAGTTATTAGCAATCTTCACCTGGGTATCAGAATTAATACAGATTATTAATTTTGTATAATCCATCACAGTAAGACACTTGTATGTCCTATACTTCACAGCATCATGAGGGTCATCTCAGTGTTGAGCAGGTCAAACTCAAAAGTTTCAGCAGGGGATGGGTCAGGAAGGAGGCAGACAAGACAAAAGGACTATAATTTGAATCATGACTTGGAAGACATTAATTTCCAGCACCACTTTTACAAACAATTCTCCCCAGATGACAAATGCTTCCAATAAGTACACTATAAATAGTCAAAAGCACAACGACTTTGGGAGTATATAAATACTCTGAAATTGCTTAAGCCTGCCTGCATTGTAACACCACATACTACAGTATTCTAAAACCAACTGAGAATTTCAGATTGCACTGGCTGGAACTTTTTTTATGGGTAGTTGTAGCATGCTGGAGAGCATGCACTTCAGTGGAGAAGGCTGCTGTAGAATGTGACCTACATTTACACCCCCTTTCTCCTTCTAATATGCCATCCAGAGGGACCTGGACAGGCTGCAGAGGTGGGCCCAGGCCAACCTCATGACGTTTAACAAGGCCAAGTGTAAGGTCCTGCACCTGGGTCGGTGCAATCCCAGGCACAGATACAGGCTGGGTGGTGAATGGCTGAGAGCAGCCCTGAGGAAAAGGACCTGAGGGTCTGGGTCGACGAGAAGCTCAACATGAGCCGGCAGTGTGCACATGCAGCCCAGACAGCAACCCTGTGCTGGGCTGCAGCAAGAGCAGTGTGGGCAGCAGGGCAAGGGAGGGGATTCTCCCCCTTTACTCTGCTCTCCTCAGACCCCACCTGGAGTACTGTGTGCAGTTCTGGAGCCCCCAATACAAGAAGGACATGGAACTGCTGGAGCGGGTCCAGAGGAGAGCCACGAAGATGCTCAGAGGGCTGCAGCAGCTCTGCTATGAGGACAGGCTGAGAGAGTTGGGGCTCTGCAGCCTGGAGAAGAGAAGGCTTCGAGGAGACCTTAGAGTGGCTTTCCAGTATCTGAAGGGAGCCTACAGGAAAGCTGGGGAGGGACTCTTTACACGGTCTAGTAATGTTAGGACGAGGGGGAATGGGTTTAAGCTGGCAGAGGGGAGATTTAGACTGGATGTTAGGAGGAAGTTCTTTACAGTGAGGGTGGTAAGACACTGGCACAGGTTGCCCAGGGAGGTTGTGGATGCTTCCTCCCTGGAGGTGTTTAAGGCCAGGCTGGATGAGGCCTTGAGTGACCTGTTCTAGTGAGAGATGTCCCTGCCTATGGCGAGGGGTTGGAGCTGATGATCCTTGAGTTCCCTTCCAACCTAAACCATTCTATGATTCTGTGATTCTATGATTTTTCCTAATAAGCAGAATTAAGATTATCCCATTTCACTATGCAAAGCAGAAAGTCTGTTTATCCAGGGCTCTCACACACAATGTCTGTGGTTGTCATTGCACTCCCCAAAGCAAAGTGGAGTGCTGAATTCTCACTTTGTAAGCAGCAGGGCAGCAGAAAGAGTAAAGTGGCTTCCCCAAAACCATGCAAGAGTTCCGTGACAGAGATGGAAGCAGAATACACACATCAATACCTTACCCTTACCCAAACAGTGAGCAAACTGAAATGCAATCAAAGGAGCTTGTAGTGACCACTGGTGTTCATTAACCTGTCCCTTTGGAATTGGTTTCTTTTAATGTGGTGCCCAAGAACTGCAGAAGTAGGAGGAGTAAAAAGTGAACTGCAGGTTAGAGACAGGGGCTCAATGTTAAAAGAAAGAAAGCAGCAAACACAGAGTGGTGTCATGGGTTGTGTTTTAGTCTGCTGCTATTCATACCATCCTGCCAGCTTCAAAAATGAAAGTGCTGGCTGGATATGTAAGCCCCAAAGTATTATGGGGCTTAAAGTTCAGGTTGCAATATGGGAGGCTTCCTGTTCTGGTTGCTGCTTCTGGGTTCTGGGGTATTTTGGGGGTGTTGGCAGAGATAGTAGCAAGAGGAGTGGGAGTGGTTGCTGGTTTCCTTTCTGCATCTCGCTGCACTTCTGCAAACAGGCTAAAGTAATCATTAATTATATTAATTGAAGTATTAGCTAAAGTAATTAAGCATTTATTTTATCTCATTTATTCTCTTTATCTCAATCCCAAGTTTTTGCGTGTAACTTTTCCCTCCCTTCTGTATTGGGAGAGCAGGTAAGTTAACCTTGCATTAACCCATTAGAGGTGACTAATCTCAAAGCCTCCCTGGGCTGAACTATAGTATAGTCCAGGACTTCAACAAAAACCTCAGCCTCCCATGAATTGTCCTCTACTACAGATTTATAATCCCAAAGACAAAAGCCACTAAAAGCTTTTTGACAAAAGCATCAATCAATTAGCAATTACAGCTGATCACCATCAAAACCACCGTTTGATGGTGATTATCTGTAACCCTGGTGAGTACTAAACCTGATCTACAGCAGTGTTTAAATCATGCAGCTCTGAAAAAGTAGAATGGAGAAATAACAGAATGAAAAACTTTCTGGGGGTAGGGGGGGAAGGAAAGAGTATGAGAAGTCTTACATGCTTTGCTCGTGATACTCATCTGTCTCCTCCCCTTGCCCTCTTTGGCAGTTGAAATGCTTGAAGTTCTTCTTTCAGTCCTGTTGTACTGCTGCTTGGTTTTCTTCACAAGCAAATCTGGGAATATCTAGATTTGGCAAGAGAAAAATAAACCAACAAATTACGACTTTTTTTTTTTTTTTCCACTGGCAGGCTTGGCTTTGTTGTTTGTTTGGGGGTTTGGGGTTTTGTTTTTGGAGTTTTCTTGTCTGGTTGGTTTAGTTTGGGGACAGATAAAGTACCTCTCAATTACTAATCATAGAATCATAGAATGGTTTAGGTTGGANTTCCTGTAGGCTCCCTTCAGATACTGGAAAGCCACTCTAAGGTCTCCTCGAAGCCTTCTCTTCTCCAGGCTGCAGAGCCCCAACTCTCTCAGCCTGTCCTCATAGCAGAGCTGCTGCAGCCCTCTGAGCATCTTCGTGGCTCTCCTCTGGACCCGCTCCAGCAGTTCCATGTCCCTCTTGTGCTGGGGGCTCCAGAACTGCACACAGTACTCCAGGTGATAGTAACAAATGTAGAAACAATGACTGAAATTGAAATGATCACCGTTCTGAATCTTTTCTTCTTCAAAACTAACTGTGTCTTGCCAAGCAGACATATGAGCACAGACAACTAGACACAATGCAGTTGCTTTCCCTTCCAGTGGGTCGGTGGCATCATTCATCTATTCAGTAACAAATATAGGCTTAAACTTCTTTTTTTAAGCTCTAAACTTTATCCATGGTTGTCTCTCCAGAAATTGCTACGTTTCAATCTCTAGTTTGTGTGCTGCAAAGGACTGAGCAAGTTGCTGAAGTGTTCCCTCGAGCTAATAAGCCAGTTGGCTGGCACAACTTAAGGACAAAGTCCCGCATTCATATGTAGCATCTTTAAATAATAGAATAGAATAGAATCAACCAGGTCGGAAAAGACCTTCAAGATCATCCAGTCCAACCTAGCACCCAGCCCTAGCCAGTCAACCAGACCACAGCACTAAGTGCCTCATCCAGTCTTTTCCTGAACACCTCCAGGGACGGTGACTCCACCACCTCCCTGGGCAGCCCATTCCAATGCCAATCACTCTCTCTGTGAAGAACTTCCTCCTCACATCCAGCCTATACTTCCCTCGGCACAACTTGAGACTGTGTCCCCTTGTCCTGTTGCTGGGTGCCTGGCAGAAGAGACCAACTCCCACCCTTCAGGTAGTTGTAGACAGCCACGAGCTCTGCCCTGAGCCTCCTCTTCTGCAGGCTGCACACCCCCAGCTCCCTCAGCCTCTCCTCATAGGGTTTGTGTTCCAGGCCCCTCACCAGCCTTGTTGCCCTTCTCTGGACACGTTCCAGCACCTCAACATCTCTCTTGAATTGAGGAGCCCAGAACTGGACACAGTACTCAAGGTGTGGCCTGAACAGTGTTGAGTACAGGGGAAGAATAACCTCCCTCGTCCTACTGGCCACACTGTTCCTGATCCAGGCCAGGATGCTGTAACTCACTTGCAAGGACAAGAGCAGTCACCAAGCAGTAACTTAGCTCAAAATAGGTATGCAAATATTGGCTGCACTGGATCACTAAGCCACCTGTTAGAGAGTCATTTGCATCTATTTAAGCAGAACAGGGTTTACTGGAACACAGACTACTTTCTTCAATATCTGTTAGGATCTAGGCAGGACAAAATTGCTTAAAGAAAAAGGTCAAATTCTGCAATCCATATACTAATGAGAATTTTGATGAATGACAACATGAAGAACACCTGTGTTCACACAGTCAAACGAGTCTCCAAAATTAAAGCCAAGATCCCTTTAAAGGCAGACAAGTTATCTAATGTGCTTGTCTGAGAATGCAGCTCTCCCTGCACCACAGCATGCAGCAGCCATTCCAGGTGAACAAGCTTGCTGCAGCATTTTAATCAGAAAGCTTTATCAGAGCAAAGACTGTTTTTTCTTTCCACAAAGACAATAGACACCACCCTTCAGTGCCAAGCGTGGCATTTTCTGTAATGTAATACATCTGCCTGCCTGTGATCAGCTCTCCAGGATTTGAAGTCTGTGTGCTGCCAACTAACAGCTGTACCACAGAAAACATCTGATCAAGCTGAAGTATTGTCACTACATAGGATTGTGTCTTTCCCTGTATTGCAGTAAATCCATTTAAAACAGTTCATAGAATGAATCATAGAATGTCAGAGGCTGGAAGGGACCTCGAAAGCTCATCCAGACCAAACCCCCTGCCCGATCTCCTAGACCAGATCACACAGGAACACATCCAGGCAGGTTTTGAATATCTCCAAAGAGGGAGACTCCACAACCCCCCAGGACAGCCTGTTTCAGTGCTCTGTCACCCTCACAGGGAAAAAATTCCACCTCATGTTTAAATGGAACCTTCTATGCCTCAGCTTCCACCCATTGCCCTTTGTCCTGTCACTGGGCATCACCCAGCAGAGCCTGGCTCCAGCCTCCTGGCACTCACCCTGCACATCTTTATAACCATTGATGAGGTCACCTCTCAGTCTCCTCTTCTCCAAGCAGCACAGCCCCAGCTCTCTCAGCCTCTCCTCATAACAGAGATGTTCCATTCCCTTAATTGTCTTTGTGGCTCTGTGCTGGACTCTCTCCAGCAGTTCTATGTCCCTCTTGAACTGTGGGGCTCAGAACTAGACACCGTACTCCAGACGTGGCCTCAGCAGGGCAGAGTAGAGGGGCAGGAGAACCTCTCTCAACCTACTAACCACAGCCCACACTGTTACAGCAGCATAAGCCTACAGTCTCCCTACTTCCAGTGGGCTCATCTGTTACAATAGAGGTCAGCTCCCTTTACCAGTGTGTTGGTTTGAGGGGCTCCAGGTTATCCCAGATTCCCTAAAAGAACTACAGAGACCAAGATCCATCCCAGGGGACAAACTGGATGCCCCTGGATATCGTAATCTTCTTATTCAATCCCATAATCCTGAGAACACTTTAAAAGCAAGCAGCAAGGTGAATTCATTCTCTTTCACAGTCTCACAGTATCACCAAGGTTGGAAGAGACCTCACAGATCATCAAGTCCAACCCTTCACCACAGAGCTCAAGGCTAGACCATGGCACCAAGTGCCACGTCCAATCCTGCCTTGAACAGCTCCAGGGACGGCGACTCCACCACCTCCCTGGGCAGCCCATTCCAGTGTCCAATGACTCTCTCAGTGAAGAACTTTCTCCTCACCTCAAGCCTAAACTTCCCCTGGCGCAGCCTGAGGCTGTGTCCTCTCGTTCTGGCGCTGGCCACCTGAGAGAAGAGAGCAACCTCCCCCTGGCCACAACCACCCCTCAGGTAGTTGTAGACAGCAATAAGGTCACCCCTGAGCCTCCTCTTCTCCAGGCTAAACAATCCCAGCTCCCTCAGCCTCTCCTCGTAGGGCTGTGCTCGAGGCCTCTCACCAGCCTCGTTGCCCTTCTCTGGACACGCTCAAGCATCTCAATGTCCCTTCTAAACTGGGGGGCCCAGAACTGAACACAGTACTCAAGGTGTGGTCTAACCAGTGCAGAGTACAGGGGCAGAATGACCTCCCTGCTCCTGCTGACCACACCTTTCCTGATGCAGGCCAAGATGCCACTGGCTCTCTTGGCCACCTGGGCACACTGCTGGCTCATGTTCCTAACCAAAGTGCTAAGAGAGTAAAACCCAAATTCCAGTGCATGTCTATCTTAAATAGATATTTTATAGGAACACTTCTTAGGTTATCTAAGCACTCCCATATCCTGTTTACACATCAGTATGTTTTTGCTTCCCTAAGAACACTTTTTCCTGCAGTGCAGCTGCATCTGTAACAAATCTATTCAGGATGTAAAGCCTACAGGTGAAACAGCCTGTTACAAGCTTATTGTACTTCAATTTACAGTTTGCTTTATGTTCTTTTGGAGCTGTTGCAGTAAAACTGGGATTAAATTAATACATTTTTTTTAATTGGTTGCAGTAGTACAGGAGAAGATTACAAAGTGCAGCAGACACCAAACCACCCAGCTGCTTATAGCATTTACAGCAACCCAAAGCATGTCAAAGTAAGAACTCAGATAATGTATTTCCTGGCCCCAGCCAACCTGTTTCAGATCCACGTTAGAGTAAGAAGGCTTTTACACAGTTCAGCCTTTCCTCAGACAACATGCTAAGGATATAATTAAATAGTTTCCATGCAGCCACTGTGTTCAAACAAAATGGTGAGCCCAATTCATTTTATAAATATGCTACAGCTGTTCAAAGGCCCTCTGAGCTCATGTGATTGGATTGACGACCCTCCATGGTCAGAAGAAGGGGAAATCAGCTGCTGGGAGTTTTCCATATGGTTTGCATTGCATTTCAAACTCTGCAGATCAAAGAAAATGGATTTTCTTTTTCACAGCCAAAGTATTTATGGGTGTGTTCAGTGGAACAGCAAGAAAGCACCGCTTTATGGAAACTACCCCTCTGTTTATTAGTTTCAAGTCACTTTTAAAAGGCATAATGTATAGTAATAGACAACAACACCAGCCATGCGAGTGCTGGTACAAAGAGCTGAACAATGAAATCTTTGCTTACTTTTCATTAGGCCCTTAAGAAAAGATGTGATACCCATTCCTAGAAAGCTAATCAAATACCTGCAGGTTTAAATGCAAACAAAAGCGAACATTTCATCTTTTTCAACTCTACAAATCAATAGTAGAGCTGATGTTGGGGTTTGAAAAGAACAGCCTGAGTAACTGAACAGACTTAGGTCATTCTGATAAGGAGGAACAGCTGCAGAAAAGTAGCCTTGCTCGCTTTTCATTAGCTGGCACCCAATCATGTTGCAATAGAACAAGGGGACACAGTCTCAAGTTGTGCCAGGGGAGATCTAGGCTGGATATTAGGAGGAAGTCCTTCTCAGAGAGAGTGATTTGCATTGGAATGGGCTGTCCAGGGAGATGATGGAGTAGCCATCCCTGGAGGTGTTGAAGAAAAGCCTGGATGAGGCACTTAGTGCCATGGTCTAGTTGATTGGCCAGGGCTGGGTGCTAGGTTGGACTGGATGATCTTGGAGATCTCTTTCAACCTGGTTCATTCTATGATTCTATGTTTCAACATCTAAGGCCAGTTCAAAGCACACATATTCTGAGTAAAAGAAATTTCAGCTATGGAAAGGAAAAAATATCAGAATTCAAGAGCTAGGTACATAAATCCCAGTGAAGAGACAGTGTGAGCCAAAGGAAGACAGAAAAAAAGTATAGCTAAGAAAGGTAGTGAATGTAGGTGGAGCCAAGAAAATTGAGCACACTTTTGGCATAGCTTCCCAGCTGAGTGCAATCAAAATCACCTTGGTGTGCAATGTTTCATTCAGGTCTAGAAAGCAGAATATTGGAAGTAAAGGCAAACACTCACAAACTCTACCATTAGAGGATTTAGAATAATTCATAATGTATTTAATGTTAGCTCCTCTGCTGCTTATGAAACTGCCAGAAATAGATTGAAGTTTAATGTATTCATTTGTCATGCATACAATTAAAACAACAACCAAAAAAAAAAAAATCTTTAAGCTGGTTGTAAATTATTTCCAGAGACTTGTAATTGTCTGATACATGCATCTGAGACAGGCCAGCAATGACATAGGCTGTCTCCTGGCTAGATACATGAGAATAATTTACAGTCGGAAGGGATGGCTTAGGAAGCTTGATTCTTCTTGAGAAAGTTTGGCAGTGCATGGGAAGTGTGATGGTTTGGGTGTTACCTGACCCCCCCACTTAAGAAAATCACCCAGACTAGACTCAGCCACTGGGAATTGAATGAATGAAGCTGTATTTACAGCTTAGTACAACAGACGAGCAGGTATTTACAATATCTAGAGCTATAGACAGAAATATTCAAGTTGAAAAGTCATACAGAAACACAACAGTCCTCCCAAAAACCTGAGTGCGCAGGAGGGGCTCTCAACCACCCTTCCACTTTTCCCCTCACCCCTCTACCTCACCCCAGACTTTTCCTTATGCTCAAGGTAGTTTGGAGGGTCAGCCAGGGGAGTTAGGAAGCAGATGGATAAGTCGGGCAGGTTAGAGAGAGAAGTGCAGCCCAAAAAGCCCAGAGAGAGAGAGACTCCCTTATCTATATTTATGTTCATGTTCTTACACATCTCAGCGAGCCTATGAGTGCAGTAGCCATCACCATTGTTTCCTTTTCACAGCCTGTAATCTAATTCTTCTCACCAAAATACCCCAGCTAGGCTCAAACTAGCACAGGGAGGCAGAAGACTAAAAAAACATTAGACATTTCTAGAGATGTAAACTTCCCTTTTGAGGGCAGATTGCATTGCCCACCAACATGTCCTTTTCTAAACTACTAACTTGATTGGCCAGAAGCCAAATTCTTTGGTCGTATTCAGAGACAGCTCTCATGTCAGCACAGACCCAGACGATGAGAAGCAGTTCTTGAAGTCTGTATCTTGGATGATATGAGGAGGAATTTAAAAAGAAAGAAAATGAAAAAACCCTTGTTCCACGAAATAAGTATCACTGCCAGCTTATTGCAAATGCTTGTGGACAAGATGCTCAACAGATGTGCAAGGGTATAGTGTTACTGACTTTAAAAGTACAAAAAAACAACTTATTCTGGGGAGAGCAAAGCCTTAAGCCTTCATAGTTCACAAATTCTACTTCTGTAGAGGTTTGCATGGATAATGCTCAGACTGCTGGGCCATTTCCAGAAAGCAAAACACAAGGCTAAACAACTTAGAATCATAGAATCATAGAATCATAGAATGGTTTAGGTTGGAAGGGACCTCAAGGATCATCCAGCTCCAACCCCCTGCCATAGGCAGGGACACCTCCCACTAGAGCAGGCTGCTCAAGGCCTCATCCAGCCTGGCCTTAAACGCCTCCAGGGAGGAAGCATCCACAACCTCCCTGGGCAACCTGTGCCAGTGTCTCACCACCCTCACTGTAAAGAACTTCCTCCTAACATCCAGTCTAAATCTCCCCTCTTCCAGCTTAAACCCATTCCCCCTCATCCTGACTTTACTAGACCTTGTCAATAGTCCCTCCCCAGCTTTCCTGTAGGCTCCCTTCAGATACTGGAAAGCCACTCTAAGGTCTCCTCGAAGCCTTCTCCTCTCCAGGCTGAAGAGCCCCAACTCTCTCAGCCTGTCCTCATAAACTTAAACTATTTAATCTTTTTTTTTTAATGAACGAGTGGTCGCCCTCCAAGAACAGAAGCCCTGCACAGAATGCAAGTTTAGCTCATCTCAGCTAGCAAGAACACTTCGCAGCTAACCTTTCAGAAGCCTCACACGAGGCTGACAAAGTAGATATTGCTGTGCACCTGGATAGACAGCTCACCTGCTGTGCTAACTTTCTGTTAGACACAGCCCCACAAACCATAGAGCAGTCCTGGCACCAGCACTGCTTCGTGTCTACCTATGCAGCCAGATGTTCGTGTTTTACAGCCTACAAGAACAAAGACATGAGGCCCACTGACTGCAAGCAACAATACTCCAGCATTCTCAGACCAGATTTGGGGGGGTTGTCTTCAGGACATTCTAGGTGCTTGTAGCAGTTTTCTGTTGGCTCTTGTAGACAGAGTCTTTTTCCCCAAAGGATCAGCTGACCAAGCTGAAATACCTCTTTTGGACTTCATCTTTAAGATGACCTTCACAGCTTGCTGAAGCAAAAGGGATTTTTTGTTCCCCTTTGGAAAAACTCAAGAGAGGCAGTTAACCTCAGCCACATGTATCTACATTACTAATAGATTTTTCACTACATTATTGAAACCTAGAGGATTAGAAAGCCTGCTGCATAAATTACACTTTGCAATCCTTTGCCAGGAGCTCATGGGGAGACTAATTTTAACTAATCATCATCCCATGTCCTCCTTATGGGTTGCATTAATTTCCAGCAAACAAATTCACCACATCATTCAGGGCTCTAGTTTCTAGGCTTTAAGAAAAACTAAATAAGCTCCTCCAAAACCAAACAGCAATCCCACAAAAACCAAAAAGCAAGCCCCCCAAAAACCAAATAGCAATGCCCCCCTCACCCCTCCCCCTAAAAAAAACCAAATAAGCAAACAAAACCACCCACAACTCCCCAAACCTCCCACAAACACCAAAAAAACCACCACCAAAAAAATCCACCCAGAAGAAAACACAACAGAATTTTATTGTTACATAATGCAGAAACACTTTTGACTCAATGCTGCTATGAAAAAGTAAATTGAAAAATCAAGCGTAATGTCCCCAGAGTCCTTGCTTTGAGAACAAGCTTGGTACAGGGGAAAACAATGCAAGAAATGTTCCTTTGGGCTTTAGAGCAGACAAGGGAGGTTATTCAGTCCCTGTATTCAGCACTGCTCAGGCCATACCTTGAGTGATGTGTCCAGTTCTGAGCTCCTCAAATCAAGAGAGATGTTGAGGGGCTGGAAGGTGTCCAGAGAAGGGCGATGAAGCTGGTGAGGGGCCTGGAGCACAGCCCTGTGAGGAGAGGCTGAGGGAGCTGGGGATGTGCAGCCTGCAGAAGAGGAGGCTCAGGGCAGAGCTCATTGCTGTCTACAGCTACCTGAAGGGAGGCTGTAGCCAGGTGGGGTTGGTCTCTTCTGCCAGGCAACCAGCAACAGAGCAAGGAGACACAGTCTCAAGTTGTGCCAGGGGAGTCTTCACAGAGAGAGTGATTGGCATTGGCATAGACTGCCCAGGGAGGTGGTGGAGTCATCATCCTTGTAGGTGTTCAAGCAAAGACTGGATGGGGCACTTAGTGCCATGGTCTAGTTGATGGCTAGAGCTAGGTGCTAGGTTGGACTGAATGATCTTGGAGGTCTCTTCCAAGCTGGTTGATTCTATGATTCAAAAGCCACCAGACACTGCTCCCAAGGCAAACCAGCACCTGCTACACTTTCCCTTTGCACTCTGGATGCAGGCAAGACTGACAGCAGATTCAGTGAGCAGAGCTAGCCAGGGAAACCACAGCAAGGAAAGAGTCTGTCAAAAACTCTAGGGTTAATGAACCATGTGGCAGCACCTTGGGACTCTCATCTCATTCCAATGAGTGGTTGTAAATGGAAATTAAAAACACCAGCAAAGTTAAAAGCATGAAAAGGGGAAGAGATTTACACTCACCTGCATGGGGAGTTTTGAATCCCTCATTCCCTCAAGACAGACTCCTAACTCACCCAGCAGGAACTGTGGTTTGTCAGGATGCTTTGGTGCATCCAAAAATCTTTGCTGCAGATTTTCCACATGAACACCCAGCACATATGATTTGCACTCCATGAGCTGTGTGTGTTACCAGGATGGGATCTGCAGACAAAAAAAAGAAGCAAACACACATGTCAACTAGTTTTTACTTGCTTCTGCTTTTAACAAGACCTTGGAGTGCATGCATAATTCTCTCCCCATATTACACATACTCGTGCACACNTCTTCTGCAGACTGAACAGCCCCAACTCCCTCAGTCTGTCCTCACAGCAGAGCTGCTACAGCACTCTGAGCATCCTCCTGGCCCTTCTCTGGACACACTTCAGCATCTCCACATCCTTCTTGTAATGAGGGCTCCAGAACTGGATGCAGTACTCCAGGGGGGGTCTCAGCAGAGCAGAGTAGAGGGGGGGAATCACCTCCCTGGACCTGCTGGCCACACTTCTCCTGATGCAGCCCAGGCTCTGGTTGGCTTTCTGGGCTGCAAGTGCACACTGCTGGCTCATGTTGAGCTTCTCATCCACCAGCACCCCCAAGTCCCTCTCCTCAGAACTGCTCTCCAGCCAGGCATTGCCCAGCTTGGATTTGTGCTTGAGATTGCCTCGACCCAGCTGCAGGACCTTGCACTTGGTCTTGTTGAACCTCATGAGGTTGGCTTGTGCCCACCTCTCCAGCCTGTCAAGGTTTCTCTGGATGGCATCCATGCCCTCCAGTGTGTCTGCTGCAACACACAGCTTGGTGTGGTCATCAAACTTGCTGAGGCTGCACTCAGTGCTACTCTCCATGGTGCCCACAAAGATGTGGGTTTGGGTCTGGGTTTTTTGGTTGTTTGGTTGTTGGTTGGTTTGGGTTTTGAGGTTTTGGTTGTTTGTTTTATTTGTTGGGGGGGGTCTTGTTTGTTTTCCTTGGGTTTGGAGGGAAGGAGTATTTGTTTCTTTCCCTTTCAAGAGTTGTTTTGTTGTTTTTCTTTGAGGTCTATAAGAAAGATTTCAGAAAACTGTTACTTTTTGAAGTTCTTTCCTAACTCACAATAGAACAAAATCAGCTGCAGTGATCTGTGATCTCTTTCATCATCCTGTCCTGCCACAAGCAGCCATTTTCAGATCCTTCATAACAAGCAAGAAGTTACCAGGACTCTAGACTGTCTGAAAAAGAGTACCTGTGATCTGGAAGCAAGTCTGAAATGCAGATTGAAGGCATTTGAGACATAAGGTGCTTGAGGAGCAGTTGTAAAGCTGGAAAAACACGTGATTTCACCAACAGTTTTTCAGATAAAACGATTTGCACCATATGAAAGTCATTTATTCCCCCCCACTTTGTGTGGAAAATGAAATAAATAATAAATAAAACAGGTAAGCTGAGCTAAATCATAAGGGTTTTTAAATTAAACTCTTTGGTCTTTCTGTCTTCTTGAGGCTTGGGAAGCTGCAGTTTGAGGGATTGAGTGGCTGCCCCTGGAGGTGTTGACTGGGCAGCTCTTTTTAGAGAGGGACAGTGTCTATCTTGGCAAAGATGGTAGGAATCAGCAAGGAATTTTCAAGCCTAGAGCAAATATAAAAGCCAAGTGGAAACCTACTCTACACAAGCCTTGTCCTTTGAGCTGCCTCCCTCCTGAAGAGAAATGTTTTACCCTGGCAAATTACACAAATTGAAAGCTCTGAAATGTTTTTGTTGTTAAGCTTTCCTGTGTTACAAAAATAGTTTGTTGGGTTTTTTTTTCTCCCAGTTTCAGCTTACCTAACCAAAAATGACCTCACTGCTGCCTACAACTACCTGAAGGGAGGCTGTAGCCAGGTGGGGGTTGGTCTCTTCTCCCAGGCAACCAGCAACAGGACAAGGGGACACAGTCTCAAGTTGTGCCAGGGGAAGTATAGGCTGGATGTTAGGAGGAAGTTGTTGCCAGAGAGAGTGATTGGCATTGGAATGGGCTGCCCAGGGAGGTGGTGGAGTCACCGTTCCTGGGGGTGTTCAGGAAAAGCCTGGATGAGGCACTTGGTGCCATGGTCTGGTTGATTGTCTAGGGCTGGGTGCTAGGTTGGACTGGATGATCTTGGAGGTCTCTTCCAACCTGGTTGAGCCTATTCTATTCTATTTAAAAATTATTGGAACATAGAGAAAAAGGGAAAAGAGTAAAAAAAGGGTTTTAAATTCTAGGAACATTTTTTTCCTGCAGTAAACTCAGAGTGACTGAGGTTTGCAACTAAAGCTGAGCATGTAATATTTTTCCATTGCTTACAGTTCCCTTCTGAACTTCCATTTTGTGGGAATACACTTGGATCACCGCTGACCTGTCTCTGGAAAAGGCTCACTGTGTATTTTGGCTTGGCTTCCTTCCATTTCTACTCCTCTAAGCCGTTTCCCATTTCAACATCTCTTATTGCCACATTTCCAAGCATGTTACACAACTCTAAAGAAGTAATTTATAGGAATATTAGCAATTCAGCTGTGACCAGACAAGCACTTTCCCCTTTTAACAGATCATCCCTTCCTGGGAAGCCACAGTTAGGTGGCTGTTTACTCACTTGTTTACAGCGTTGCACTGGATGCAAGATTTCACTTGTGAAATCACTTTCACACTTCAGGTGTCTACAACTACCTGAAGGGAGGTTGTAGCCAGATGGGGATTGGTCTCTTCTGCCAGGCAACCAGCAACAGGACAAGGGGACACAGTCTCAAGTTGTGCCGAGGGAAGTATAGGCTGGATGTGAGGAGGAAGTTGTTGGCAGAGAGAGTGATTGGCATTGGAATGGGCTGCCCAGGGAGGTGGTGGAGTCACCGTTTCTGGGGGTGTTCAGGAAAAGCCTGGATGAGGCACTTAGTGCCATGGTCTGGTTGACTGGATAGGGCTGGGTGTTAGGTTGGACTGGATGATCTTGGAGGTCTCTTCTAACCTGGTTGATTCTATTCTATTCTATTCTATTCTATTCTATTCTATTCTATTCTATTTAAAGAGGCAAATGGATCTAAAGCAGCATAAACTTATGAAAGCCAGTGCTCTGCTCAGCTTTTAAAGCAAATTCGGGCTGGAAATACTCTGAGAGGACTTTTCCAACAAAGCCTGGAAGAGTGTCATAGGTGAGTGTGTAACCTTCCTATTGCAAACCAAATCCTGCCAAATGCATGCACAGAGAGGTCCTGTTTTGATGTCTATGGCCTGAGGCAGAACAACAATCCAGATGAGTGTTCAGAGCACTCTGGGATTGTAACCCAGCACCAAGCACAGGGCACTCTTACTATGCCAGCAGATACAAGGATATGAGGCTGCATAACTTGTCCCAGGACTGTAGTTACTCATAAACACTAAGTGGCTTAAAGGCAGTCTCAGCAAAGGTACTGAAATTCGCAACAGTTGCCTGATCCTGCGAGCTCTGTTTGCTTGCAGACTGGCTCCCACAGGATACTCCTACAAGCACTAAGTTTGCCAGGTCAAAAACCTTTAGTTCCCAGCATTTTCCCAGAAACCCGTGTCCATTTCAACTTCTCTGGGAAAGGAGGACCCCCCATTAAGAAAGCTTAAAACTTGAGCCACAGTCAAGACCATTAATCCAGCTCTCTGCAGTATAAAAGCTTCTGAGTCATAAGATGAAGTGTGTTCCGCTGACTTTCAGTGGTACTTTTTACTCTGCTCCAAAAGCTGCCAGTTCTGCAAAAAAGCTTACCAGGTGGAGTCCCTGTCTGCTGCAGTTTAAGGCCTGACTCTTTAGCTATAGAATATATATAGAATATATATTTCTTTAGAAATAGAATAACTGATGTTAAATTTCTGCATGCGTTAGAAGTTGCATCTCATGGTCACATTTATTTCTGCTTGGCCTCCAGCATTGATGAAGACCTTTGAAAAGATGTTGTTGCATGAATTAAGGGTATCACAGAATCACAGAATCAACCAGCTTGCAAGATACCTCCAAGATCATCCAGTCCAACCTGTCACCCAGCCCTATCCAGTCATCTAGACCACGGCACTAAATGCCTCATCCAGTCTTTAATTGCTCAAGACATATCCAAGAATTCTACCTTCAAGCTGACCCAGAATCATAGAATCATAAAATGGTTTAGGTTGGAAGGGACCTCAAGGATCATCCAGCTCCAACCCCCTGCCATAGGCAGGGACACCTCCCACTAGAGCAGGTTGCTCAAGGCCTCATCCAGCCTGGCCTTAAACGCCTCCAGGGAGGAAGCATCCACAACCTCCCTGGGCAACCTGTTCCAGTGTCTTACCACCCTCACTGTAAAGAACTTCCTCCTAACATCCAGTCTAAATCTCCCCTCTTCCAGCTTAAACCCATTCCCCCTCGTCCTGACATTACTAGACCTTGTAAATAGTCCCTCCCCAGCCTTCCTGTAGGCTCCCTTCAGATACTGGAAAGCCACTATAAGGTCTCCTCGAAGCCTTCTCTTCTCCAGGCTGAAGAGCCCCAACTCTCTCAGCCTGTCCTCATAGCAGAGCTGCTGCAGCCCTCTGATCATCTTCGTGGCTCTCCTCTGGACCCGCTCCAGCAGTTCCATGTCCTTCTTGTGTTGGGGGCTCCAGAACTGCACACAGTACTCCAGGTGGGGTCTGACGAGAGCAGAGTAAAGGGGGAGAATCACCTCCCTTGCCCTGCTGGCCACACTTCTCTTGATGCAGCCCAGCACTCGGTTGGCTGTCTGGGCTGCATGTGCACACTGCCGGCTCATGTTGAGCTTCTCGTCGACCCAGACCCCCAGGTCCTTCTCCTCAGGGCTGCTCTCAGCCATTCACCACCCAGCCTGTATCTGTGCCTGGGATTGCACCGACCCAGGTGCAGGACCTTACACTTGGCCTTGTTAAACGTCATGAGGTTGGCCTGGGCCCACCTCTCCAGCCTGTCCAGGTCCCTCTGGATGGCATCCCTGCCCTCCAGCAAGTCAGCTGTGCCACACAGCTTGGTGTCATCTGCAAACTTGCTGAGGGTGCACTCAATTCCTCTGTCCATATCACTGACAAAGATGTTACAGAGCACTGGTCCCAGCACTGACCCCTGAGGAACACCACTTGTCACCGGTCGCCAGGTGGACATTGTGCCATTGATCACCACTCTCTGCATGCCACCATCCAGCCAATTCCTTATCCAGTGAGTGCTCCACCCATCCAGTTTGTGCTTTTCCACTTTGGTGACCAGGATGTCATGTGGGACAGAGTCGAATGCCTTACTCAGGTAAGAAGGTAAGAAGTACTGCAGCTGTACTCTGCTCTACCATGATCATCTTTATCCTCTGTCACACAGTTGGTATAACCTCACGCCAAAGTTGAGAACTGTGAAACTTCTCGACCTCTCACAGAAATGAGAGAGAAGTCTAAAGAAATGCTCTCCATCCAAGTCAGAGAGCACAGCCAAAAGCACAGCAGTGAACTGCTGAGACAGCAAATAGAGATGATTGCTGCCTGACATCCACCAGGAGGTAAAGCAGGTCTACTAAAAGCAACACACCCAGCCTTGTCTATGAGCACATGGGGAGACAGCCTCACACACATTAAATGACATCTTTCAATTTAAGGTTCCCCAAGCAATTCAACACAGTCTGTACTAGCTTCAGGTACGAGCAGGTTTGGTGTCTTTCCTTCCCCAAAGCTGTGAGTTCTGCAGCCTACCAAACAATGGCATCATATATCACCACATGCCACCACAGATAGGTCTTCATCAGAAAAGACTCGCTCAGATGTAGGCAAAAAATAAGTATCTCCATCACTGGTGCCACACAGTCACTAATAATACCCTCAGCCTGCAGCCATGGGCACAGAAAAGCAGCCCCATGCCTGAAGTGACAGACACCAAGCACCCCCATGCCTGCACCTGAAGTGACAGATATCATTCTCACCATACACTGTTCACTCTCATCATCCTAGTAATACCACTGATGTCTTCTCTGGCTTCAGCTGCTGCCTACCTATCACTCCAGCATCACTGGATGGGCAGTGGGATGTCTCGCTACTGGGTGTCCTGCAGTCAAAAAGCAGTGACTGCTCCACCAGCCCAACTGGCCATTGCACAGGATCACAGGGTCATAGGGTATTAGGGGTTGGAAGGGACCCAAGGAGATCATCGAGTCCAACCCCCCTGCCAGAGCAGGACCACACAATCTAGCTCAGGTCACAGAGGAACACATCCAGACAGGCCTTGAAATTCTCCAGAGAAGGAGACCCCACAGCCTCTCTGGGGAGACTGTTTCAGTAAAGAAGTTCCCCCTTGTGTTCAGGTGAAACCTCTTTTGCTGCAGCTTACACTTATTGCCCCTTGTCCTATCCCAAGGAGCAGTGAACAGAGCCTGTCCCCCTCTCCTGGCCAGCCCTCAGATGTTTATAACCATTTATTAAATCCCCTCTTGGTCTTCTCTTCTCCAGATTAAAAAGTCCCAGGTCCCTCAGCCTATCCCCTCCAATCCCCTAATCATCCTTGTAGCCCTCTGCTGGAGCCTCTACATCATATCCCCGTTTTTNCTAGCTCAGGTCACAGAGGAACACATCCAGACAGGCCTTGAAATTCTCCAGAGAAGGAGACCCCACAGCCTCTCTGGGGAGACTGTTTCCGTAGAAGTTCCCCCTTGTGTTGAGGTGAAACCTCTTTTGCTGCAGCTTACACTTATTGCCCCTTGTCCTATCCCAAGGAGCAGTGAACAGAGCCTGTCCCCCTCTCCTGGCCAGCCCTCAGATGTTTATAAACATTTATTAAATCCCCTCTTGGTCTTCTCTTCTCCAGATTAAAAAGTCCCAGGTCCCTCAGCCTATACCCTCCAATCCCCTAATCATCCTTGTAGCCCTCTGCTGGAGCCTCTACATCATATCCCCGTTTTTTCTGGGGGGGAGCCCAAAACTGAACGCAGTATTCAAGATGAGGTCTCACCAGGGCAGAGTAGAGGGGAAAGAGAACCTCCCTTGATCTGCTGGACACACTCTTCCTAATGACTTCATGTATCACCTCCTCACATCATAGCAGGTTGTCTCATTATGCACAGTTGCTGCACATGTTTTAGTCAGGGACAGTCAGGCTTGTGAGTGTGTGGACAGGGCTTGGCAAGATAGATGCTCAATAATGTGAGGGAGCTAATTCAGCCCGGAGCAGACAAAGCAGTTCAATATCTGGAACAGGGTCCCCAGAGACATTTTGGAGTCTCCTTCTCTATAGACTTTCAAAGCCTGTCTGGTTGCCTTCCTCTGTGACCTGATCTAGATTGTATGGTCCCGCTCAGGCAGGGGGGTTGGACTCGATGATCTCTTTGGGTCCCTTCCAATCACTGACATCCTGTGATCTTGCATTACACCACTGCATCCATATGCTTGAGCTTCTTTGGCCTAACAGATACAAGCTAGTCTCTGCCTACCATCTCTTTTAGAAGCAAAGCATCAAGAAAAGGGTTTAGTGATTTAATTGTTTTGGAATGGATTTTTTTCTGTTTGATTTGGTGGAGTTTTGGTTGCTTGGTGGTTTGAGGGTTTTTTGTTTGTGTTTTTTGGTTTTATTCTGTTTTAATAATCTTACCAAAACTGAAAAGCAACGAAGCAGCACAGGGCACAGAAAAGAACAAGGAGCAGAGGGAAGCAGAAATGTCACAAGCTGCTCCCCCACAAAGGCACTGAGTCACGTAACCCACCCCCAGCTTTTAAATATCAGGACTAACAAGTATGTCTTCTGCCTCTGGGAGCTTTCCATTTCTTTCCAGGGTAAAACTGAGGACTGTGTAGGTAGTAACAAGGCAATGAGTAGGCAAACCAAGTGACAGATTTTTTGTCAAAAATACTGGACAGAAAATTCCCCCATCCTCTGGAAGGGCTTCAGTTGCTATAGAATCACAAAAATAGCACTGGGCTATAAAGGCACTGCAAGACAATCATTTTCTTCCACTGCCCAAGCCAGTGGAGGGGTAAATGGCACAAAAATACAGGACTGAGACCAGAGCCATAATCTATTGGGAGCCTCTGAGACAGAAGGAAAATATATTTGAGCCCTCCTGGGTGAACTTTCTGGGAAATAATAAACTTAATGAAAAACTGCCATACCCAGACTCCATACAGAGATTACTGCTGGCTGTGCCAGCACAGTCTGATCTGGCAATCAGCTGGCTCCCCTCAGCAGCAAGGACTTGGATTTCCTTTATCAAGGACATTTTGCCCACATTCAAGCTCAATGCATGCTAATCTACCAGGACCTTACTAGATGCACCATGGAAATACCAGGGATTAATCAGGGGACTTGTTATCCAAATTTCCTCTGGTGGCAATTTGAACTTCTCAGTACTACAGCAAAGCTCAGAGAAGATGCATCACCCATTGTTTCTACAGGCTGGGGACAGAGTGCTGTGTCCAGTTCTGGGCCACTCAATTCAAGAGAGATGTTGAGGTACTGGAACGTATCCAGAGAAGGGCAACGAAGCTGGTGAGGGGCCTGGAGCACAGCCCTGTGAGGAGAGGCTGAGGGAGCTGGGGGTGTGCAGCCTGCAGAAGAGGAGGCTCAGGGCAGACCTCATTGCTGTCTACAGCTAACTGAAGGGAGGCTGTAG
>WAAF01014487.1:168377-183846 GCA_013400475.1 Tricholaema leucomelas | reverse complement strand
GCCCAGGTGGCCAAGAGAGCCAATGGCATCCTGGCCTCTATCAGGAATAGTGTGGCCAGCAGGACAAGGGAGGTTATTCTGCCCTTGTACTCAACACTGGTCAGGCCACACCTTGAGTACTGTGTCCACTTCTGGGCTCCTCAATTCAAGAGAGATGTTGAGGTACTGGAACGTGTCCAGAGAAGGGCAGCTAGGCTGGGGAGGGGCCTGGAACACAAACCCTATGAGGAGAGGCTGAGGGAGCTGGGGGTGTTTAGCCTGGGGAAGAGGAGGCTCAGGGGGGACCTCATTGCTGTCTACAACTACCTGAAGGGAGGTTGTAGCCAGGTGGGGTTGGTCTCTTCTCCCAGGCAGCCAGCAACAGAACAAGGGGACACAGCCTCAAGTTGTGCCAGGGGAGGTCTAGGCTGGATGTTAGGAGGAAGTTGTTGTCAGAGAGAGTGATTGGCATTGGAATGGGCTGCCCAGGGAGGTGGTGGAGTCACCGTCCCTGGGGGTGTTGAAGCAAAGCCTGGATGAGGCACTTAGTGCCATGGTCTGGTTGACTGGATAGGGCTGGGTGCTAGGTTGGACTGGATGAGCTTGGAGGTCTCTTCCAGCCTGGTTGATTCTATTCTATTCTATTCACAACACATGTGCAGCTTGTTGCTTGGTCCTATTCAGGAGCTGCCTGGGCCTTTGTCAGACTGCTGGATTAGATGAGCACTCTTTGAGTGGAGAGGTTAATGGGTACAAGTTGTCCTTCTTGCACCTTGGAGAGCACGCAGCACGTTACCAAAACTACAGGCAGATTAAAACCAGCAATGGTATCATTGAATGCCTCTGTGAGGATGCAGGTGCTGTAATGATAAGTTTGTGGCAGAATCTCAAAGGGAAGAGGGTTGAGAGCAATTCCCACTTCACAGTGCAATCAATCATTGGACTAGCATAGAATTACTACACCAGGTATAACACATAGTAATTTTCCTTTTCAGAAAGCTTAACTGTATTTTCAAGGTAGCCCAACAGTCCTAGTGTCTACCTGATATATCTATGATAAAGAAATACTATTAAAAAAATATAATTACCCCCCCCCAAGACTAAAATAACATACAATTTAGGCTAAGAGTAACTTGGCTTTGCTCTTAGTTTCAGGTGTGTACAGGCATCTACTTGTTTTATAGCGCATTGTTAATTGCTATAGATCCAAAGGATAAAAGTGTTGAGAAGTAGATAAGTTTTACTATGTGACAGGATAAATTTTACTCCATTCTAGCTCTGCAGAGCTAATAGGTGCAAAATTATCCCAGATGAGCACAAAAACTTATGTATATGCAGAAAGCAAGGTGAAAAGCAGGAAAAGAACAGTGCCTGCCTATTCTAAGAAGCTGCTTCTGAAGCCACCTACAAAAGAGAGGATTAAGGCTAATCTGCCTGGGAACACAGATCTAGAATCTTTTAAAGATAGATCTAGTCTGAGTGTGCAAAGCAAAAGCCAGAGGCTACAAATGTACATATTAAAACAAGCTTCATGACATATTTGAACTACAGGTCAGAGGCATTAAGGTTTAATAATTAGGAGTGGGAAGATTGGTTTCTCCCACGTGCCTTTATTTTTCACAGACATAAAATGTCAGCAGCAAAATGTGAAAGCTTGATAGTAAGCACTGGCATTGCTTTCCACCTGTAACTCCACAGCATCTCTCTTGCTGTACTCTGAAACTTATTAATCTGTGCATAAAAAGCTGGAATGATTTTCTGGATATGATGTTGTTGAGCCACTAAAAATAAATAAGTAAATAAATAAATACATTATNCCTAGAGCAGGCTGCCCACAGCCTCATCCAGCCTGGCCTCCTTCAGGGATGGGGTCTCAATCACCTCCCTGGACAACTCATTCCAGGCTCTCACCACTCTCATGTTGAACAACTTCCTCCTCATATCCAGTCTGAACCTACCCACTCCCAGTTTTGCTCCATTCCCTCCAGTCCTGTCACTTCCTGATAACCTAAAAAGTCCCTCCCCAGCTTTTTTTGTAGCCCACTTCAGATCCTGGAAGGTCACAATAAGGTCACCTGGGAGCCTTCTCTTCTCCAGACTGAGCATATCTATCTTTAAATATATATATATGTAAGTGTGTAGGAAGGTATTTGATGCTCAGATACATCCAGAAGTAAAAAAGCTTTTTTTTTTTTGGCTTAAGTAGAAAGTGTAATCAGAGCATGGGCATGAAGGGAACAAGCATTTACTTGTCTCTTCTGCAGTTCTTAGAACTGATAGACAGCTTACATAGAAGTATTCTACACTCTGTCCTGTGCTGCTAAGAATGGAATGATTCACTGATGTTCTGTATCTAAGTGTTGATGCACTCACTGAACTGTTGATTATTACTCTGAGTGTCAGCAAGCCCTCTACTAATGTCAAATCAAGGCAGGCTGTTGAGATATTCGCCTTGTTGGAGATAGTCAGGTGATCAGTATGTTTAACACAGACTGCTGAAGAGTTAAATATCTGCTGTGGTTTGCATTTGCAAGCAGTTTACAGATGACACATAACCCAGCTGCAATTCATACAGCTACTTGTGTACCAGCATGACAATCCCAAGCATGGTAAAATCATAACACCACGAAGGACACTGTGGAGTGCCATCATCAGTTGATAGGATTGTTTGCAATTAATCTGGGTTTCTAGGATCTTCTGGCAAACTTTGTTTTATGAGGAACAGTATGGCCAGCAGGAGGACAAGGGAGGTTATTGTTCCCCTGTTCTCAAAACTGGTCAGGCCACATCTTGAGTGCTGTGTCCAGTTCTGGGCTCCTCAACTCGGGAGAGATGTTGAGATACTGGAACATGTCCAGAGAAGGAAAACAAAGCTGGTGAGAGGCCTGGAACACAAACCCTATGAGGACAGGCTGAGAGAGCTGAGGGTGTGCAGCCTGGGGAAGAGAAGGCTCAGGGGTGACCTCATTGCTGTCTACAAATACTTGAAGGGAGGTTGTAGCCAGGTGGGGTTGGTCTCCTCTCCCAGGCAAGCAGCAAGAGAACAAGGGGACACAGTCTCAAGTTGTGCCAGGGAAGGTCTAGGCTGGATGTTAGGAGGAAGTTCTTGCCAGAGAGAGTGATTGGCATTGGAATGGGCTGCCCAGGGAGGTGGTGGAGTCACCATACCTGGAGGTGTTCAAGCAAAGACTGGTTGAGGCAATAAATGCCATGGTCTAGTTGACTGGCTAGGGCTGGGTGCTAGATTGGACTGGATGATCTTGGAGGTCTCTTCCAACTTGGTTGATTCTATGATTCTATGATCTTTCTCTTTGATAATCATAAAATATGCTTTTGGTAGCTCTTCTATACTAAATTGCATATTATTCTATTTCCAGTGTTTATTCATCTGCTCTATTCTATATTACAGACCAGAAGCTTATGGTCTTGAGTCCAAACACTAGACCTGCATCAGCAGCTGCTGATAACAACAGCTCACTTCTCTGGTTCCTTGGGAAACTCTGTCCCATCTTAACACAGACTCCAAAGATGAGTTCAGTGTTTATTTTTCCCTTGGCTACCTCTGATCTGGGCAGCCACTGGTAAAGAATACAGCTTGTCTTTTCAACAGTGTGACAGATGACAGATATATCTCTGCTCTCTGTTCAGCTCCCTAAGCCACACTGCAATTCAGCATTTAAAATACCTCCAGCTCCAACTGGAACACAGAAAGAAAGACCATAGTGTACAAAACTGCTTTAGTGATGCAGTAGCTAGGGCAAAGGGAGCAGCTCTTTGATCAATGAAACTTTCCTAAGCGCTGCCTTTATATAGCAGAACAAGCTCCTAAATTACCCAGGGACCGTCATAGGTGTCATAATTCATTGCATATGCAAGAAATGTTCTTTGGCCATTAGTCTCATGATATTATTTCCTTGACATATGTCTCTGGACCTGTTTCAGCACCTCAGTGCTTTTGGTGTAGTGAGTGGCCTAAAACTGAACATGATGCTCAAGGTGTGACCTCATCAGGTCTTTTCTTGAACTCCTCCAGGGATGGCGACTCCACCACCTCCCTGAGCAGCCCATTCCAATGTTAATCACTCTCTCTGGGAAGAACTTCCTCCTAACATCCAGCCTAGACCTCCCCTGGCACAACTTGCAAGGATGCTTTTCTGTGGAGTTTGTCAGGAGTTCTTCTGGTGGAGTTGTTCTGTGGGAGTTGTTCCTTGAATTCTTCTGGTAGAGGTGCATCAGTGGAAGTGTTCTGGTGAAGATGCACTTCTTGGCAGGCATTGCTCATGTCTTTTCATAAGTTTTTTTAGTTCAATGTCAAGGTGCAGCTCCCCAGGGAATCTTCCAGTGTATTCTCACCCCTTTGCAGGGGTCTGGTGGCCAGGGGCACCGGGAAGAGCCTCTACTTCCTCCCTGCACTGCTTACCTGTCCATACCCTGAATACATATAAGCCTTCTCTCTTTGGGATAGCTGATTTAAGGCATGCACATTCTGGGCATTCAAGCCAGGCTGAAGTCCTAGAAGGCCACAAAGACACTGTATCTCTGTTGATTTGCATCCCTGAGCCTTCAGCCAGGAACCTCAGATGAGTCCTGGAAGTTAGCAAAGACAATCTTTATCTTTGGATAAAGAGGAGAGGACAAGGGAGAGACGATTTTAGACCCCCACATTAGAGAAGGAAGTTTTCTCCTTATATCATTAACTTAGGTCCCAGGCAGGCAGTAGACTTCCCTAAGAAGTGTGTCTGCTCTATGTATAAAGCCTGCTGATTCCCTCTCTGCACTGACATCTGAAACTGAGCATGTCAAAATGGTTGTAAAAATCACACTGTCAGAGAAAGGGTAGGCAAGACAGAGAATTGCATGAGAAAGAGAGCTGGAAGGTATAAGGCTTCATACGTGGTTTTATCCAAAGGTCACTCAAGGACACTGCATTTTGTTGCCGACCTTAAAATTTGCATTGAACTGAAGACACAGTGCCAGGAGCTTCGGAAGTTCAGCAGGGTAATATCCCAGGAGGCTGACTGTCGTGTGTCATTCCCCCCCCCACTTACATTGTTTGGGTTTGGTACATCTTTTCTTTCTAGTCAAGGCTTGAAATAAATGTGTCCTGTCACAAGCTGAACCCTAGGGAAGTTTCATCCATCTATTAGCATGCACTTATTTAACAGGAGTAGCACAAGGCAACAGGCACCTATTTTCATCCCAAAATTCCACAAGTCCTAACAGTTTAACCTGTCATGAATATTTTAAAGTGGGTGTTGAACTTCTCCTTAGAAATTCTCCTGGCTGTGGCACAAGCTTCAGAATTACAACTGCTCTGTTGCAATTAGGAAATAGATATCAAAATCCTAAGGCAGAAACACCTGAGGTAGCATATTAAATATTGACTCAGGAAAAAATGCATTAAGCACAATCATTGAGACGGTGAATTATTCTAATTAGATGTCCACAAGAGCCACAGTTGTGGTTTTGTTTCTTTCAACTCTAAACATTAAGCATTTTGTTTGGCAGGAAAATGTATTTACATGGAAAATGAGGAGCCTGTGGGTTTTTTTTTTTTTGGTTGTTTTCTTTTTGGGGAGAGGTTGAGAAAATTGAATTTCCCCTATTTCCATTGCTAAACAATCCAAGTTAGCTGAGACCAATGCACAGCAGCTTGTCACTTTGTAAGGATAGTAAGCCTGGTTCATATGCCATGGCTTGTTAGTTTTATCAGGTTCATATGCCATGGCTTGTTAGTTTTATCAGGTTAAGAACTATGCCATTGATAAGCATCCTTCAGAGCTTCTATTACTTTATTCTTTATTTCCTAGATACACAGAAGTTAGTTTTACCATATATAAAATTACACAACACTGAATGGGTTCTGTATTAATGTTTTTTTTCCTCTTATTCAGATAATTAAAGTTCTTATTACCTACTGCAGATTCAGTCTGTCTGAACTGGGTTTTTTTCTTTTCTACTTTTTCTTCTTTCTTTTTCTTTTCCTTTTCCTTTTCCTTTTCCTTTTCCTTTTCCTTTTCCTTTTCCTTTTCCTTTTTCTTTCTCTTTTCCTTTTTCTTTTCCTTTTCCTTTCTCTTTTCTTTTTCCTTTTCCTTTCTTTTCCCTTTCCTGTCTCCTTTCCTTTTCCTTTTTCTTTTTTCTTTTCCCTTTTCTTCTCCTTTTTATTTTTATTCTTATTCTTATTTTTATTTTCCTTTCACTTTTTATTTCCCTTTTCCTTTTCCTTTTTTCTTTTTCTTTCTTCCTCTTTTCCTTTTCCTTTTCCTTTCTCTTTTCCTCACCAGCCTCGTTGCCCTTCTCTGGACACGTTCAAGCATCTCAATGTCCCTTTTAAACTCTTTTTGAAGCTAAAATTGCAATTCACATGCACACATCCATAAAGTAGTCTTACTGTAGACACATTTCTTATTTAAAGGAAAAAAAAATCAGCAACATGCTAAACAATGGTTTCATTTTTAATTGTTTTCTCTGTTCTGCATGATTTTCCCCATTGCTGCATATTGGTACTTGCTTTATCATCACGTTGTGCATTTTGTATGCTCTGTAATAATTTGCTTGTGCTTGCACAGTTCTCAAATAAGTCATCACAAAGGTGATAGTTACTTCTAAATGAGGAAAGGAAACAGTATGAAACATTAAAGCATTTTTATTACATATTAATCAGAAAAGCATGGTTTTTTTTCCTGTTCTGCTTTAACATCCCACTCTCCTTTCCCAGAAACACGAGCCCTTGTGACAGCATCCAAAGGAGGGAAAGTAATAACCAACTGGGGCAGAGACATTCTGTCATTCAACACTATGTATCTGCGTTAATCTGGTTTTAATTTGCTTATTGCTCAGCCTGAGCACTCAGGATCGAGTGTCAGGTTTTCTTTTAAGGAATTCCAAATATTGTTAAAAGTCAAATGGGAAAAGTAACAGGGAATGTAGGTCATCTTAACTGCTAAATGCTTGTCATCTGTGAAAGCAAAGTGTGTCACAGACTGACCGTATAAACACATTGATTATTGTATCCTTCATTTACTTCCTCTGCCCTCCTTTCTTTATTCATAAGTCAGAAGCTAGGTGCTAAAAACTTCATTGGAAGCTTAAACCCCAGACTTTACTGTATGAGGAAGTTTCTGAGTAAGACATCAAGTTTCTAGCCATCAGAAGACAATTTATTGATACTTGTCAAAAGGAAGTATCAGTCTAACAGAAATCAAGACAAAAGGAATGCCTGATGAATTTCCTTTGAAGTGCCTTTTATAAAAGTCCTTGGTAATACATATTGATGAACTCCAAATTGTCTTGCCTGAAGGGAAAAGAAAGTAGACTGCTTTACACTGTCTTATAAATATTCATCAAAAGAACAAGACTTATGTTTCCAGGCGTGAGGTGAATGATTACGGTTGTATGATTGCCTTGGAATCTGGATAATTAGCAAAACAGCCTATGACAGTGGGAGAATTTTAAACTTGGTATCTTGCCATCAGTCCTTTTGGATTTAAAGGCAGTGCCTGATATTCTGAGAGGAAGCAAATTTATGGGTTGATGGATTGATATAATTAAGCTCTCCATTAGTTTCATCTACTGTTTGTTTGCCTGTTTGTTTAGCCAAAAATTAAAGGCAAAGTTGTGTAGCAGGTCTCTGTTCTGACTGGAACAAAACCATGGAGGTCTCTGTTCTGACTGGAACAAAACCATGGCATCTGCACTGTGAATGTCTTGCTGGGAAAAAAAAAAAGTAGTGGAAAAATCTCTTTAATCAGAGAATCACAGAAGGTAGGAGAGCTCTGCAGAGGGACCTGGACAGGCTGGATGGGTGGGCAGAGGCCAATGGAATGAAGTTTAACAAGGCCAAGTGCAGGGTTCTGCACTTTGGCCACAATAACCCCAAGCAACGCTAGAGGCTGGGGTGCTAGAGGCTGGAGAGCAGCCAGGAGGAAAGGGACCTGGGAGTCCTGGTGGATAGTAGGCTGAAGATGAGCCAGCAGTGTGCCCAGGTGGCCAAGAAAGCCAATGGCATCCTGGCCTGTATCAGGAACAGTGTGGCCAGCAGGACGAGGGAGTTTATTCTTCCCCTGTACTCAACACTGGTCAGGCCATACCTTGAATGCTGTGTCCAGTTCTGGGCTCCTCAATTCAAGAGAGATGTTGAGGTGCTGGAATGTGTCCAGAGAAGGGCAACAAAGCTGGTGAGGGGCCTGGAACACAAATCACAGATTCACAGATTCACAGATTGTTAGAGGTTGGAAGGGACCTTCAGAGATCATTGAGTCCAACCTCCCTGCCAAAAGCAGGATCACCCAGGGTAGTCCAAACAGTCCTGCATCCAGGAGGGTTTTGAAAGTCTCCAGAGGAGACTGCACAGCCAACCTAGGCAGCTTGTCCCAGTGCTCTGTAATCCTCACTGTGAAGCTTCTCCTCATGTCGAGGTGAAATCTTCTAGGTTCAAGTTTGGATCCATTGTTACTTCCCTTATTACTGTGCACCACCACAAAGAGACTGCCCCCTCCACTTGACACCCACCTCTCAGATATTTATAGACATTAATTAAGAGAAGGAAAATTAATTAAGACAAGCAAAAATATTCAAGTTGTTGGGTTCCTTATCCCAATAGGTCTTTCAAGGATGTCTGCAGACTAATATCTTTCTTACTTAGCTCAGCTCAATCTTGATTGTTTCATAACACACCAGAAAATCAGCATCCTACCTTTCATGCTTACTTAGTGCATGTGATAAGGATATTAATTGTATGGGAAAGATTCACTAGGAGTTGCTTGGGGAGGAAAAAAAAAATGCCTGTGCTCAGCAGTCTGTGAATTTTCATCCCTTAGTCTGTAGCTTTCTATTGACTCTTGTAACAGACAGCTCAGCCTTCTACTAGCAAAGAGACCCCCCAAAAATGCCATTCTCAGGAAACATTATCCTTTACAGTGTTCAGCACTTAAATGCAGTTGGGCAAATATAATATCCTCTTTGCAGGGAAATAGTTGCTCAGTTTAAGTAACTGAAACTAATTATCCCTGTTGAATGAAGGACACATTCAATGAGTATTGGAGTGGTGTGCTGTTTCTCAGAAGCTGGAGAGGGCACATAGATTGTGTTTCTGGATGGAGAGATGTAGGAGAAATCTTGCAGCAGATTTATACCAATTTATAGCCAGATTTAAATGCCGAGTCCTACGAAGCGAGCCAAAACGAGGTGGCAGTCAGCCCAGAGTAAAGAAACTCAGCTTGTAAATAGCATTTTCCAAGAAATAATTTATTATGGGATAAATGGTGTAACTGCTTAAAGTAATGGCATTCAAAAGAAGATTTTATTACCATGAAAATTGACTTGAAAGGAAACATTTAGGGCTTAAGGACATCATGTAAGGCTGAGTTTTGCTGCATACCTGGGTGATGGTAGCATTACATGCACAGTGAGAACAGGGTTATTTTGTTTGTTTTCTTTGTAGGATAGGCTATGAACTACCTCTTTTAACTTTGTCCTATCGTGTTAAATGTGTTGTATGAGTCACACAAGGAGGTGGTGGAGTCGCCGTCCCTGGAGCTGTTCAAGGCAGGATTGGACGTGGCACTTGGTGCCATGGTCTAGCCTTGAGCTCTGTGGTAACAGGTTGGACTTGATGATCTGTGAGGTCTCTTCCAACCTTGGTAATACTGTGAGACTGTGATACTGTGATACTGCTTATATAATGAAAAATAGTTTGATAACTGGTTCCACTCAAAAATTAAAGAGTTGAGAGTATTTAAATCTGCCATGTAGAAGGTTGAGAATTCATTTGGCAATGAAACAAATATAGCAAACTTGTAAATGGAGAATCACAGAATCACAGAATCATACAGGCTGGAAAAGCCCCTCAGGATCACCAAGTCCGACCTATAACCCTACTCTACAAGATTCACCTTAAACTATATCCCTAAGCATCACACCCAAATGACCCTTAAACATATCTCTAGGGTTGATGACTCAACCACTTCCCTGGCCAGCTCATTCCAGTGAGAAACTTTTTCCTAATGTCCAATCTAAACCTACTCAATCTCAGCTTGAGGTTACTCCTGCTTGTTCTGTCTCCAATTATCTGTGAGAAGAGACCAGCAGCAGCCTCTCCACAGTATCCCTTCAGGTAGTTGTAGACAGCAATGAAGTCTCTCCTCAGTCTCCTTTTTTTCACACTACCCATCCCCAGCTCCCTCAGTCAGCCCTCATCAGATTTATTCTCCAGGCCCTTCCCCAGCTTCCTTGCCCTCCTCTGCACTGACTGCAGCACCTCCACATCACTCTTGTATTGCAGTGCCCAAAACTGAACACAGTACTCGAGGTGTGGCCTCACCAAAGCCAAGTATGAAGGGACAATCGACACAGTTTTTAATAGAAGCCAGGATGCCACTGACCTTCTTGGCCACCTGGGCACACTGCTGGCTCATATTCAGCTGCCTGTCTCTGAGAAGAGAAGAGAAGAGAAGAGAAGAGAAGAGAAGAGAAGAGAGGAGAAGAGAAGAGAGGAGAAGAGAAGAGAAGAGAAGAGAAGAGAAGAGAAGAGAAGAGAAGAGAAGAGAAGAGAAGAGAAGAGAAGAGAAGAGAAGAGAAGAGAAGAGAAGAGAAGAGAAGAGAATCAACTGGGTTGGAAGAGACCTCCAAGATCATCCAGTCCAACCTAGCACCCAGCCCTATCCAATCAACTAGACCATGGCACTAAGTGCCTCATCCAGTCTTTTCTTGAACACCTACAACCCCCAGGTCCCTTTCTGCCAGGCACCCACTCCTGTAGCGTTGTTTGGGATTGTTTTGAGCCAAGTGCTGGACCTGGCATTTGGCCTTGAGAAACACTGAGGACTTGGGTATTTTCCTCTTTTCTCTGCTGAGCATTGCTGGAGACTCCCATAAATGTTAAAATATTATCTATGTAACAATTCACCACTTCTCTGTGTGGGAACAGCTGACTATTTAAGTAGTAAAGACAGAATAGCAGTAGAATGTCTCTAAATTTATAATAGAATAGAATCAATCAGGTTAGAAGAGACCTCCAAGATCATCCAGTCCAACCTATCACCCTGCCCTATCCAGTCAACCAGACCATGGCACTAAGTGCTCCATCCAGTCTTCTCTTGAACACCACCAGGGATGGTGACTCCACCACCTCCCTGGGCAGCCCATTCCAATGCCAATCACTCTCTCTGCCAACAACTTCCTCCTAACATCCAGCCTATACTTCCCTTGGCACAACTTGAGGCTGTGTCCCCTTGTCTTGTTGCTGGTTGCCTGGGAGAAGAGACCAATCCCACCTGGCTACAACCACCCTTCAGGTAATTGTAGACAGCAATGAGGTCTGCCCTGAGCCTCCTTTTCTCCAGGCTAAACAACCCCAGCTCCCTCAGCCTCTCCTCAGCCTCTCCTCTACCTTGTACTGTAGCATTAACCTGAATCTCTGGAACGTCAAATGCTGAATTACTGCACTGTAAAGACAGAAAGAAAAGATACGAAGTGACGTTACAGATAGTGCAAATGACACTCAAAGTCTACTTATTTATACATTAAAGGCTTGATGTCAGAGCATACAAAATAGAGCCAGCAGCAGCAAAGAGAGACACATATGTCTGTAGCAAATCAAATGACTGCCATATAATTAAAGTAATTAAAAATAGTCAAGGTGCTGAACTGATGTATTCTGACTGTCAAAGATTGTTCAGTGGAACACTGAAGGATTTACTTTGTGGGGTCTTTACAAGATTTCTTGGTAAGAGGACAGGTAGTCAAACCATCTTTCCTCACTAATAATATCAGGCAACCATTTAGTTCTATGGCTACTTGTCACCAGCCAGACTTCTCTACTCCCTCTTCTACAGGTGATGATTTCTACACGAGGGTTTCTATTAAATAGTCAACATTTACTAACAGTTACTACGTTGTGATTCCCTCAGGAACTCTGATTTCCACTGCATGAAAAATATTGGTCTGAGGAGATAACCAGATGAGTTTGAATGATTTTTCTGTTATGGATACTATGCTGTTTGTTTTTTAAAGTTCAAATCAAATCTTTGTTGCACTGCAGCCATGCTACATTCTGCTTGTTAGCTGCAACCATAATAAAGTGGTTTAGGCTCAGACAGTTTAGACTCAGCCAGCTCTGGAAATTTGAATGAAGCTTATAAAGAAGAAGCTTTCTTCTTTACACATCTCAGCAAGACTGTGAGTGAAGTAGACATCATCATTGTTTTCATTTCATAGCCTATTATCTAGTCCTTCTCACCAAAACATTCTAGCTAGACTCAAACTAGCACAATTCCATTGCATTTTTCTTTCTATGTATGAGTTTCAGTAGCTCTACACTGTTTGACAGAGTTTGAGGAAATGGTCAAGAACTGTGGGGCATATTTCGAGCTGAGCACAGCTCTAACACATCCTTAACCTATGTTCAAGTAAGTTTTGTAGTCTTTCAATTCCTTTTTCCTGTTTCGTGGAGAGAAGAACTAGAATCAGAATTAATCAGGTTGGAAAAGAACTTTGAGATCATCGAGTCCAACCTATCACCTAACCCTTCTAATTAACTAAAGTTAACTTAACTTTAGTTAATTAAGTGCCTCATCCAGCCTCCTTTGAAACACCTCCGGGGATGGTGACTCCACTGTCTTCAACCACAAAAGCCTCTTCTGTTTCTCAAACTATCACAGTCTCACAGTATCACCAAGGTTGGAAGAGACCTCACAGATCATCAAGTCCAACCCTTCACCACAGAGCTCAAGGCTAGACCATGGCACCAAGTGCCACGTCCAATCCTGCCTTGAACAGCTCCAGGGACGGCGACTCCACCACCTCCCTGGGCAGCCTATTTCCCTATGTTTTGGATAAACCATAGGAAGAATGGGTGGATAATTTTTTGGAGATAGCATTTTAGAAGGCAAAAGTTTATAAGCTCTGGAATGGAAATTATCATTTGAAAAAGAGCAGAAAGAAAAATTCCTGTTGGAACAGTCCAGTGCAGAAACCTATAATGCCATGGAAAAATGCAGGGTTTTCCCCCCCCCCTTTTTTTTTCTATGACTTTTTCACTTTCTCTTGTTTGAGTCTATGGTTAAATATTCAATGAAATAAGGCTCAAGAATAATTTCCAGTGTATTAGAAAAATTAAATCTCAAAAATCTTCCATGGAGCAGGAAAAAAAGAAAATAATTTCAGGGTAATAACAGAATATTTTTAAGAAGCTGAATAGTTTCTGTTAGTTCTTAGGCTCATATTAAGAACAGTATTACAATAGCAAAATACTTGTGTCTGCCAACAGTAGCACAGATGAAATTTCCTCAGGAGAAAGATCTTCTCTGAATGGTGGAAAACTGTGAGAGTCTGTGATGGATTGGGTGTTTCCCACCCCCCCACACTTTGGAAAATCACCCAGACTGGACTCAGCAGCTCTGGAAACTGAATGAAGCTTATATTTAGAGCTTAGCACAATGTACAAGCAGATAGCTACAATATATGCAGTTATATGCAGAAATAGACAAGTTAAAAAGTAATACAGAAACACAACAGCTCTTCCAGAAACCTGAGTCCCCAGGAGGGGCTCTCAACCACCCTTCCACCTTCTCCCATCCCTCTTCATTACCCTAGATCTTGCCTTATGCCCAAGGAAGACTGAAGGGTTGGCCAGGGGGGTTAGGAAGTAAGTGGATTTAGTCACACAGATGGCAGGTTAGGTTAGAGAGAGAGAAATGCAGCCCAAAGCCCAGACAGAGAGCGGCTCTGTTATCTATGTTTACATTCTTGCTCTTATACATCTCAGCAAGCCTATGAGTGAAGNTCCTCCTGGCTACAACCACCCCTCAGGTAGTTGTAGACAGCAATAAGGTCTGCCCCTGAGCCTCCTCTTCTCCAGGCTAAACAATCCCAGCTCCCTCAGCCTCTCCTTGTAGGGCTGTGCTCGAGGCCTCTCACCAGCCTCGTTGCCCTTCTCTGGACATGCTCAAGCATCTCGATGTCCCTTCTAAACTGGGGGGCCCAGAACTGAACATCTAGTTCTTCTCACCAAAACATTCTAGCAAGCTTCAAACTAGCACACAGTCCATTTTAGACATTTCATCACAGCAGAAAATGGAATCCCAAATGGCTCATATCAGAAAGCAGCTCAGTGAAATCACAGCCCTATGTAACCAAGTCTCACTATCACTGATTACCATAAAAGTGATGGTAGTGTTGGTTGCAGAGGTGCTGGGTTATGCAAGGTACATGCAAGGTCTCCCTATCTCTGCAAGGGTTTTTGTTGAGTCTTTCCAAAAATAAACAGTACAAAGAGTTTCAAAGCATTGCTTTTTTCCCCCCATGGAAGCCATCTGATCATCCTTCTGAAGCACTGGTGTGCAAAATCCACCGGGAGGATTGCTTTCCCCAACAACAGCTTCATCAAGTCGAAGCATCAGGAGCATTAGAGTCATGCTGCTGCAATGATATTGTCTGAATTTCACTTCAACATTCTCAAAAGCCTGGGGATAGTGAGGATAAGTGGAAATGCACTTTTCTGGTCTAATGTACAAAGGAAAAAGAAAAACTCCTGAGTGTGTGAGAAGAATGTGTGTGTCTGCATGGAAGTAGAAACTCATTGCTCCCCTCACAAAAACCTTCAATCCACAATCTTTCATGGAAGCCAGTACAAAAAAGAGTTGATTTCAAATCCTTGTAAAAAAGGAAAGAGTTCACATCTAAGCACGTTTTCCTCTCTTTACCACATTGACTCTGAACTGGGAATGCATTTCCTGAAGAACTAATTTATTTACTTATTTATAGAGCTGCCAGGACTCACTGCTAACAAGGATGAATGAAAAGTAGAGAGCTACATCAGAAAGTATCTGGACCCTTGTCTGTATGGTATCAAAGATCTGTCTCAGATTCTTAACCTGCTCTTGTTAGGGAGAGATAGCAATCAAGTTAAGACTGCTGTATCCCTTTAGAGCCTGGAAAAGTTGATTTCTCTTCAATACAGTGAGCAAACCACTTAAGCAGTCTCAGTGTGGGAAAATCTACAAGTGTCAAGGTGTTGTGATAAGGATCAGATTTGCTTATGGCTTCTTCCATGGTTGGATTCGTAGATAATGGATTTCTCTGGCAGTGTTGCTCTTCCCTTCTCATATGACTGGAAGCTCACGTGCTCAGCAGTGCTGATAGACAATGTTTGTGTGTTTCTCTCCTCCACCTCTTTTAAATGAACCCATCCTTATCTGTTACCCTGACTATGATTCAAATATTGGTTCCACATGTAATTTAATTGGCGCCAGGAGTTCTTGAGGGTTAGATCAGAAAAGATGGATTAATTGCTGCTGTTCACTCTAATTGTCTTCTGAATAACAACATAGGTTTCTTCACTGTCAAAAATGCAATATATAACTAAATAACAAAAATGTGAAGCTGGGTAAGAGCAGGATATTAAATGTCGTGGAAGAGCTCAGATGAGTTGTGGTGGTTTGGGTGTTCCCTGCCCCCCCACACTTTAGAAATCACCCAGACTAGACTCAGC
>WAAF01014487.1:149857-168204 GCA_013400475.1 Tricholaema leucomelas | reverse complement strand
TCTAATGTTTTGCTTTTCCTTTCTACACATCTCAGCAAGGCTGTGAGCGAAGCAGACCTCACCATTGTTTTCATTTCTCAGCCTATTATCTAGTTCTTCTCACCAAAACATTCTAGATAGCTTCAAACTAGCACATGAGTGTTAGTTTCAGTCTGAGTACAGACTTACTATAGATGTCTTATTAACCACAGAATCATAGAAACATAGAATCAACCAGGTTGGCATTGGAATGGGCTGCCCAGGGAGGTGGTGGAGTCACCATCCCTGCAGGTGTTTAAAAGGAGGCTGGATGAGGCACTTAGTGCCACGGTTTCATTAATTAGAAGGTGTGAGGTGATAGGTTGGACTCGAAAATCCCATAGGTCCTTTCCAGCCTGAAGAATCTGTGATTCTGTGGTTTGCAAGACTAGTTTCTTTCTTTGGAATGCTGGTAAACTACTCTTTAAGTGACAAAGTGATGATTTCAGAAGAAGAAATGGCACAAGTTTCTAGTGAACCACCAGGAAGCACTATAAATTAATCTACATTCTGAAAAAGAGAACTTCCCCCCCCCCCTCCTTTATTTTAAACTTAAAAAGCTTTATCACAAACATTATTTCTGATTTTCTATCTGTCATCTTCTTCTCACTTGACATTTTCATTCCTTCCCTTTTGTCTGCAGAGGATGGACTTGCACTGCTTAGCTTAATGATACGATCCGATGCAATTAAATGTATTTCTTTCATGCTCTGCTCCCTTTTTAATTTAAGGTTATTGGGCTAGATCACTGTTAGCTGCTTCTCATATAAATCAGTATGCTCTGATTTATAGACAATATCCTGGATAAATAAAAGCAACACAGAATTAGGGTTTGACAAATTATTGTGTCTTTTCAGAGAAGGCAGACAAATTTCTTAGCAAATTATGCAGCTGGACCCAGAGTTTAATGATTTAAGAGCAGCATTTAGGTAGAATTGGAGATAATTTTGATGAAGGTACGGATAGTAAAAATAATCTTTTTTTTATGTAGATGAATCTGGAGTATATACATTAAATAAAAAGTCATAGGATTGCTTCTCCATTATTTCTGCTCCTTTCTTGACCTCCAGCAACCAGGGAGGTTATTCTTCCCCTGTACTCAGCACTGGTGAGGCCACACCTTGAGTCCTGTGTCCAGTTCTGGGCTCCTCAATTCAAGAGAGATGTCGAGGTACTTGAAAGTGTCCAGAGAAGAGTGACAAAACTGGTGAAAGGCCTGGAACACAAACCCTATGAGGAGAGGCTGAGAGAGCTGGGGGTGTGCAGCCTGGAGAAGAGGAGGCTCAGGGGGGACCTCATTGCTGTCTGCCTGAAGGGAGGTTGTAGCCAGGTGGGGTTGGTCTCTTCTCCCAGACAAGCAGCAACAGAACGAGGGGACACAGCCTCAAGTTGTGCTGGGGGAGGTCTAGGCTGGATGTTAGGAGGAAGTTGTTGGCAGAGAGAGTGATTGGCATTGGAATGGGCTGCCCAGGGAGGTGGTGGAATCACTGTCCCTGGAGGTGCTCAAGAAAAACCTGGACGGAGCACTTAGTGCCATGGTCTGGTTGACTGGATAGGGCTGGGTGCTAGGTTGGCCTGGATGATCTTGGAGGTCTCTTCCAACCTGGTTGATTCTATTCTATTCTATTCTAACCTTGTTGATCTTCTATATATTTCCACAACATGAAAATCAGGCTTCAAGTTGGTCTTTTTGTTTATATTGCCCCTCCAAATGTGTTATAGAAGGTAGAGAGTGGGCAGAAGGGATTGATACCCCTGCCTCTTAATGTTCCTGAAACCTTCTGCAGCACATGTGAATTTGACCTCTTCTTGTCCAGCATCAGTTTGTGGACACTAAGCCAAAGCTGAGCACAGTTTTCCACATGATACTCTACAGCTCAGAGGAGAACATACTGATCTAGTAGACTAGATCCTCCTCTTCTACTCTGCTCTTGTGAGACCCCCATCTGCACTACTGTGTACAGTTCTGGAGCCCCCAGCACAAGAAGGACATCGACCTCTTGGAGCGAGTCCAGAGAAGGGCCACAAAGATGCTCAGAGGGCTGCAGCAGCTCTGCTATGAGGACAGGCTGAGAGAGTTGGGGCAATTCAGTCTGGAGAAGAGAAGGCTTCGAGCAGACCTTGTAGTGGCCTTCCAGCATCTGAAGAGGGCCTGCAGGAAGGCTGAGGAGGGGCTATTGACAAGGTCTTGTAATGACAGGACAACAGAGGGGAGATTTAAACTAGATGTTCAGAAAAAGTTCTTTCCAGCGAGGGTGGTGAGACACTGGAACAGTTTGCCTGGGGGAGTTGTGGCTGCTCCCACCCTGAAGGAGTTCAAAACTAGCTCAGATGAGGCCTTGAGTGACCTGTTCCAGTAGGAGGTGTCCCTGCCTATGGCAGGGCGTTGGAACTGGATGATCTTTGAGGTCCCTTCCAAGCTAAACCGCTCTATGATTCTATGACTACAAGTCCTGATTCTGAGTCAAACTTCTTGCCTGTTTCAAAACTGTAATTCTGTGCTTGCTCACAACATTCATAGGGCAGAACAGGAAAAAGCAACCTTTCTTGCCTTCTTTTGCTTTTGAATACATTAACTGAGGTCACACAAGGTTACATCAGAGAACAAAACCCAGTTCAGCACAACAGCTTCAAGTATCGCTCAGCCGCCGTGCCTGTCAGAATTAATGTCCTCCACTGATGTCTGTTGCTGTCTCATCTGCTACAATCAGAAGATGCTATCACGCTCTCATAAATCTCACTCCATGCCATTCAGGCCAGGAAAGGCTTTTAAACCTCTAGCAATGCGTATGTGTTGCTGCTAGATAATAATAAACCTTTAATCTGTGTAATGAACCTCTAATATGTTCAAAGAAGCATTCTTTCACAGTGCTATTTGCAGAGATCTGTGTGAATTCCTACCCTTCCCTACCACTTCTTTCAGCAGGTGACTGACTTGTCTCATACAGAGAAAGTACTTTTAAGATAAACTCCCCATTTAAAACAAAGTTATGTCATCTCCTGCAACGTGATCAAAACACTAGTGTGAGTCTTCTGCAACAGTTTAGTTGGTACTGACAGACAGAAGTATTAAAAATTATGCTTGTCTGAGAAATTATTCAGATGCCTGACATGGCTGAGTGGCAGAATTTAGGAGATGAAAGCCAGAAACACTCCTGCAGCCCAAGAACCACCTCCTGCTTCAGACACCAGATGTTTCTGCATTGACCTGTACAAATAGCTCAGACCTTTATCAGGGTTCTGCATCTAGGCCGGCACAATCCCTGCCACCTCCCTGGGCAGCCCATTCCAATGCCAATCACTCTCTCTGGTGAGAACTTCCTCCTAACATCCAGCCTAGACTTCCCCCGGCACAACTTCACACTGTATCCCCTTGTTCTGTTGCTGGTTGCCTGGCGGAAGAGACCAACCCCACCTGGCTACAGCCTCCCTTCAGGTAGTTGTAGACAGCATTGAGGTCACCCCTGAGCCTCCTCTTCTCAAGACTAAACACCCTCAGCTCCCTCAGCCTCTCCTCATAGGGTTTGTGCTCCAAGAGACTGATCCCAATCTCTCTACAATCTCCCTTCAGGTAGTTGTAGACAGCAATGAGGTCACCCCTGAGCCTCTTCTTCACTAGGCTAAACAACCCCATCTCCCTCAGCCTCTCCTCATAGGGCTGTCTTCCAAGAGACTGATTACAATCTCCCCTCAGGTAGTTGTACACAGCAATAAAGTCCCCCCTGAGCCTCCTCTTCACTAGGCTAAACAACCCCAGCTCCCTCAGCCTCTCCTCATGGGGTTTGTGTTCCAAGAGACTGATCCCTACTTGGCTACAACCTCCAGGGAAAACTGACTGGACTTTAGCATTTGATTGCCCTATGAAAATATAGTCTAGATTCTAACTCGCAGAGAGCACACATAATACATGAGAATAAGGAGAACTATGCCCATTATTTAGCTACCATGAAGATTAAAAAAGCAATTTCAATTAAGCTCTAATTTAAGCAAAAAAAAAAAAACCAAACCAAAACCCAGGAGGTGAAAATTCAGAACTGTGTATACGGAAGAGGCAGAAGATCTTCTGCTCTCTGCATTCCAAGCACGACTGCATACATTAACAAGAAATATATCCGCGGTTGGTAGGGTGGGAATAGTTGTTATATTTACACGGGTTCTCTGCCACAGAATATTTTACACAACTTGTGCTGTGTATGTAGCTGCTCAGAGATGTGTTGTTTAATTCAACAACGAACTGGGGCTAGACTTTGCATGATAAATGCTATGGCAACCGAGCCGTGTTGTGGGGGGAATATCTTTGGAGATGAAAGCGCTTCGAATCAGGCGTGGCAGCTCACGCAAACTGCTGCTAACAAACATACACACACACACACACCAGCAACATTTTGTGTCTCTATGTTGCAGGCTTTGTTAGCTCTCACCCTTGGAAATGATTGTTTTCCTGGCCATACATACGCATAACACATGCATAAGCATGCACACATATTATATGCAAGCGTATGTGAGAATATTCAGAGGGGGAATGTGGAATTTTGTGCTTTTCTGTCTCATTTTAAGAGACTGCCTTATGTTATTTTGACATATGCAAATGCAAAGCTTAAGACTATGGAACGTTGCACTGGCAAGGAAAAATAAATGTGGGTCTCCCTCTAAATCATTCTGGGTTAAACATTTCTGCTCGCTCATTCAATATATGCTTAGTCTGTTAAAATGCTTCACTAATCTAATTACAAGTTACATTGATGGTTTTTTTTTAATAGCTTTTGTACATAGTGAAAAATAAATGTCATGGCTAAGAGCTGGCTTCCATACCTGACTTACTAACATAAAATAATGTTGTGGGTTTTTTTTTTTCCCTTAATTAAAAATTAGCATATTTCTTTTAAATAGGAATGTGTGAAATAAAATCTCACACCAGCAAGGTTTGAGAATTTCTGTTTTGGCAGGCAGCCAGCACCAGAACAAGAGGACACAGCCTCGAGCTACACCAGGGGAAATTTAGGCTCGAGGTGAGGAGAAAGTTCTTCACTGAGAGAGTCCTTGGCTACTGGAATGGGCTGCCCAGGGAGGTGGTGGAGTCGCCATCCCTGAAGCTGTTCAAGGCAGGATTGGATGTGGCAGTTGGTGCCATGGTCTAGCCTTGAGCTCTGTGGTGAAGGGTTGGACTTGATGATCTGTGAGGTCTCTTCCAACCCTGATGATACTGTGAGACTGTGATACTATGATCTATGAGGTCTCTTCCAACGTTGGTCATACTGTGATACTGTGATAATGTCACTCCAAAGAGAAAGAACATATCAGAAGAGGAGGCTGAGAGGGGACCTTACTGCCCTCTACAGCTACCTAAAAGGAGGTTGTAGTGAGGCTGGAGCTGATCTCCTGAATTACTAATGATAATACAAGAGGAAATGGCTTCAAGTTGCATCAGGGGAGGTTTAGGTTAGATGCTGGGAGGAAGTTCTTCACTGAGCGGGTGGTCAGGGACTGGAACAGGCTGCCCAGGGAGGTAGTGGAGTTGCCATCACTGGAGGTGTTTAAGAGGAGAGTGGATGTGGTGCTTGAGGCTATGGTCTAATAATGCAGGATGCTGGGATGCAGATTGGGTTGGAAGATCCTGGTGGTCCTTTCCAACCATAGCAATTCATACTGATGAGATGCTGTGCTGAGGGATTTGGTTTAGTCAAGGACTTGTCAGCGTGAAACCAACGATTGGACTTGATGACCTTGAAGGGCTTTTCCAATCTAAGAAATCCTGTGAAATTCTGTGAAATCTTTACTCCTAAAACACTTTCCTATAGGTGAGTGGGAGAGTAGAGAAAGTGGGTGTTACAGGGACTTCTTCAGGACCAGGGAATGCTCTCACACATGGGTACCCCACTCTGGGTACCGTTTCAACACTGTTATTATAGCTTAAACACTAAAACCATCACGAGAAAGGTATCTACACCATAACTATGGCTCATCTGCTACAGCCATAGGGAGAAAGCACAGTGCTGAACAAGACATGACAAACAATCCCAGGCAGCTCTATTGATCAAAGGGCAGACTATACTCACCCTATCCCCCTGGCCAGCAGAGGTCCCGAGATGCACAGATAGCAGAGCTGGTCAGCTGCTGTCTCAGAAGGTAGGCGTCCCCGCTGGGAACTGCACCATCACGGTGGTCAGACTGGTGCCACTCCAACTCACCTGCCCACGCTCTCAGCTTACATATGTTCAGAATTCTGTGATGTGTGTCCAGTGCATCCCAGCATTCTGAACCAAGGAGAACCAGACTCCTCCTTTATTTTTCAATCCCATCTTTCTCTACTGCTCATGCTCAGACCTGCAAGCCCTGCTTCCCCCGGATCTTATCTTTATAACCTAGTGGTTATCGGCTTGTTGTAACTTCTGATCACACACAAAGCAACTCTTCCCTCTTGCAGTGGGGAAAAAAAACAAATGCAAACCCCCACAAACTTCTATGACAGAATTCCATGTTCCATCATTTCTTTATTTTCTGGCTTTGGATCATGTATTTTTATGCTTGAAGGGGAGCGGAGATTTAAGCTGGAGGTTAAGAAGAGATTCTTTATAGTGCGGGTGGTGAAACACTGGCACAGGTTGCCCAGGGAGGTTGTGGATGCTCCCTCCCTGAAGGTGTTCAAGGCCAGATTGGATGAGACCTTGAGTGACCTGTTCTAGTGGGAAGTGTCCCTGCCTATGGCAGAGGACTGGAACTAGATGATCCTTGAGGTCCCTTCCAACCTAAACCAGTCTATGATTCTAAGGTGGTGGTTACTGTTCAAACACATTTCTTTTTGCATCCTTGACATCTTTTGACACTCAGGCTGCCTTTCTGCATACATGCCTAACCATCCCTCCTTAATGAGTGGAACTGCAGTCCAAGGAGCTGACATGAAGAGGTGGAAGGCTGGTGGGGAATGTCTATGTGCAGCTGTGGGAGCACTTAGAGGAACTGCTTCAAGGTCCATAAGGCTCTTCCAAAGGAATTTGCTGTCGAGAGGAAATCGGCATCTGGTTCCTCATTTAAACAATATAAAAGCAGAAGCAGGTATCCTCAGTTATGAAGTTTAGCAACTGGATTCAATTCTTCATCAACAACAGCTCAGGAAGAAAGGCTTTGGTTCCTGCAGGGCTCAGGTTCAGAGAGGTTGCTGTGGAATGGTGTGGTGCCTGAAAGACAAGTGCCTTCTCTGGACTTGGAATTTGCAGTTGTGTATTAGGACTCTGAAGTTTCCTTAGTGTTAAACGGTGGAGAGCCAGGCTCTTCAACTGGGATTCACAGTGAACAGCATACATACTGGTGGAGTGCTTAAATCAGCTCAGAGGCAATGAGAATGAAGAATAGTTTTTTGGAGACTGTGGTTTTACAGTCCCTTTGTTCTAACATATATCCTTGTAGATGTAGACAGGAGCAACCCTCCTTTTCCTCACATCCTCCTGATCAATCCCTTCATTTTGTCGTTGTTGTTTTTTTGAGAAGCACATGTATATGATTGAGGAAAGACATTACTCAGTTGGAAACGTTCTCTTTTTCTTGCTGATGGATGCATGAAGTCATGACTTTATCTGAGGTGATGAGCAGCTGGGGACACTGGTGATGAAAGCAAGACTAAGCAAGACTATCTCCCTCCTTCCAGTGGAAACCAGAGTATTCAGAGCAGTTTTATCTCCTTCAATACTCGTGTCAGCAAAGAAATAAACTAATCATTCAGTTGTATAAAGGTGAAGTTCATCTTGAAAGTAAGACTGGTAGTCCAAGTTAATCATCTGTGCTAGCCACCTTAACCTTACAGTCAAAGGAGGAAAGGAAAAAAAAACAACCCTTGCAGATGGTGTTTCATTCTTTGTCTCCTCCATTTCAGGATGGGATGAATCAGTGGTTAGAGCTGTGTCTTTCCAGTGATTGTTTCATTCAGGTTAAATCCTTACTAAAAGTCCAAGTGCCACCAGAGCAAGTATGTTGGAAAGCTACACACATTCAGGCATGCTGAGTCAAATATAAATAGTGGGTAAAAAAGTGGGAGAGTAATTTAAATGGCTCAGGAGAATGAATGCAGTTACTCCTGAGATGCTACAGCATTTGTCATGGTATCTGAGGCAGCTAGGGAAAAGCTACCACAGGTGTACATATGTAGGTAGATCACAGAATTAACCAGGCTGGAAACGATCTTTGAGATCATAGAATCATAGAATCATAGAATGGTTTAGGTTGGAAGGGACCTCAAGGATCATCCAGCTCCAACCTCCCGCCATAGGCAGGGACACCTCCCACTAGAGCAGGCTGCTCAAGGCCTCATCTAGCCTGGCTTTAAACACCTCCAGGGAGGAAGCAACACCTCCAAGGAGGAAGCAATTGACTCCAACCTGTAACACTTGAGTGAATCCAACACTTCTGATTGTGATGTGAGTATGGCCAGAGAATGTGCCTACTGCACATAGCAAAGCAAGATTTGCACACCTGAGAGAGCTGTAAATAACTTAAGCATGCTCAGAAGGAAATTAGATTGGAGATATCAGCCATGTGACTGAAGGAAGTACAACAGACAAGCTTGCAGATGCCAGGGATTTAAAAGCTTTTTGTTGGCCTAGCTTCCCAAGTTGTGCCCTTAATTACAAGCCTTCATGTAATACCTTCAGGTATGAAACAGATAATCCTTTGAGAAGCGCAATCTGTTCAAGTGAACTCTATATAAACTGCCTATTCAGTGAGTTGGGAGATGTCAACATCCTCCTGCAAACAGAGAAATAGCAGGTATAAGAAGAAATATGTTTATTTTCTTGCTTAAGTGAAGTGCTTAACCAGTTAATTGTTTAGACTTCAGATATGTGCAAGCTGTTTTGTGGCGAGTGGATCATTTCTCCTTAAAATAGAACGAAAAATCCCAACCGATCCTGTGTTTGGCTCTCATGTTGTGGAAATTCCATAAGGTAACAAAAGCAGTGGAAAAAATCAATTTGTTGTGGCTTCTACAGCTTTATGCATGCTTTCCTCTTTTTGCTTCATTTAAACTGTCTTCAGACTGAAACAGGGGAGCCAGTTCGCTACAAGTGGTCAACAGCTTTTGTGCTTGTTTATATTATTTACCACAGGAATACAATAAAGGTTCACGACCTACCTGACATAAATCTAGCTTACTAAAATGTTACATGTGTTTTCAACTGGGGAAGTTGCTGTTTGAGCTAATAATAGGTTTCTTTAGCTGAAATAAAGAAGTGGACTGGAACAAATCGACTGTCTGGGTGAAAACCTCAAATTTCTCCTACGTGTGGGTAGCTCACAAGCATAATAAAGAAGTAGAGCATTAATACTGAGTATATCAGGATGGGTTTGGCTTTACTCTTAGATCAAGGAATATCTGTTCATTTCCATGGTCTGACATAGACCTTGAAGTCTCTTCAGACATTTCCTTCATGCTTATTTGGAATCCTTTGAACTCCCTCTAAACCTGTTTTTCTGAGGCTAATGTCACCGGCTTAGTAAGAGAAACAGCAGTGAAGCAAGAGCCTTATGTGAGAGGATAATTCTTCACATGACCCTCTGCAAGCCTAGATCTGAAAGAGACAGAAAATTTATAGGACTAAGTAAAATATCCTAAAATTGCTATAGCTGAACCTTCAACAACTGCATTCTTAGTGCCATGTGCTTTAAATGTTGAGTTTCTTTATATGTAACATTAATAATAGACCTTTAAATCAAACACATTATAATCAAAGCATTGTAATCATTATCCCTCCATACATATTTACGTGTGGCAATTAAATTCTGCTCCATATTTGTGGGTTTATTTTTTTTTTAATGGGGGCAACAGCACCTCATAAAAATTCATGTTATCTTTCAATGACTTTATAAAAAGAATCTGGCATGCAACTTTGATGTGACTTTATTGAGTCCTGACACACTTAAACTTGAATTAACTTTAGCCTTTTTCTGGAGTTAAAAGGTATCCTTTTGGTAGTGGAGTCAGTGTATTGCACTATGAAAACAAAGATTTGGGGTTGCCATGAACAACCATAGTCTCTACTTGAAATTCTAGTCTCTGATATACTGGTAACTAAAGGGGAATGGTAGCTCATGGCATCTACTCTTTGTGCCAAATTAGACTAAATTATTAATTGTAAAATAAACCAAAACAAAACCAAAGAAGACAAAGCAAAGCCAAATTAAAACCTCTTACTTTAGTACTTTAACCAAAACATTTCCCCAAATCTCTGCTGCTAAGAACACATCAAGCACAGCCTTTTGCAAAGCTAAACATGAGTTGAATATGAAGAAAAGCTTGGTTTGAAGCATTTACAATGATGATGAACCTATTTGCTCATCCTTGAGCTTTAGCTTCAAAAATAATCTTGAGATGGGAGTTTGTATTCATCTTAAGGGTCCAAAAATGTATGAGGACCTCATAAATTGCTGAGCTGGACTTTGTAAATCAAATGAGTGCAAGAACCAGATCAGGAATTAGCATAAACCATGCAGTTTGTATCAACTTTTGGAATGATCCCAGATGCAAAATATTTCCTTGTTAACTTGAACAATCAGCAAAGCAAGTGAGACCCCCAGACCTGCTCAGTTTTGTCACAGTGACACATATTTCCATCCACCACTCCTTGCAAACAAAAACACACTTACTGTTTTGCATCAAGCAGCCTCTGGCCCTAGCCAGGTTTTATTTCCTGTCATGTTCCCAGAGATGACTTATTCCAATATTTCCTGGGTGAGAATCCAAGTAAAGACTATTGGAGCTATAGGGAGAACAGTACCAATTACAAACTCTCTTTTTAGACAATGGCAGCTTAAACAAACCAAGACCTGCACCTGTGAATGACAATTGCTGTCTTTTAAAACTCTTTTGGCATTTTTTAATCAAGGAGCAAAGATAGCTCTACTGGGACAGTTGTTTTTCTATGGGTCTTTCAGGTGCTGAAGTAGGATACCATTAAAAAATACATTTAAAAGAATGCTTTATACATACTCTTTATACTCACAGCCTATAATTCCATCTTTAAGCCTAGTGGTTTAAACAGTTCAGTTCTCCATTGTTCAACTCTTTATATCATATCACTATTTCCCTGTTACCATAAATTCTATTTAATTATTAATTCCAAGGGAAAAAAATAAAAGAACCCAAAAAGATAACTGCTAACCCACCATAATGCAATCCTTTCATCTCCAAACAGTGTACAGGAGGTAATATGCTGCTGTTGAAATTCTTTCTTTAATCCTTTCTTCTTTTAGAATACAGAGCCATGAAGATTTATCACAGTTCCATAGATTTCAAAAGAAGACTACGGCTTTGTGATTTCAATCCATAGGACCGTAAAGATGCTACTTTGCCAGAGCTGCATTGTGCTTCTAAAGTGGAATGAGGAAATTGATTTACAGTAAAACTATATCTTACCACTCAATTACCATATCAGACAAGCAAAGTTGGCGTTCTGCTTTTATTCTCCTTTCAGATTTTTAATCACCATTGAATCATTTTCAGTATTGTAACTTTGAGTATTCCATAGTTTTCTTTTCAGACAGCTGAGGTAGAAGATCTTTTTTTTCCCTTGATGTCCATTGCAAGTGTATTTTTTTTTGTATGAAATACCTTTGTAGGCTGTTCACTTCAATGAACTCTTTTTGTTTAAATTCCTTTTCTTTTTGCTACAAGTAAAATATTGTTTGAGAGAAACAAGTCTGTAATGCTTTGTCATGCTAAGATTCATTTATCTGAGCAGCATTTCAGTTGTTTTGCTTTTCCTTTTCCCCTGAATATACCATGTCTGGCTTTTGACTGTTACATGGTTACTTGGCTGCGAAGTAATGACGATGATGACAAAAATGAGGTAGTCTCCCTCTACTCCTCACATAGCAACATGCTTTCAAAGCCCTTTGCCTTCTCTGAATCAATAATCCCTGTTTTGCAGTTTCACATGTATGGGTGTGTAACAAAGAGAGACCTCTTTGAAAAACAGAAAAGGAACTAAGTGAAAATACCACACATCAATAGTACATTGCATGCCAAACATGACTGCAAACCCAGAAATCAAGCATCTGCACCTGAGGAAAGACTGCCCACTTAAATAAGCTTAGGTGAGATGTAAGCTCCGTTCAAAGATGATTTGCCTTGGATGACTAAGCTCACAGAATGTCAAGTAACATGAAGATTGTTGGTCTTTGGAATTCCCTATGTGATCCATGAAACAAGAGATCCCTGTACGAACGGCAGCAGAATCATCAGGCTCTGCTCTTGATATAAACAAATTTATTGCTGTTGAGACAAGGCTTACAGAAATATTACTCCAATACCTTCGAGCTGCAGATTTCTTTGAGGGGGAAAAAAAAAAAAAGCCAACCAAAAACCATCCCACAGACAAGAAAACCAGGTAGTGTCTCTTTTTTCTTCTCAGTCTGGAAAGTCCCTCTTTCTTCCTCTCTCTGCAAGACCGCCTTGCTCATACAGTTCTGATGCAGTGGAGCATGGCGTCATGAGATGCTTATTCCTGAATTTAAATGGAGTGTAACGATAGCGATCCTCCGCGGAAATAAGAACAAGGTCCTGATCAGGCTTGGGCTACCTTCAATGTCATCAGAAGGTGAATTAAGAGGATTTGGTAATTCCGTGGTCAGCTTCGGTGCGGATCTTCCCAGTTGCAGCTGTTGTGACCAGCTGGGTACCGCGCGGTGCTCCACACAAGCACATATGCATAGACATACATATAGACACAGACGCGCGCACAACTTCCTTGCATGCTGAAGCAAACTCCTCCCACACTCTGTTCCTGGCACACATCTAAATGGCTGTTTTATACATATTAACCCTGTGAAACGCTGTAGGACTTGGCTATTCACCTCCCAGATAATAAACTATCCGTTTGCAAGCCTGTCACACAGTTCACAGATCAAAGAATCAAGGTGTCACCAGCCTTCTTTAGTATAGATATCACTCGTTCTTTACAGCCTAGTTATGCTTGCACAGCCCTTAGACATTTTTTTGTCTTGAGGTTACTTACCCTATTCAAGTACTCTATTTTCCTTTTCACGGCATCTGTGCCACAGGCTTGCTGGCTGAAAAAAAATATCACACAAAAAAATGCAACAGTGCCCCCCTCTCACCATGATTTAATTCGCTTTCCTTCCATCCTTTCTGGCCGCTTTTGAACATAGTTGGTTTTCCTGTTGGGAAAAAAAAAGGAAAAGAAGAAAAGAAGAAAATAAAACCCCAGAGCATAATCGTAAATTTCAGATAAAAACACAAAAAAGGAATTGTTAAGAGGCTTTTTTCTTCTCGTTGCACATCCAGTAGTCTTGGTGATACAATCTGGATTCCATGTCTTACAGATAAAAACAATAAAAAGGAGGAGGGAAGGAGACAAAGAGATTAGGAGCTTGGTTGGAAATAATGTTTGTACCTTTTTAGCAGAACAAGAAAATCCCTCTGGTTTCACTCTGTGCTCGTTGGGCTTGCTCCATCCCTTACATAAAAAAGAAGCAAGATGAACAAGTTCCTGCAAAACTCTTTCTGCCAAAACAGTGCCTGTGCCAGTAATTTATGGGTAATGGGCTACAGCTGTGATCTCCAGAGATGAGGCTGTTTTGGTATTTCGGTAATTACAACAATTTCATTAACATTTAAAGGGAATAGTCAGCTCAATATCAGTAAGAGACTATTTTGTACAGCATGGATCCATTTTGCATTTGCATTTGACATTTGATAATCTCTACACATAAGCTCTTAGCCATAGAAATGAGATGTTACACACAGGAAAAATTAACCCAGATGTAATTTAGCAAATCTGTCTAAGTGTAGAATAAATGTCCAAGACTGGTAGTGATATGAAGAGCATCCCTTTCCCAGTCTTATACTACTCTGAAACATGAAACATGTTTGGATACCAAGAGCATCCCTTTCCCAGTCTTATACTACTCTGAAACATGAAACATGTTTGGATACCAAGAGCATCCCTTTCCCAGTCTTGCATTAGTCTGAAACATGAAACATGTTTGGATACCAAGAGCATCCCTTTCCCAGTCTTACATTAGTCTGAAACATGAAACATGTTTGGATACCAAGAGCATCCCTTTCCCAGTCTTACATTACTCTGAAACATGAAACATGTTTTTTATGTCTTTATTTTGTACTTTTGACATCTGTGGGCATTTAGAAGAAACAGAAGCAGGAAGCTGGATGAGCAGTAAAATTATCAACAGGTCAGACATGCCAATATATTGTCTATATGTATCTAATAAAATGAGACATGTTTCTCAAATGTCAGCTTTTCATTTTATAGCACTCTTCCATTTTAGGCTTTCCTTCTCCCTAGCAACTGCATCTCCACCTTGCAGGGCTGAGGCAATTAGCTAGACTCAACAAAGAAGCATCATTGGCATTAGCATAGTAGTAATAGAGGGTGAGCAGTAAACAGTAAATAAAAGTCATTGCAGACAGGTTTAGGTTGATGAACATGAGAAGAAAGTATTAAATTCTGCATACTCTGTGACCTTTGGAACTAGACCACTTTATACAAATGTTAGCTCAATGTTCAGCAACAGTGAAAAGAAGCAAATAAAAAGGTAGGAACTGCTGAAAAAAGGAGTAAGGAACAAGGTGTAACATGTCACTGTCTAATTACATAAAGCCATAACTATCCTGTATGCTGAAAACTGTACTCTTCTGAACCCCTGTTGCTGAGGATAAAGGCAGAAGTGAAGAGGCAGAGCAGTGGAAGGTGACCAAGAAATCAAACGAGCCAAGCGGTTTCCTTATAAGAAAAATCAAATAGATGCAGACTCCTTAATTCTAGGGACCTAGGACTAGTTACCAAGGAGTGATGCAATAGAGGTGGTTTTAGTGATGAGTGATGACCTTGCAAAGAAAATAGGGTTACCAGGTTTAAAATAAACAAAATGTGGCATCTACTTCTTCACACATCAGGTAGTTCAATTAAAAAAAATTCTCACTGTAGGGTGTATGGATGCCAAAAATTTGATGTGCTCACAAGCAGGGACCTCTGAAAATACAATTCTGTTTTCACAAGGCGAGGAACATCCCTCCTCCAGCTGATGAAACTCCTGAGCAGTCAATTTTGACAGCTGGCAGAATGCTCCAGAGAGTGTTCACTGTAGTCCTTGTAATGTCTGTATGTTCCTTCCCACACAAACTATTGACTACCGACAGAAATAACATTGAGACTGTGAAGATGGTTGGTTGGCCTTGTGTTCTTCTGGAACAGTCTTGTCTGGAGCTTGAAGGAGAGATAAGATATTGTGTCTTTACTGATAATACAAATGTAACAAGCTCACCAGATTAAGGCCTTAATGTGAAAATGTAGTCCGGTGTTTGTATTATGACACAAGGGCAGTTGAGCTCCAATCTCAACCAAAAAATTGATCTGAGATTTAAACCACTTTGTTGCACACGTGTTGTGTGAACATTAAATTGCAACATCAGACTAGAAGCAAAGTGCTCACAGTGTTGTTGCACACATGTTGTGTGAACATTAAATTGCAACATCAGACTAGAAGCAAAGTGCTCACAGTTTTCATGACTTTTAAGCAGGCTGAAAGTTCTAATCTTAATCAGAGTACATCAGAGGTTGGAAGGGACCTCCAGAGATCATCAAGTTCAAAGCAAGATCACCGAGGATACTCTGCACAGGAATGCATCCAGGCAGGTTTGGGAAGTTTCCTGCCTGGCCTTAAACACCTTCATGGATGGGGCCTCAACCACCTCTCTGGGCAACCCATTCCAGACTCTCACCACTCATGGTTAAGAGCTTCCTTCTCATGTCCAGTCTGAGATACAGTTGCAATTCAGTAAAAGTGTGTAAACTGGTAGCAGATCATAATCTCCTAAGCAAATACAGGGAGCCAGAGAGCAATCCCCAGCAGATGACTGGACATCTCATCACATTTGATGGATTCCAGAGGACATTCACCACTGTTTTGTTACAAGAACTCAATCAGAAATTAGAGAAGCACAAACCTTTTGAAGTGAAGACCTGTGATTGTTTTTTAGCAGAACAATGAGTTAGGCTTTCAGTGTGGAGTGTTGCTGTAAACATTCCCTTTTCCTATTTGGGGTTGAAATATTCTATCAGCTCTTGTCAGTCCCAAACTTGCTTCGCTTGAGGGTTTTTGAAAACTAGTTTAAGGCTTTCTGAAATTGCTTTAATTTTTTTCAGTTCAGGAACACAATTCAGGCATTTACCTTTTGTTACACTGAAGAATAAACATAAGCTAATACCTTAAAGTGATAGAATAGAACCAACCAGGTTAGAAGAGACCTCCAAGATCAGCCAGTCCAACCTAGCACCCAGCCCTAGACAATCAACCAGACCATGGCACTAAGTGCCTCATCCAGGCTTTCTTCAACACCTCCAGGGACAGTGACTCCACCACCTCCCTGGGCAGCCCATTCCAATGCCAATCACTCTCTCTGCCAACAACTTCCTCCTAACATCCAGCCTATACTTCCCCCTGCACAACTTGAGGCTGTGTCCCCTTGTTCTGTTGCTGGTTGTCTGGCAGAGGAGACCAACCCCCACCTGGCTACAGCCTCCCTTCAGGTAGCTGCAGACAGCAATGAGCTCTGCCCTGAGCCTCCTCTTCTGCAGGCTGCACACCCCCAGCTCCGTCAGCCTCTCCTCATAGGGTTTGTGTTCCAGGCCTCTCGCCAGCTTTGTTGCCTGTCCCTGGACATGTTCCAGCACCTCAACATCTCTTTTGACTTGAGTGACCCAGAACTGGACACAGCACTCAAGGTGTGGCCTGACCAGTGTTGAGTACAGGGGAAGAATAACCTCCCTCATCCTACTGGCCACACTGTTCCTGATCCAGGCCAGGATGCAGTGGATCTATTGCAGATAAACTAATATATTGCTTAACTTTTTTTTTTTTTGTTCTGGTTTATGATTAATTTTTGATCCAAAATGAATTTATTCATTTTTTTCCCTGCTGGTATTACAAGGATCTTAAACATAATTGTTCAAGAATGTGTGGGATTTTTTTGCTTCAGAAACAAAAATTCTGTTCCTGCTCTGCTACAGATCTGAGATACATAATTCTGCAGAACGCCTTTGATGCTGATGGAGCTAAGATTGGATTTGATTACCAAAGAAGGTAAAATTGCAGGAGAAGTAAAGGTGAATGTTTTTTGCCTCATGAAATAACAGAATCACAGAATTAACCAGGTTGGAAAAGATCATCAAGACATCAAATAAGACCTCTAAGATCATCAAGTCCAACCTCTCAGTGTAAATGAAAAAGACTGCAAATTTAAAAGCCAAAAATACATAGTACAAAGCTACACTTAAAGAAAAATGATAAAGAACTCTTTTTTTTTTTTCCCCTAATGTTTTGAGATTCTGTAGTGATTTTTAACAAGTCATTCATTTGATGCATCAGTTGCAAAATAAAGAGGCAGAAATAGTGAGCCAAAAGTCTAACACTCCAGTCTCATTGCTGTCTACAACTCTCTGAAGGGATGCAGTAAACAGGTGGGTCTAGTCTCTTCTGCCAGACAACCAGGAATAGAACAAGGGGACACAGCCTCAAGTTGTGGCAGGGGAGGTCTAGGCTGGATGTTAGGAGGAAGTTCTTGACAAAGGAAGTAATTTGCATTGGAATGGGCTGCCCAGGGAGGTGTTCAAGCAAAGCCTGGCTGAGGAACTTAGTGCCATGGCCTAGTTGATTCGCTAGGACTGGAGGATAGGTTGGCCTGGATGATCTTGGAGGTCCCTTCCAACCTGGCTGACTCTATGATCATCTATGATTTCTTCACGGGAAAGCTTCAGAGGGAAATGGTTGCTACAGAAGCTGGAATTTTGAGTATCACTTCCTTAGTCCTTTCCACCTTATCTATTGCCCTATAAATAGAACTGTTTGTAGGTCATTCATGATTTCCCACTCTCCAGAGATGAGTTTATTTGTTACAACAGTCTCTCAGGAATTCTATGCCTAGTGAGCTTAAGCAATGGTGTCTGTCAACCATGCTTGGAGACTGATGTATCCTCTGCTTCCATTACTAAAGTGTTACTAAATCCAAGCACTTTCATAAGAGATGGTAATGTATCAAGGTAACCATAGATATGTTGCTTGGATGTAATTTTATTAGCACAAGATCAGAAATCGCTTTGAGTGGAGCAAATATATCAATACAGCACTGTGATGGTTTGGGTGTCCCCCACCCCCCCAGAACTTTAGATATCACCCAGACTAGACTCAGCCAGCTCTGGAAATTTGAATGAAGCTTATATTTACAGCTGGCACAATTTACAAGCAGATATTTACAGTGTATACAGATATAGACAGAAATAGACAATGTAAAAAGGTAATACAGA
>WAAF01014487.1:129027-142250 GCA_013400475.1 Tricholaema leucomelas | reverse complement strand
CAGTGTTCAGCACTCTGTAGTGAGCTTTGCATTGTCCCCCAGTGTTCAGCAGTCTGTAGTGAGCTTTGCATTGTCCCCCAGTGTTCAGCAGTCTGTAGTGAGCTTTGCATTGTCCCCCAGTGTTCAGCACTCTGTAGTGAGCTTTGCATTGTCCCCCAGTGTTCAGCAGTCTGTAGTGAGCTTTGCATTGTCCCCCAGTGTAAGGCACTTTCTTCAGGCATCACCCAAGTAACAAAAGCAGCTAGTGCAGGGTCTGGACACCACCCTGAGTTCCAGGAATCCAGACTTACATTGCAAAAACTGGCATGAAACCCCTTTGTAGAATTAAGCTCAAGTTCACATCATTTAGAGATCCCTACTAATCCAAAATCCTTAAAGGAGCCTCTAAGCTGCTCAGTCAGTAGTGTATTGGACTCTTTCATCTGAAGACATTGAACTCCATAAGCAATTACCAGCTCAGGGAGCTATTTATCTCCCTTATCAATAAAGATATGAAATGTTAATGAACAATGTATGTCCAATAGCCATTTGAAATCAGTAGGTCATTGTTTAAATAAATAAATAAATGAATGATGCTGTCAGGCCACAGCTCTAAAGAAAAGAAAACCAACTAATCAAATCTATCCCACGTGCTACAGTAAAACCCATAGCAAGATCTCTATTTAATAAGGCCACACATTGAAAGGCAATATCAGCTTTATCCTAGGTGACAGCTGTATTTATCAAAGCCAGTGTCTGCAGAGTCAGAAAATGCCTTTATTCTGCAAAAGCAATTATTCATTTATTCATTTGGGTCCTGACTGCATTTTATCACTAACACATTTTGCTCCATGTGATATGGTAGTTAGATCTAAAGCATTCTGAAGTGCTAGCAGAGAATTCCTAGCTATTAATGCTTCTTTAAAGAACTGCCTAACCTTACCACCTTCAAAATTTTAATGATAAATATGATGATATTATTAGGAATGCAGGGGGAAAAAAAATCCAATCCACTCCAACCTGTGACACATGCAGACAAATAATGATCTCACAGTTAAAGCTGTTTGACACTGATTCCCTTTCTGACCTCTACAAAAGTGAAGCTTTTTTTTTCATTGTCACTGGCTAGGGAATTTTTTTTTTGTATGCTGAATAGGCCAAACAAATATTTTTACCATTTTAATTCTATCTGCCTTTGCATATTAGATGAAGGCATGTGCTTATCTGTTGGCTTTTGTGTTTGTGTTTTGTTGTTTACTTGCTTGTTTTTTTTCCTTTCCTAACTAGCCCCTCAGGGAGTGAGACATCCAGCTACAGATATCTGGGCTGTAAGTTTCTACATCTATGCTAAACTTCCTCAACTTCTTAGCCACTGATGAGATGCAATGAAAAAGAATATTTCTATTGTGTGTGATTTCTTTTTCACCCTAAAGAAGACATTTGCACTATCATAGATAAATCACTTTTGAAAATGTGATGCTGTCCAAGAGGAATCATAGAATCAACCAGGTTGGAAGAGACCTCCAAGATCATCCAGTCCAACCTAGCACCCAGCCCTGTCCAGTCAACTGGACCATGACACCAAGTTTCCCTTTCCCACCACACCTGCCCCTTTCCCACTCCACACCACATTTTCCCTTTCCCCCCAAACCTGGGTCCTGTTGGAGTCTCCTCCCACCCCAGGTGGGACCACTTTGCCCTCCCTGCCCTCTCTCCTTTATAACCTGCCCAGGAAAGGCAGAAGGCCCAAGCTGTGCCCAACTGGGCAGAGGGATCCTCCTCCTCCTCTCATCACTGGTGAGTCCCTGTGGTGTGCACTGGGTGAATGGTGGAGGGGATCAAAAGGCCGGGGGGCCTGGTTGGCCCCCCGGTTACACACACATAGGCTTGGTAGATGCTCTGGCATCACTTGCACTTACTCTGCAGTGCTTGGGAATACATTGCTGTGTGTTGCCAGCAGCATGCAGCTGTGGATTGTGTAGGAGTCAAACTACACCATCCACAGCTATGACACTTTAAGGCTGTCTCTAATGCGCACAAACCTGTTTCTCCAAGCTGCTCCTGGTACCATTGAGGACAGACACCATGACCCTATTATCCAGGAGCAGTCACCTCAACAGCTTAAGGAATATCTGCAGAGAGGAAGACTCTACAACCTGCCTGGACAGCCTCTTCCACAGGTGTGGAAACATTTTCACAGGGAAGAAGTTTTTTCCTTAGGTTTGCGTGGAACTTCCTACACCTCAACTTCCAACCACTGTCTCTTGTCCTGTCATTGGGCAACGTTTTGTTAGAAGACAACTGCATGTTGATGCCCATCCCATAATAATGAAGACTTAATGACACAACTGAATACAGTTAAGGGTTCCTGTCTCAGAATTGTGTTTCCAGAGATTTTCAGCCCTTGTCACTTTTATGGTGTTGTTTAATTTCTGTTTGTTTTTAAGCTTGTTTCACTGGAAAGGCAAGCCAAAGGTAATTTTATATTGCCATGTATTAAAGAACATACAGCTTTATATTAACATGTACTTCAGACTATTCTCTCTCCATTTTCATCACAAAAGAAAAAGAATAACCAGAACCATTTCAATAATTTTTTAGTTCTGTTTTGTTTTCATCTGTTGTGATTCTTATTATTATTTAGCCTGGAGAAGAGGAGGCTCAGGGGTGACCTTATTGCTGTTTACAACTACCTGAAGGGAGGTTGTAGCCAGGTGGGGTTGGTCTCTTCTGCCAGACAACCAGCAACAGGTCAAGGGGACACAGCCTCAAGTTGTGCCAGGGGAAGTATAGGCTGGATGTTAGGAGGAAGTTGTTGGCAGGGAGAGTGATTGGCATTGGAATGGGCTGCCCAGGGAGGTGGTGGAGTCACTGTCCCTGGGGGTGTTCAGGAAAAGCCTGGATGAGGCACTTAGTGCCATGGTCTGTTTGATTGGATAGGGCTGGGTGCTAGGTTGGACTGGATGATCTTGGAGGTCTCTTCCAACCTGGTTGATTCTATTCTATTCTGCTTCTCTTGCAGAAGAGGATGGCAGACTCTGTAGATAGAAAAGGAGTAGTAGACTTATATAGTTTAACTCAGTAAGGCTTTCAGCACATCTTTCCATCTCAGGAGCTTATTGTGAAACCATGGATTAGACAGCAGAAAACTGAACAGAAACCTGTACCAAGAGCTTGATTATCAATGACTCTCCCCTGAAACAGGAGGATATAACAAATGGATCTGTTTGGGTCCAGTAGGCCCTGAATAACACAGTGTTTCCACTAACAGCCTGGAAAATGGATTCAGGAGCTTGTTAATGACATCTACAGAGAGCATCAGGCTCTGTCTTGTTGTAAGCAGATTGGGGAACAGATTTCAAACTTAAAGTGACTGTGACACACAAGTTTCACTCCAGTGAAGGCAGGTGCAGGTTCTTCTGCCTAGGCAAGAGTAATGAACTAAATGATCCTGGGTAAGGAGGAACTGGAAGAGAAGCCAGACAGCTGGACATGAAACAGAGGTGAAAAAGGTGAATGCAAATTGTGATACTTTAACAAAGCTATAACCCCTTGAGATGTGTGGAGTAGCTTGTTCTGAATCTACTGGAGCTGTAGAAACAACATGGAACAGTAGGGATAGGTCTTTCTCACCTTGCACGGATCTCTGAGGTTCTTTGCACTTCCATCTACACTTCAGCATATTTTGTTATGCCAATAAAGTGTTCTTGCCTGAGTTGAACTGAACCATGGTCTTTGCCTTCCATGAGGGATTAAATAAGTGTATAGCCTTTACAAAGAAACCCAGTCTGCTGTTGAAACTCAGCTGTGCTGGAGATTTCCAAAGTATCATGGAGCATCTGGAATTTGGGAACAGACCTGAGACAGAAGCAGTAGGTCCTCTGCTATTTGATTTCTTTGTAGATCTTTTACAACAGATGATCTTCTCTCATGATGCTTCAGCTGTGAAAAGAGTACAGGTACCCAGACTGTGTATATTCCCAGACATGCATTTGTTTCCAAGCCCTGGGCCTGTTAGCCCATCTATGTTCTCAGAATGAGAAAAGCTATGCACTGATTTTACTCCCAACCTTACTGTCATCCTCTTTATTCTATATTCTGTACTCCAGACTCCACAGGAAGACATAAACAGGAGTGGGGTGGCATTCAGAAATGACTCTTGATCTAGATCTAAGGCTATGTCATCACAGTATCATCAGGGTTGGAAGAGACCTCACAGATCATCAAGTCCAACCTTTTACCACAGAGCTCAAGGCTAGACCATGGCACCAAGCGCCATGTCCAATCCTGCCTTGTACAGCTCCAGGGACAGCAACTCCACCACCTCCCTGGGCAGCCCATTCCAGCAGCCAGTTATGACAGAGTCCTCCAGGGCTAACCAAATTTCAAGTTTGCTTCCTCCAAAAAGGACTTTAAAAAGAATCCTATCAATTTCCTTGATGACAAACTATGGTTGCAAGTATGCAATTTGGGTAGGAAAAAAACTTCCCATTTTATTCTAATTGCTCACATGCTTCCTCTATTTCCCTAACATAAAATTCTTAAGAGGTAGTGAACAAATGCAATCATCACAGGCCATTGGGATGCTCAGAATTCAATAGAGTAGATCTTGAAAGAGGTGGAACTTTGTATCAGATTAGAATACATGGGAAAGTCAGCAGCCTTTTTTTCAATGCTTAAGCTATATGAGGGATTATGCAAAATTAACAACCTGTATTAATTTTGATATCCAGGTGATGATTGTTAATAACTATGAAAACTGTTCATTAACATTAAACTTGCCAGAAACTTATAGGTTCAAATCATGCACAGGTTGGAAATTTATACACACAGGGCAGAGGCAAAACTCAAGCACTTGTTGCTTAAAGTGGCAAATGCAAATATTATACTGGAAGAGGCTTTTAAGTATTTGCTCACAAAATTATATAGCAGAGAGTACCCAAAGCTTGTGGAACTCTGTCTTGTTGGCTGTTGAGACTTGATTCTTCCCAGGCTTCTGGGGAAAGGAAGCAGACAATCTCTGACCTTGTCTCCTGGCTCCTCTGGAGTGTCTCCAGGCCTTCTACTCTTAGCAGGAAGACTTTCAGGGGCATCTTGTGATGTGTGGTCTCAGCACAATATCACACTGGGGGCTAGGAGAGCTGACTGCATGCAGGCATTTGGAGCCTATTCCTGGTAAGCTCTCCAGGCAAATTTGGGATGCAAAATGAGGCAGCAGCAGCAGCCCCATGCTGCTCACTTATCCCTTTTATCAGTATCCAGCCTGTGGCTAGTGGGGCACTGGATATAGTTTAGCCAGTTGGAATGGCATTTTGCCATGCCTCACCACATTAGGTGAAGCCAGGACTTTTGCCCTCCCCTCCCACAGTTACCTCCCCTGGCACAGGGAGAGCAGGGGCACATACCTGAGCAAGCCAACATGGATAAGGCCATGTTTGCCCCACCAAGCCTACCACCACAAGCTATCTGCCACTTTGTGCTGTGTAGGTGCTTCTTCAAAATAGTGATTATGGCTTCCTCTGCACTGAATAAATTAATCCTCTTAATGTTCTGATCATGTGAGGAGAAGGCTAGATTAATAAAATCACTCTTCCAGTGTCTTCCCTATTGCTCATGCAATCTAGCTTACTGATTTTAGGGCTCAAACAAGAGGGAACAGGCTTCCAAATAAATCTGACTGAATGTCTGGGTTGTTTTTTTTTTTGTTGTTTTTTTGAAGGTACTTTGCTGTCTGTTAAATTCTCCACTGATTCTTTCAATTGTCACCAAAGGGGGAAAGGCAAAAAAAACATGATGATTTTTATTTTCCCATTACATTTCATTTATAAAGTCACTCACATAACTGTGACTTCTCTGGGAACAGCAAGAAATCCATGATCCACGCCACCAGCACATTGTAGAAGATCAATCTTTGCTAATGGAAATGTGTAGATAATACACTGATTATTCATGACCTGCTTCAGTAGGGACTTTGCAGACCCATTTCTCCATTAAGTGAATAGATTCATGGCTCATTTGGATCAGACGTGGAACTTCATCCTTATCAAACTGATTGGCTTCCTTCTGTTTCCCCTTCAGAAAACCCACATACACTTTTGCATGCCAATTTCTCTTTCCCACTCCCCATCTCCCCCCTTGTTAATCACATAGATTTCCCCTTATTTTCATTGTCTATCTTTCTCACAACTATCCCTTTATATCTAAGCTTAACATTGCCCTTGGACCTTTATATTCTTGTAATACTTTCCATAAAATTAATGTTTGCTTCATCTCTACTTCACTACCTGCACCTGTTTCTGCTTCTCCCACTCTTTGACTTTTTACTCCATTTCTCCATTCATACCTATTTTTCCTCACCTCCCTGAAATACTTCATCAGTACAAACATTCTACACAACCTGCCTTTTCACAGGCTCACAGGATGTCAGGGGTTAGAAGGGACCCAAAGAGACCATTGAGTCCAACCCCCCTGCCAGATCAGGACGAGACAATCTAGCTCAGGTCACAGAGGAATGCATCCTTGGTGAACCACAGCTTGGTGATTAGGTTCACAGTTCAGCTTCATCAATGAATGTCTTGGCTCTAGCTCAAAAGTGGGAAAACACATTCCTTGTATATGCACACCACATCCAGCTTTCATGCTCGTAGTTCCTCACTCCTTCATGCATTATTCTCTACCAGTCTGTATCCTCTTTTCTTTCTACATTTTTCTCCTTTCCTCATTGCAAAAATCTTTCCAGATGCCACCCAACTCCCTGCTTTTGTCCAAAATATTATCTCCTAGTTGTCAGACACTTAGTATTGTTGGGCAGTTCAAAGGCTCATAAGGTTTTTTCCTACCTTCAGCAATGGCTGTCCAAAAAGCCTAGATGTTTAATAAGTTTAATATATATATTTCTTCAGTTTATTTTGGTTTTTAATTCCTATGTTTATTCCTATGTCTTACTTTGCAAGATAGTGCCTCTACTCTCCATACCTTTGCTTGTCTTTCAGCCCTGTTTCCCACCTTACTGCATTCAGACTGCATCCAAGAAGAGTTCTCTGCTGTATTAACAGATCTCATCTTCCTCTCTCATCTTTATAGACCAATTTTAAATGTTTCCATCATTCACCCCTTTGTGCTGCTCTTTGCACTTCTTTTACTGTCACAGATCACACTAACTACCAGTTCTAGTTAACTGATGCTATAGATTTATTTCCGTGTATGAAGTCCTAACTCCTTGAATCACAATACTATAGAGGTTGGAAGGGACCTTCAGAGATCGAGTCCAACCTCCCTGCCAAAGCAAGATCATCAAGGGTAGTTTGCACAGGAATGCATCCAAGTTGATTTGGAAAGTCTCCAGAGAAGACTCCACAGGCTCTCTGGGCAGCCTGTTCAGGTGCACTGTCACACTCACTGCAAAGAATTTTCTCCTCACATGGAGGCGAAACCTTCTCTGTTCCAGTTTGTATCCATTGCTCCTTGGCTTACTGCTGCTGATCACTGAAAAGTGATTGTCTCCATCCACTTGACATGCACCTCTCAGATATTTATAGACATTGATCACATCTCAGCCTTCTCTTCTACAGATTAAACAGCCTCAGGTTTGTCAGCGTCGCTTTGCAGGAGAGATGCTCAAGTCCTCCATTCACTCTCATGGCTCTCTGCTGGATTCACTCCGGCAGTTCTGTTTCTCTTCTTTAGAAGTTTTCTCTTGGGATATACTACTCCTAAGTGATGGGTATCAAAATATTAAAGTAAAAACTTGCTTCCTCTGACACTCCTTGAGTAAAAATATCAAAGTAAGTATTTACTGTTACCAAAGTTCATGAGTTTAAGTCTTAATTAATACCAGCAGAAAACCTTCCAACAGAAAAATGTCAACACTTTCATTCATCTCTCTCGAATCGATCTCACGCCCATAGAGAAAATGTCAGAACATCTAAATATAAATGTATAAATATTGACAACTTTGAGTGGTTCCTTTTTCATCCTGCACCTAATGAAGGTGAATTACTGTGAATTCAGAAGCTCTAAGCAAGCCTAGAGGTTTCTCACTGCTGATGTGGTGTTCTTCAGGGGTCAGTGCTGGGACCAGTGCTCTTTAACATCTTTGTCAGTGATATGGACAGAGGAATTGAGTGCACCCTCAGCAAGTTTGCAGATGACACCAAGCTGTGTGGCACAGTTGACTTGCTGGAGGGCAGGGATGCCATCCAGAGGGAGCTGGACAGGCTGCAGAGGTGGGCCCAGGCCAACCTCATGACGTTTAACAAGGCCAAGTGTAAGGTCCTGCACCTGGGTCGGTACAATCCCAGGCACAGATACAGGCTGGGTGGTGAATGGCTGAGAGCAGCCCTGAGGAGAAGGACCTGGGGGTCTGGGTTGACGAAAAGCTCAACATGAGCCGGCAATGTGCACATGCAGCCCAGACAGCCAACCGAGTGCTGGGCTGCATCAAGAGAAGTGTGGCCAGCAGGGCAAGGGAGGTGATTCTCCCCCTTTACTCTGCTCTCGTCAGACCCCACCTGGAGTACTGTGTGCAGTTCTGGAGCCCCCAATACAAGAAGGACATGGAACTGCTGGAGCGGGTCCAGAGGAGAGCCACGAAGATGATCAGAGGGCTGGAGCACCTCTGCTATGAGGACAGGCTGAGAGAGTTGGGGCTCTTCAGCCTGGAGAAGAGAAGGCTTCGAGGAGACCTTATAGTGGCTTTCCAGTATCTGAAGGGAGCCTACAGGAAGGCTGGGGAGGGACTATTGACAAGGTCTGGTAATGTCAGGACGAGGGGGAATGGGTTTAAGCTGGAAGAGGGGAGATTTAGACTGGATGTTAGGAGGAAGTTCTTTACAGTGAGGGTGGTAAGACACTGGAACAGGTTGCCCAGGGAGGTTGTGGATGCTTCCTCCCTGGAGGTGTTTAAGGCCAGGCTGGATGAGGCCTTGAGCAGCCTGCTCTAGTGGGAGGTGTCCCTGCCTATGGCAGGGGGTTGGAGCTGGATGATCCTTGAGGTCCCTTCCAACCTAAACCATTCTATGATTCTATGTAGAATATTCAAGTTTAGAAATGGCTCTAATTTGAATAAGCTGCCTTTATGTTACATCAGGTAAAAATAACACTGAAAAAAAAAGAACCACAATGATGCTGGTTTCAGGATAAAAAAAGAGCAAGAAATCTATTTCCCAGGATGATCAATTAAACACATATATTTCCCCTCAATTGAAGAGATGCGGAGGTGCTGGAACGTGTCCAGAGAAGGGCAACAAAGCTGCTGAAAGGCCTGGAGCACAAACCCTATGAGGTGAGGCTGAGGGATCTGGAGAAGAGGAGGCTCAGGGGTGACCTCATTGCTGTCTACAACTACCTGAAGGGAGGCTGTAGCCAGGTGGGGGTTGATCTCTTCTCCCAGGCAACCAGCAACAGAACAAGGGGACACAGTCTCAAGTTGTGCCAAGGGAGGTCTAGGCTGGATGTTAGGACGAAGTTCTTCCCAGAGAGAGTGATTGGCATTGGAATGGGCTGCCCAGGGAGGTGGTGGAGTCGCCATCTCTGCAGGTGTTGAAGCAAAGCCTGGCTGAGGCACTTAGTGCCATGATCTAGTTGATTGTTTAGGGCTGAGTGCTAGGTTGGCCTGGATGGTCTTGGAGGTCTCTTCCAACCTGATTGATTCTATGATTCTATATCTCTTTATGAATATCTGCATATACACACAGGTATTATACATGCAGATAATGTTTAACGAAAAGTCCAGGCAAGAGTAGGAAATATAGGTCAAATAATGAAAGAAATCGTCTGGTAGACTACAGTGGGTTATGTTATCAACTGCTGGATGATTTGTTGTATATGAATCCTTTCAGCTAATATTTGTAAGTTTACAGGAAGGCACATCCTCTATTGCAGAAAGCTTTATTGATTCAAAGAGGAATAGCAAATTCTACCTGAGGCAGCAGTTCTTCTAAATGTTGCTGGTATCAGAGGAAGAGAAAATCTCAGTGTTAGATATGATTCGTGATACAATTCCTCTCGTGTGCTAAGTATTAAGGTCTTTTAAAGGAAGGGTTCTTCCTGTCCATGCAAAAGATATAAGGAACACTTCTTGTAATAAAATCAGTCTGGAAAATTTGAGATTTCACAGTTCATTAACCTGCTTTATTAAAGACCAGTGACAGGATTTCTTTCAGAAATGAACTTTGCATTTCATAAGAAGTTAGCTGTGGTAGCAGAAGAGAGAAAGAGAGAAAAAACCCAAACCCACCCCAAAACCAACACCAAACAGCAACCAAAAAATTAGATCCCACAACACATTTCTTGTGGAAGTTCATGCCATTAAAGAAATGGAACTGCAACTATGCAAAGCTGAAGATACTGGTAATGAGTAATGGTGCAGAACCAGGCTACATCAACAATGAGTTTCAGGCAGTTCACATTCCATTTTGCCCAGATTTGCAGAAAGTTGAGCTTGTGTCAACTCCCATTTAGGATGCAGTTGATTATAGTGTTACAGAATAGAATAGAATAGAATAGAATAGAATCAATCAGGTTGGAAGAGACCACCAAGATCAGCCAGTCCAACCTAGCACCCAGCCCTATCCAGTCAACCAGACCATGGCACTAAGTGCCCCATCCAGGCTTTTCCTGAATACCCCCAGGGACGGTGACTCCACCACCTCCCTGGGCAGCCCATTCCAATGCCAATCACTCTCTCTGCCAACAACTTCCTCCTAACATCCAGCCTATACTTCCCTTGGCACAACTTGAGGCTGTGTCCCTTTGTCCTGTTGCTGGTTGTCTGGGAGAAGAGACCAACCCCACCTGGCTACAACCTCCCTTCAGGTAGTTGTAGACAGCAATGAGCTCTGCCCTGAGCCTCCTCTTCTCCAGGCTAAACACCCCCAGCTCCCTCAGCCTCTCCTCATAGGGTTTGTGTTCCAGGCCCCTTACCAGCTTTGTTGCCCTTCTCTGGACACGTTCCAGCACCTCAACATCTCTCTTGAGTTGAGGAGCCCAGAACTGGACACAGGACTCAAGGTGTGGATTTTAATTTGCTCCCATTAGGAAAAATAACATAAAATAATATGTGTTAGATTCTGACACTGAAAAGCATTCATGTATATGGAATATGGTGAAATTGCCAGCATAAAGGAAAGGCAAGTAAAAGAATTTGGGGATTAATTTCAATAAGGAAAGTGTGTGCCTGTCCAAATGTTCACTTTAGCACTAGATAATGTATTGTCTGGGCTAGATGAACAAGGCATGATAATGCTATCAGGTGTGCTGCCTCTCTTAATTGTGTTCATTTCAGAGGGAGTAATAAACATTAAGATGCTTTAATTCAGTTTATTTCAATGAGAGTAATAAACATTAGAGGCCTCTTAGTACCCCTTTCTGAAATGTCCCACTTGACTAATTTTGGCCTAATTTAAACAGGAAAGCCATGATACAAAGTTAAGTTAACCCTTTGCCTGGCAGACTATTCATTTTGAAGTTGTTGCCATCAACCAAAACACTAATTACAGTAATAAAACATTAATATTACTTGCCATGGTAGATATAAAACTGTAGTGTCAAAGGTTCCTGCCAGTGTAGGCTGAAGAACTCACTGGAAGAACACCTTAAGCCAGTGACACTTCTTTAGGTATTTAAGTGATTGGTGTCATAGAACTTAAAATATTCTGTATATCCTGGATGTGATGCATCCTAAAAGCAGATCTTTTGTATGGGTTGTGCAAGGAAGTTGTGCTAAAGGCATGTTACATGGTGTCTGCTACTGAGATAATCTATTTTGGAAAGATGAGAGTCTTATTCCTATTCTATCTGTAGACACTTGTAGTGGATTGACCCTGACCAGCAGCTAAGGACCCACACAGCCACTCTCTGGCTCCCCACCCCCAGTGGGGGAGGTGAGAGAATCAGAAAAGCAAAAGTGAGAAAATTCAGAAGTTTGAGATAATGACACCCATAAGCTATTTATTGAGGGCAGAGTGAGAAAATAAGTCTTGAGACTACACAAACACTAATCTCTATAGCACAACTCAGCAATAGAACCTACTCAGTACTGGTAAGACCATACCTGGAGCAGTGTATCTGCTTTGGGGCTCCCCAGTACAAGAGAGACTTGGACATAGTATACGGAGTCCAGCAAAAGGTTGTTCTGACGGAGCATCTCTTCTATGAACAAAGGCTGACACAGCTGGGACTGTTCAGCCTGGAGAAGAGTAGGCTCAGGGGGCTTTTACCAACACACAGAAATGCCTGAAGGGAGGGTGCAAAGAGAACAGGACCAGGTTTCCTTTTAGCGGTGTCCAGTGACAGGGCAAGAAATGAGTGAACAGAGAGGTGGACTGAAGAGCCCAGGGCCAGGTTCTTTCCAGTGGTGCCCAGCGGCAGGGAAACAGATGAGTGGACAGAGCAGTGGACTGAGAACTGGCTGAATGACAGAGGACAGAGAATGCTGATCGATGGTATAGGGTCTGGTCGGAGGCTTGTGGCTAGTGGTGTTCTCCAGGGGTTAGTACTGGATCCAGTCTTATTCAGATTATTCATCAATGACCTGGAGGGAGGAAGAGAGTGCACTCTCAGCAAGTTTGCTCATGATGCAAAACTGGGAGGACTTGCTGGCACACCATCAGGTTGTGCTGCCATTCAGCATGACCTGAACAGGCTGGAGAGATGGGCAAAGGTGAACCTCATGAAATTCAACAAGAGCAAGTGCAGATTCCTGCACTTGGGCAGCAATAATCTCTTACACCAGTATAGGTGAGGGGTTGACCTGCAGTAAAGCAGCTCTTTGGAGAAGGACTCAGGAGTGCTGGATAAGAAGTTCACCGTGAGCTAGGAATGCGTTCTCATGGCAGTAAAATGCTGGATGCAAACATGTTTCAAAGTTGCCATTTCAATACAGAACTCTTACATGGCAGAAAAGAGGTTTAAAAGAAGAGGGAAGGAAGGAGGAATTCAGAAGGAAAGAGTTGGAAATGAACGAATTCAGAAAGAAGAGGAGGGAGGAAGGAAAGATGGAAAAGAAGGCAGGCAAGAAGGCAAGGAGGGAGGAAGAAAGGGAGGGACTGTTGAGTTCTGTAATTAACAGAAAACTACCTGTTGTAAATGATGCAATATTCATCCTGCTAGGGAAAACAAACAAAGTCTCTAAAGCAAGAAGAAACCCTGCTGATTTTTTTTTTCCTGCAAAGTGCAAGAACTTTATTTTAGTTATACAAGTGTCCTGGAGGTCCCGTGTACCCCAGAAATTTCCTCTCCCTCTG